>JANEYF010001506.1:0-127500 GCA_029963845.1 Rhamnusium bicolor | reverse complement strand
GATTTTTTTTATTGCTTGTTGCCTTCATTATTTTCCATTCCCAAACTGGGCGAAAAAAATATGCTTTTGAGTTGGTAAAGGATAGGCGACAAATTACAATTCGCTCCCCAGTAGCACAATAGTTCGGGGCGGCCCTGAAAACATCAAACCACTAAACTCTATTCACTTAAACTTTGCAGTGGTGGGTTAGACTTAGTGAGCCCGATTTACAATGGGCAAAGTTTATATCTACAACAAAAGTTCTCATTTTGTCGAGATCTATCGACTCTTTCGCTATTAAAACTGAATCACCTTGTATAATTGTACAATTTAAAAACAATAGATCATTAAAACATTAAATACCTTACTTTACCGAAGTTAAATTATTGTAAAAGTAAAATTATATAACATGTCTATATTTTTTTTGTCCAATTTAATATTCACTAAATTTTCTATCAAATATTACACATATTTTTAGGTTAGGTTAAGGGAATATATTGGTCATTTGTCGAAAACACAATTCCATTTATATCAAAACACAATTTATAAACGTCCAACTACTACACATGCTTATGAAATAAAATAAACAATGAAAATTTAATTAATCGCTATAGGAATTTTGCACTTGTGTACATCTGCCTGCCATCTGCACCAGTCATCAGCGAGCCTTTTGTTCCTTATCCTGTCTAACGCTGCAAAGTTTATGTGAATAGAGTTTAGATCTGTTTGTTGTCGAAGTCTGTTTTTTGCTAAAAATGTTTTTAACGTTAAATTAGGTATTATTTTTTTTATTAAATTGTAATGGAGAACGTGAGAAATTTTGTGAACTAATTCATCAAGTATACAGTATACTGGCTGCAAGATAAATGTCACACATTTTAAAACTGTTATTTATTTATGGAATAACATATTTTTGCATTTATTTGTATACCACAATATTAGTTGACCCATCTGCTACTGTATACCATATATTCAAAGGTAGTTTAAATTTTTCAATTCATTTTTATGGATTTTTTGATTCCTAAACACATTTTTTAGTTTTCTCAAAATCAAAGGTGGCAACGCAATTGACTAAAATAAAAAAATACGTCAACAGTATCCTCGCAAAAAATCTCATTTGGTGCATCTTTTCCGGCAATGTTAAATATTTATGTCCTTGCTTTTCTCACCTTTTTGAGAATTTGGGAATTATACGAACCATTTTGCCGAGCTGGTACCAAGTCGGCAGTAAATAACGATGTTTCTCCTTCAGTAACAAAAGAAATACAACAGGTTAATTTCAGTTTGATTTGCAGTTTACATAACTTTCGTATTTTTTTTATATAAAATTTTTCAAAACTCAAAAGTTGTGTAGTTTATTTGCAATCATTATATGATTAAAATGCGATATTGTTGGTAGGTAATTGCCAATTGGACATTTATGTAATTACTAATTAATTACCGAACTCAGTCCTGCATATAAAATAATCAAATTCAAACATTACCTAGGTATTACATAAAAATACTTTTAAAACAACAGGTACTTTTAGCTGGTCTAACAATAACAAAAAAACTGTCTTGTAGAGACTAATACGTAAAGTTACATTTTTTCAATGCAATAAAGTTTTGTTTTTTTTTTTTGAAACATAATACTCCAGATGATATACAAAATTTTTTTCATATTAATAAATGTCTATGAGACTAGTTTATGTTTAAATAAAACTTGTATTTGTTTTTTATCAAAAGTTTGTAAATAGATATAATCAATTAACCGAAGTTTATTATATCGCCATTTTTTGATGTATGAAAAGCTTCAGTTAAATTAATGGTAGGTGTCATTGGTGTATTCTTATGAGCGTGGATAGGGGATCCATAAGCGGAAACCATCTATAGTGTATGAATCACATATTTCAGAAACCCCGTAAGTGACGTTTTAACTGAAATCATGGTTATGTCAGTTCTGTGTAGTATAATAGATATTCTATTCATATAATGCAGAAAACCTGCCATTGTTCGATTCCATATTGCAGCCAGTTAGAAATTTTATTTATAATTTGTTTCGGACTAAGATGCGGTTAGGACTCCACAATAAACTGTTCGGCATAGTCTCTCTTTACACAAAATCCTAGGATTTTCAGAAGGTTATTTCGGCGAGTTGAGAGGCGGTTAAGGAAATTTTTTTTTTCTTGACAAATTTTTTTGCATACCAAACATATCACTGCACTTATATTAATAGAAAAATATGATACAAAAACTTGTTTGTTCTAAATCATAGATTTTACATAATATTTACTATTTTTTTTCACTATGTAATTCAAAAACCCCATAAGCACAGCGACAAAGTTTCTTTATAAAACTAACAACAAAAAATTTTAATCTTCCAGAATAATACCATTTGTTAGAAAAACCCCATATCAAAAAAAAAAAGAAAGAAATTATTAAAACTAAAAAAATGACAATAGTTGGTTGCAAATTAGTTTTTCATCCCTCTTGAAAAATAACGTTCAGTGTATTTATGGGGTTTCTGAAATGTGATTCGTTTATAATCTTTGCTTGTAGTAATAACAATAACTGATTCTGTATTTGTACAATGATGAGATTTATTGACAATGCAAATATACTGTAGATTTGTAGTTTTATTTAAAGTGTTAGGACATTGGAAGAGTAATTTTTACTATTTTCCATTTATTTCATATACAGGGTGTCCACCTAGTGCGTGGGTCTAAGATATCTCGGTTATGCTTGAAGATGTGAAAGAAATTCAAATGAACTCCTCTTTTCCCAAGGTCTATATAAAATATGGTAGAGTATACAGGGCGTCAGAATTTTGCCCTACTGATATCAGCTTTATTTTTTAAATGGCAACCTATTTTTATTTAATTTCTGAATTGCTCATGGAAAATGAAGGATATGTTTTGAAGGGAGTTTTTCGAAATTCTAATATTTTTCGAGTTATTTCGAAGTTTGTGCCAAAAATACTATTTTCATCGCCATACAAAAAAATTCGATTACAGCTTTAAGATAATAAATTTTAAATATTTTTTTTCAGGAGTTATTCACAAATTAATTGCTCAATTAGACTATGTAGTGAGGTACCGGAAGGATAATACAAGGTGTTCAATTTTTTTTTCTGATGACATGAAAACTTACTTATTTCAAATGGAATGCCAGATTTTTCCATGTCTGGCCATACAACTATTATGAACCATTCTCTACACCAAAAATCACGAGTTTTAGAGATATTGCCACTTATTTCTTATTTAATGGGTAAAACTTATCAGCTGTCATAAGAAACTGATTAGTAGGCCATGCATTGTGCGTTTGCCACAATTTTACATTAATTTAGTTTCATATGTCAAAACAGTTTGAAAATCAACACTGTGGGTAACAAGAATAAAAATAAAGGAGAGATTTGAAAGGACTGGAAGGTATTCACTAAGAGAAAACATGAAGTTGGTAATGAAAATGCGCAAATATTTGGATCAATATAATAGAAAATCCAAATGTTAATGCTAGACAGATAAGTGAAGAAAACAATACGTCACGGAGTTTTATAAATAAGATTATAAAGAAAAATAAATGTCACACATATCGTCCCTCGTACCATCAAGCACTGACGGATCAAGATTATCAAGCAAGACCTCAATTTTGTGATTAGGCTTGTGATTAGGATAAATAAGATACAGGAGCGGTTTGATTTCTTCGACAAAGTTTTGTTTTCGGATGAGTCATACTTCTTGAACTGGTAGAGCTAATAGTCAAAATTTCCATTATTATGCAAACAGAAATCCTTGATTGTTAAGAGATGAAGACCATTAACACCGATTTAAAGTTAATGTTTGGGCTGGGATATGTGGGACTTGTGTGATAGGACCATATTTTTTTGGAAACAACGTGACTGGCCAAAAATATTTGTCTTTTTTGCAAGAAGACTTAATGTCATTACAGAGACAAGTACCAGCAAACATTTTGGAAAATCAATGGTTCCAACACGACGGCGCTCCTCCACATTTCACCAGACAGGTATAGTCTCCACTCAAGGTCTCCACTAACTTTATTTTAGGATATTGGCCAATACAAACTACACTGTTAATCCCCATTGTTGCGTTATTGTGATGATTATCGGTAGGGGGATATAGTTAACACATTGTAAAATCCGATGTTGTAGAGTTCCTATTTTTCTTTTTAAGTTAGACAACATTTGCAATTAACTTATCCTAACAAATGGATTGGCAGAGGTGGACCCGTCCAGTGGTCAACTACTGCAAAAGCTCAATGCATGGTCTACTATTAGTTCCTTATGGCAGTTGATAATGATAAGTTTTACCCATTAAATAAAACAAAAGTGGCAATATCTCTAAAACTTGTGCTTTTTAGTTGTAGGGAATTGTCTGGTAGAACCAAATATTGAAAACATATAGGATGTTCAGTGGCGTGCCGTGCCTTTTTGGGGTGAAGAAGACACAGCATTCTTGGGGGCGCAAATTATAATGATAGTGCAAATTAAATATGACATTAAATTTTCTATTTATTGCGAATTTTGTGTGTATCGTTGAAACGTTAAAGACCATTCGTATGTTTTATGTTGTATTAATTTCAACCCATGTCTTGTACCAGTTTTTATTTGTTATTTGATTTATTACTGATTGTGTATAAAAAAAACTAATTTTAATTAGTCCTGAGGATGCTAATAAATATAACGAAATATCAACTAAATTAAACAAGTAGTTGTTCTATTTTAATTCACCTATTCCCACCAAGTTGTAATATTAATATAGCAGGCCACTAACCATTCAAAAAAAGAAACTATTTATTTTCTATAATCATTATTCATGGAATTTTCACAAAGCAATTTGCTTGCGCCCCCTCCCTAGCCCCTACCTGAGCACGCCACTGAGGATGTTCCTTTAAAATACGCGAATTTTGGCCAATTTAGTTTCATCGGAAGAAACCAGTTTTTTTTAACACCCTGTATAATTCTCTAGGGACTTTACTACATAATCTATTTGAGCAACTAATTTGTGAATAATTCCTGAACAGAGTATTAAATGCAAGGTGTCTTAAAACTCTAATCGATTTTTTTGTGACAGTTAAAATCGCATTGTTGGCACAAACTTCGAAGTACTTAACTCGAAAAATTTTAGAATTTCGAAAATAACTTTTTTCACGACATATATTTAATTTTCCATGAACAATCCAGAAATTAAATAAAAAATGGTAGGTCGCCATTTAAACAAATGAAGTTGGTATCCGTAGGGCAAAATTAGGACACCCCTGGTACACTCCACTATATATTCGTCTTTTAGACTTCGGGACAAGAGGAAGGGTTATTCTTCGAAATATTTTTATATCTTCAAGCATAACCGAGATATATCTTAGACCCACGCACTAGGTGGACACCCTGTATATACTGTAATGTTTAAATATACACATAATTTATTATTTTGTAATATTGTATTTTTCTTATGTGTTTTTAGGAACGTGTGTGAATTCAAGTATTACTAATCCTTTTATGCAAGATTTCTATTTGGTGTCTCATTCAAGTGGAAGGGGTGTAGTAAGGCCTACAAAATATAGTACTTTATGGGATGATAATTCACTCACAAATGATGAACTAGAAGAATTAACTTACTATTTATGCCATATGTTTAGTAGATGTAACCGATCTGTAAGTTATCCGGCGCCTACTTACTATGCACATTTGGCAGCTGCTCGAGGAAAAGTCTATATTACTAAAGATCGACAAATAGATATGGACACGACATATTCTCAATCTCAAATTAAAATATTGGATGAAATACGAAAAGGGAAACCAATGTTTTTTGTCTAAAATTTTGTTTTTTATTTGGCGCCTTATGAAAGAATTAAAGTATATTATGTTTTTGTTTAGGAGGCATTGGGTTGTGAATAATTAATAGAGTGAAAGGGGAATTATTTTTTTAAACGAAATATTTTTGAATTTCCGATTTTTTTTTTGTTTTCAAATTATATAGAAACAATTCGAGAACAAAACATTTATATATTTCTAAAAATCTATAAAATTATAATAAAATAAAATTTAGTGATAAAATTATAATTAAATTATATATGTCAATTAATATTTGATTATCTAACTAAAATTACTTTGGATTTAATAAAATTACAATGAATTTTATAAACCTAGAACATTTTTGGGTGAAAGAACATATGTATAAAAAATAACGGATCACGTTGAGAAAATTTATGGTTTTTACACAGGGTGCTCAAAAATTACAAAAACTGAAATAAAATTCTAAGAGTAGATTGGCCTAATTTTTAATTTTGGAACAAAATGTTAAATAAAAAATTTGTGTAAAATTTGAAAATTTTTAAAATTAAACATTTAGCTATCTCTGCTTTCCTCGTATTAAGGCCTTATTGGACTGTAATGGACGTAAAAAGTGACTTTAAACCAATAATCTCATTTTGAGAAATTTGGACTTAATCCGTTATGACTCTTAGGTTCAGAATTAGCTAAATAGAAAATATGGCAAAAACTGATTAAAGGTAATTTCATAAAACTTCTCTTATTTCACAAACATTCCAATATTCAATCGAAATTTTGAATTTTGACTGGCTAAAAAATTTTAAACAACTTTTTTTATTTAACATTTTGTTCCAAAATTAAAAATAGTGCCTAATCACTCAAAGCGAATTTCAAATTGTTATAATTTTTGAGCACCCTGTATAAAATATAATTTCTTAACGTGAATCGTATTTCTTGAGAAATCAAAACGTGTATGTAGAATAACTTTTTCTTGAAAAGTTAACCATTTTTACAATTTCACCTCTTGTAAACCCCAACCGCGCTCATACTGTATATGTGTAATAAATACCTGTTATCCGCCAGTCCCTAGTGGTCAACGCTTCGATTTACAGCCTCAAATTTGGCAAAATTCGTGTACAGGAATTTTCTTTAAAACTGAAATCCCCCACATATAACTATTATACAGGGTGTAACCGTTTTAAATGTAGACTATTGAATACTCTTATAGATTTTTGAAAAATAAGTGTTTTTTGTGCTATGTATATTTTCTCATAAGCTCTTAGTTTCTGATGCAAAGCATTAAAATTTTTATTTAATAAATGTTTTTGTCGCATAACATTTGTATTTTTTAATACTTATATTTATTCCAAATTTGGCGGTGATTTATGTTTGATGGAACCTGAAATAATGACGAAATATTTGAACTGCAAATATGACCACTGGCGTATATAGAGGGGATATAAACCCCTTTTATTAAAAACCTACGCCTACGAATGTTTAAATGAAAATTTATCGTTTTTAAATTATTCCAAAATTCTTTTAAAAACATTTCTCTTGCAAGTCATATCAGTAAAAATACTTTTTGTAATGTGAATTGCGTCTGTGTTTTTGGTGGTCTTCAGACAATTGAAGGCCATCGACATCAGTTAAAATTCCTGCCTCTGGAAATTGTTGTTGCGCAATCGTTGTTGCCGCCGTTTCTGTAGATGATGATGTTTTGACCGCCGTCGAGCTAGCATTTGAAGCTTTGGGCTTTTTAGCCCGACTAGTTGACCGCACAGCTAAATCATTTGCCGCACGCGGTTTTTTCGCTGTTGTCGTGCGCGGCTTTTTATTTTCGGCGGCAGGGGCGGCACGTTTCCTTTTTTGGGTAATCATTTTTTATCGACGCCACATATTTTCCCTTTTTTATCTTTTTCCAATAACCCCTCCAAAATCTTTTTATTCATTTGCTTTCTTTTTTATTTTCATTGGGGTTATTATTGGACAGGTGTTGGCGTCCCCACGGGTGTGAGGTCTTCCAAACCAATTTCCAGGGCGGTAAAGGTAACTTATGTTCTTCAATTTCACTCACCACTTGTTCAACCACGGTTTTTAGCTGTACTGGCGGTGTTCCTAGTGAAGCATTGGCTTCAAGTTCCTCGACAACGGCCGTGGAACTTGAGGCCACTACTTCGAAAGTTACACCGCCGTTATGATATGGGATATTGCATATCAGCGCGTCGAAATCAAATTTGCTACAGAAATCGTTAATCGGCTCACTGATATGCATTACCGGCAATATTATTGGCGCCGTCCACCGCGGGGTTAACACTTTTCGATTCTACAATATCATTTGCGACGTTGCGATTAGCAGGAGTATCCCACTCAAGAAGTGGAAGTTCCACGGACCGCTCCGCCACATGTGATGATGTAGGTCCGTCACGCACTTCACCTGGTACTCCCAACAAAGCGAATACTTCTTTTACATTACAAACCATTACAAAATTTTAAACGTTTGAAGACTATTTAATTAAACACGACTAACACACTGGGAAGCTTTACAAGAACTGACTGTCAGAGTGTCAGATGTTTCTTAAAAGTAACTCCGCAGTTTCCACCCTACCACCTAATCCCCAATTACTACCACGACACCAACTAGTGGTTAAATTTGTAAATAAATAGTGCTCAATCGTAGCTACCCAAACATCAACTTCTTGGGTTACAAAGTAAAACTAGCGGGTAAATATTGCACAGTGGTGGCGGAGACGGCTTATAAATAAAGCATCCCGATATCAACTCCTCATTTCACAAGAAGTCACAACGGTGAACACAATTATGGAGGCCGATAGCACTAGTGATCTACCTCCAAGGTCGCTGCAGTATTACTTCGATGATGATGAGGAACTTGTGGAAGGTCCAGCAGACAGTGTCGGGGACGTTCTGTATATGAGCTGATCAATGGAAACATTGCACTTTAATGAACACAGCCCTGACAGTTCAACTGACAGGGTCGTCTGCATGGTCCGTATCCATATTATGTTTCGATGAAGAGTACCGAGATGTTGAGAAATCTGATGAAACCCCTGAATTTTGAATCGAAATAAACTGATTATAATTAGTTAAAATATTGAACTACTACTAGTGCTATATTGTACCAAATTTAAAGAAGATATCTTACAAGGACTCCAGAGTTAGAGCAAATTGTTCATTTTTTATTTTCGACTTAAAAGGCCCAAAATTAGCATTTTCGCACAGAGGTAAGTTAAGTCATATCGTCACTATTTGTTGCCTAGAATCTGCCATTCAGTTTATGACATGCTTTTTTGCTACACTCTGTATATACAGGGTGGGGCAATAGTGCGTCGGACCTCGATATCTCGAGTTCTACGATAGCTAGAAATTTTTTTAAAAAATTGCAAGTAAACTAGATAAAAAAGTCTATAACTGGAAATTATTTTCGAATATACAGGGCAAGCCAAGACGAGATTACAGGACCATGTGCCTTTTTTAAATGGAATGCTATGTATATCAGTACATTTTTTGAAGCCTCTTTCTAGGCTCTATTCATTCCTATATTATTATTGTCTATCTTCCAACCACTTTGATGTAATGAATTTTTTTGTTGAAATAATGCCATCTGCAGATGGATATTAAAAAAATCACAGTCACAATTATGGGTTTTAAGAAAAACTTATGTAAATACAAGTTACGAGACATCTAATTAATATTTTTTGAATCATTTTCATTTCCTAAAAATGTACAGGGTGGCCAAAAATTAGTATCCAATTAAGAACTTTTTAAATTGAATTTTCTCAATTTTTTTCAAATGGAACACCCTGTATATTTTTCAACGATGTGATGTAAAAACGAAAAACGAACATTTTTTTGTAAGTACTTCCCTATGGCTAATTGCAACCATTTTCGTTTTATAAATAAATAAGTTTATTTTTCAATTAAGAACTTTTTTAAATTGAATTTTCTCAATTTTTTTCAAATGAAACACACTGTATATTTTTCGACGATGTGATGTAGAAATGAAAAACGAACATTTTTTGTAAGTACTTCCCTATGGATAACTGCAACCATTTTCGTTTTATAAATAAATAAGTGTCAAATTCAAGAATAAACTTAAAAAAAGAGGTTCCCTCAAATAATTCATTAGAAAAATTTATAATAGGTGTTCGACGTGTTGCCCATTTTGATTGACACACGTCTTTATGCAATTTTGAAATGAGGCCATTTAGTGGGACCATTTCCATTGAAACGAGTAAATAGTATTTAACCAATCCTTTACTATTACTTGGACCTTATTTCAATTTTTATTATGGGTTTTGCAAAACCCATAATAAAAATTGGTCAAGTATGAAACAGAAACGAAAGTCTGTAAACAAACGTAGGTACCTAAACCGATACACATATTTTAAGGCACTTGCCAGCCTCTTTAAAAGATAAAACAATAACCCAACACATGTTAGGGAAGGAACTAACAAAATAGTATATTTTAAAAATCAGTTCATCGTTTGTGCTCATAGAGAGAACAGAACAATGATATACAAAAAGAAATATTATTAAAAGTGTACAAGAACCATAAAAAAAGACGTTAATAAAGTAGTTTAGTGCCACATTTAAGAATCTAAATTTAAGGGTTCGAATATGCCGAAGATGCCTCGCTGCTCGCGGTGTAGGTCTCGATCGCGGTAGCTACATCGATGGCATAACAATCCTGCGTGTTTAAATGCGACCGCACATACCGAGGATGGTAGCAATAGTTCACCCTCGCCGTTTAGATGAAGGTCTAGCTGAATGTTGAGGTCGATACAAAGAAGTTTGTTTTTACATCGAGGTAGAAAGGAAAACATCGTGGTAAGATTGCACCTGATTGGTTCTTTCAGATTACGTTAACACCCTTCCACTCGACTGCACGCAAAATTCGTCGCAGAATTAATTAAAAAAAGGTTTCATCTAAAACGTACTTAAGGTGCACCATCATCATAGATTTTTACCAAATAAATATAAATTCTTAAGGCCATCGCGTATACCATTCGCAGACCGCGAAGGTATGGTTGATATTGTTAAGGTATTTATTTAAATTATAATTTAAACAAATGTTGAAGGACGAATTATTGATATATTTCAGTCCCGCTCTTCGACATTTCTGTTTTCTATTTTTGTTTCCGTTATTCAGGATAGTTATTTTTTTTCCTAATCAGGATCTCATTGTTTGCTAAAAAAATTTTAGAACTTATTTAAATTTTCATTAGGTCTAGGTAGATACAACAAATTTGTTTTTCCGTCGCCATAGAAACATAGGCACCGAGGTGGCTTGCACCTGACATTTGACACTCTTCCAGTCACCCGTATATATATTATCGTATATTACACAATCACAATCAGCACGGAACACCGAAATGATAAACCTCTCTGGTATGTCCACTCATCATCGGCATCTACCTCGACCGAGACCGAGACTGCAATCGCGACCTCTTTCTCTAGCAGCGAGGCATCTTCGACATGTCCGTACCCTAAGGTATGTCATATATTATATATATATATATATATATATATATATATATATATATATATATATATATATATATATATATATATATATATATATATATAATATATGATTTCACCCCCTTTATATCCCTTTAGACGGACTGACACAAATGATGTCAGTGGTTACGTTTAATTCATTTCATTATTGCGAATAATTCTGCATACAAATTTTTACATGTCAAGAATTATTTATAGATATACGATTTTTAATAATGTTAACCCCTTTACATCCCTGCTTAGACGGGCTGACAAATAATTTCAATGGTTAGGATAAATTCAGTTAATTGTTTATAACATTTTGCATCGAAATTTTTGCAGGTCAACCAACACATTTTTGTAAATATTTAGAAATATGAGTATTATGTTTTACCCCTTTTATCCTCTTGGATGGCGTCTAGTCTAACATTGATTATGGTGATTGTAGACATTTTTTTTTGCATTAGACCTTGTCCATTAGATTGTAGACACTTGAGTTTATAATTTTTAACAAATCTGCATAGGTAATATTTGTGCAAATGAAAGATGTTTAAAAAATATTATTTTATTATTACTTATTTTATTTTACCCGATTTCTAAATTTTCTGCCTCATTTGTGATTAGCAGTGTTGGTGAAATAAATGAAAAGTTATTGTGACAACCCCTCGTCTATTTTGTATTTAATTTATTGTTTTGCCGAGTATATACTCTCGTATATACTCTGATTTTATTAATTCGATTATTTAATTGATTCCCCTTTGATACGTCTTACCTGGTCGTGAAGCGACTGGTAATAATTAATTAATTGACCTTTTTTCGTGATCGTCTAGTTTTAGTGGTAGGACCCAATTTCGTTGTGTTAGTGTAACCTCACAGGTACTTTTATAAAGTTTGGTATTTGTTAATTTATTAGATTTAATTTGTTTTAATTTGATTACATAATTTTTACCAATTCATATGAACACTAATCTGCACTGCACTGATATATGTTTTAAAGAATGACTATAGTATTAGTATGATTTGGCTTTAGATTTATGATTACTGATTTAGTTAGAATTCACTTTTGTACCTGAAAGTAGAAATAAGTCAAGGAAACTCAAATAACGTTTTAACACATTTATTTCTGTCATAGACAAATGTCTATAAGAAATATTACAAAACATGACATGAACAAAACCTTGTTGCATGTGCGGAAACTTCCACCAAAGAGTTGAAGTAGCATATGTAGAACCCTACATATTGCAGACAAATGTCGACAAGATACATATATATTGAGATTTAGCTAGTTGAACCTGCAAAGCAACCTAACCTGGTTACCTGCGCGGAAACTTCCGCTTCGTAGTTTAAATAACATGTAAAACCTTACATATGGTTGCAAAAGAAACTTCCCTTGTATGCGGTACTCGACCGTCCCCTGACAGAGAAGACGGACAGATACAGATGACCATGCTTTGATTTAACTCGCGAGCTCGTTGCTATATTATCACAGTACTATAAATACAACTAACACTGCCAAAATATTCAATGCATATGCGGAAACTTCCGACATATGACAGGCAACTGCCCGTGTTTGTGGAGTGCGCGCATTCGTCTCGCCATTAGTAAGCTTAAACCAAGACGAACCGAACTACTCGTAGTTTTTTGTGCAGTAGTTGGCAGGCGTTAACCGCTTTTACCGCACGCATAAGGTAGCTGTGGCCATAAAGCATTAAACGATACTCACTGGATGTCTGTCCCCGGACCCCCTGTCGCGAGACAAGGTCCACCGATTAAAACACCCAGCGAGTCAAAGGAAGCTGCATGTTGCGTCATCGACTTCTGGCCCGACTAATCTGCCAGCTGACCGCTCACGAGGAGTGAAATTTGATTAAGTCGCCGACATTGCAGATTCAACTGAACACTATTTATTATGTACATTATTTTAGTTTGACCTAACTTGATTTGGAAAAATGCATGAAAGTACCAACAATTATTACTGATCCTATCTGAATTAATATAGGCTGTACTAATTATAAAAAATGGATTCAGCAATGCATTGACAGAAAAACCCTATCCGTAAATCGTTTGGTACCACCGGTCAAATATTGTTAAAAACCGCGAAACCCAAGCATATAGAGTCGTACTTTGATTAGCGTTGCCATTTCACTCTTAACAAAGAAATTGAATTAGTTTAACGCATTTTAGTGAGCTTGAGTTCGTAGAAAATAGCAACGCAGTATGAAAATTATTTAAATGCCTTCCTTACCAATTCTCGGACACATGGAGAGTTCCGCGAGGTTTTCTCCCCCGGGTTCCTGTAACCCCTGTGTTATTTGTCTCCATGTTGGCGGCGGCGTCGGCGGTGCACACGTCCTATTTCTAAGGCAGTATACGGGTCCTAGGTCACAAAGACCAGGCCACGGAGGTTTATACACCAAAATGGGTGAACCGCTAATTAAGCGGGGCTCTCTGTACTGAAGCGGCGGTTAGGACAACCAGAGTCGTGGTTTCTCTTTGACTTCCAGGCTCCGGAGAGCCAGCGATAAACACTAGGGGTTGCCAAAGAGTTAAAACGAGGGTGACGGTGGTTATAAGCCGGGATAGCGGTCTATCTTTGACTTCCAGGCCCCGAGGAGCCAGCGATAAACGCCAAAGATGTGACCACGATCGTACGCTGCCTCGCGTATTTATATGATTTCCCGTGAGTGAGTTCGTTGTCCAAGCCTGCAAGTTTGACGGAGATAGCCAAACGCTAACTTATTGTGCTCTCCCAACGAAATATAACTCATGATGCTTTAGGTGAAAAGTGATATAATGACTATGTTTATTAGCTTTTGACCCTATTCTTAATAAGTTCTTACAACCCTTCGTGTTTGTATTGGTTTGTTTATGTTATCGGTTCTCGGCTGGAGAATGCTTTGAGATTTTATACAGTTTTGTCAACGTTTTATAATATTAAATGAATACTGTGTGTTCTTTTACTTAGCTGAATAATTTAGACTCTATAGTTTGAATGCATACGTTTCTTGCCAAAATTTTAAGAAATGATATAACCCTTTTACGTAATAGTTAATTTGGAATTTAATGATATAAATGCTTGGAAATAATTTAGTTTTATGTAACAAAAAATTATAGGAAATTTATTCGCGATGAAGCAGCCGAGGGCTGGGGTGCTTCATTATTTATAAACAGAAATAAAGTGAGACTTCTTGGAAATACCCAAGGAGGGTTAACTAAAAACCCTCCTTGGGATATACAAAGAATTTAAGTATTTAGAATATTTTATTTTATGATCACGACATTATCGATTATAGTCCTACCTGAAAATATGGCTGTGGATGATTTCATACCGGAAAAGCATTTGTTGATCTGGTTTTCTGCTCAAAGTGTTTTAAAGATGTTAAAAATCATCTGTATGGTTTGTCACAGCCTGATTTATATTTATGTACCAGATTAATTCTTGTTTTGTAGGCCTATTGATGTCACACCAAATGATCTTTTTTCCTAATTATAACAAATATTATTTGTTATTTTTCCTAACGATAACAAATACCAATGATTTGTCTCGCTTCGTCCAGTGTCAATTTTTCTTCTCACATACTAAATAGTTTGCGAAAAAAATAGTATATTTTAAAGAACATAGAATATATTAACAAAAAAAATAATACAGAATTAATTGGAATAAAAAAATAAAACAACTTGATAAGTTATACAAAAATCAGCATCTGTCAGATGATAGACAAAACTAATGATTGGTCGTTATGATGTGGAAAATACGTATCTGCGAAATTATTAAAGATGCGATGTTTGTGATGTCTACATCATTTTAATGTGTTTTTTACATTACAGTGTTTAGTGGGGGTCCACTAATCTCAATAAAAAAAATGCACAACGAAAATAAGTGCAAAATGAAAGATATTGGCACGTATGAGCTAGAGTGTCTAACAATAAGTATACGACAGATAGTGATAAAAATACTTTGACCATAAAACTTTATGGTCGAAGATAAAAAAGGACACACAACCCAAGATTTAATAAAACTACGTCACCACCTACAATTTTAGGTTAGGATTTTGATAAACTTCAATCGTATTTGCCCGTTCAACAAAACATTACGTGAATTAAATATCTTGAAACTCGAACTTGGTTTTTAAATTTTTTTTATTTTATTATAAAAAACACAAGTTAAAATAAACACAAATAAACTGAAGTAATTCGTTAAGCGACACGAGAGGAATGATAGTAACTGAACTTAATTTAGAATAACAATGGTATATATACTAACAATTTGATTAGCACAGCAAGTGCTGATATGAACAATAGGCATTTATTACAATGATATTACTCGCGATACATATTATAATCGAAATCCTTGATACACCTTATAGACATATGTGAGATCTGAGATGCGCCTATTGAATGCAAATTCAGTGTATCGCGATAGATCGAATCATGCATTGAATGCCCTTAGTCACTCATTTTACCAATTCGACGTTTCAAGGTCATGACGCTCACACTATAAGTTATTATCGAAAAATATATTATCGATATACAGGCTGACTCCTAAAAAACGCTGCAAGCCATAACTCAGTTATTTATCGTTATCAATTTTACAAAACAAAGAATTAAATGAAATGGCTCTAAATACACTATAGAGGGAGCCAGTTGCAGTGTACTTATTATTATTTTTTTTAGGAAAGCGATAGTCAACGGCAAAATGGCAATATATATATATATATATATATATATATATATATATATATATATATATATATATATATATATATATATATATATATATATATATATATATATATATATATGTTAATATATATTATGCACATTTCTTTTCTGAATCCAAAGATGTATATGACATTAACTTTTGTGAAACACATCGCAGAAAAAGCGTCAAAATATTGGTCAATAGGTACCGCATTAGTAGGCGCCTGGCCGCTTAATTAAGAACAAATGTATTTAGATTACTCACGTATGCCTGGAATGCCTGGAAAACAAAAAATAATACATCAAAGCAAATAAATGTCATTTTAGCGTTCGCGTCCCATTTTTTTTACGCATTATACTATTTCTGTGTCATTACACTAGGTTATTTATTTAAATAAGCTCAACAGTGCAAAATATGAACAACAATCAATTATTGACGGACATGATTCAGGTATACTCTGAGTGTAATAAAAATCGTGGTGCAAGTTACACGTTGTATAATTACACATTTATGCTTACGTATGGAATTTGATACCTCTTTATCTATTTGCATTATTTTCAACTGTAGAACTTTATTACGATTGTAAGTTAGTTATTAAAACAGCATTGTATCGTACACTTGCGTTTTACTTTAACTCGTGTTAAATAAAAATATTTCTTTTTAAAAAATTAAATTTAAAGATCTATTTTATAACTGGCGCAGTCTTTCGAGTCGGACGGGTGGAGTGTATCGAGTGCATCGATTTTACATTCAGTTCAGTGATTACTGTGATTTGTGTATCGAGTGCATATCGATTTCACGTTCAGTTCAGTGATTAACCATCCGAAGACACCTTTTCGCTGCAAGAAACCGCTCAGAGCCTAGAAGACTCAAATCGTCATCTGGTTCAAAAGAAGACTAGGATAAAAATCTCCGAAGCTTCACCGTAGATTAAGAAAAAACAACATTTCACAACAAAATCATAAGGATTTCAGCTACACCTCTACTTTAGTTATAAGAAAATTTACATAGGAAAAAGAAGTGGACATGATAAAAATTTGGTGAGTAAAATTGCTCAAATTTATTTCCTAAAAAATTATTTTTTTCAATAACCTCTCCGCTTACATAAGCCCTTAAATATTCTATAATCAGTGGCATAGCTTTAAAATAAAGTTATTTCCCACTGCACCGAATAATAATTATAAATAATATTTAAACTTATGACAGACATTGATCAAATAACGGACATATTAAACAGCACTATATTATCGACGGGAAACACCGAAAATATCCAACAAAAACGAATCATGGCAACATTTAGAGATCACATCGACTCTGTTCCAACTTTTAATGGTGATCAACGAACTGTAGGCATTTTTGTAACGACAGCTCAAGCAACAATTGACCGATTGAAAAAACCAACTGATGAAGTTTTCAATGCCACCTTATTTCAAGCAATTAAAAATAAACTCGTCGGCCCAGCTCAAGCAATAATAGCAACAAATCCAATCATCACATGGGAACAAATTAAAGAAGAAATAAGAAGAAGATTTGGAGACCAACGTACAGAAAATACTCTTACAACAGAACTTTTAACTTTGACCCAACAACGCAATGAAAAACCTCTAGAATTTGGGGAAAGATGTAAAGATCTTAGAGATTTAATTATCTCAAAAAATCGCAATCACAGAAGTACCAGCCATTTTAATATATAAAACCACAATGTTTAGTGATATTGCATTACAAACATTTCTCAAAGGAATACATCCCGAGTTAAGTCGAATACTCAGGTGCAAGTCTCCAACAACCCTTGAAGAAGCACTCCGAATGACTATGGAGGAAGAAAACTATTCTTATGTAAGAAATCACTTTACAGCAATGAATAGTAATGCACAGAAAAATAATCAAAAACCCATAGCAAGACATCCTCAAGTTAATAGAAATCATTCTACAACGCACCCACCAACATATTCTAATTTTAATACATTTCAGCGACAACCAAATTATTTTCCAAATTATATGCAATCAAATCAGCCACAAAATTATTTTCCAAATTATTATCAATCAAACCAATTACAAAGGTTGCCTTGGAACTACAAATTTCCCAATCAATCGATAAATCATAATAATCAAAATTTCCAATCACAGTTTAATGCAAGAAATACTAATGTTTTTAAGCCAAATCCTAACAAAGTATTTCCGAAACCTACACCAATGGACACATCTTCAGGTAATACAAAAAAAAATAAATCCTTCTTCGAATTTACGAAGACAATTTCAACCACGACCTACTTTTACGTCAGAAGAACTTTATTACCAAGAAAACCAAAATTATCCAGAAGAAAATTATGAAAACGATATATCTGAAAATTATATGTGTTATTATGAAAATGAAAACCCTAATGAATACCAGGAAGATACATATGAAAATTTTGAAAAAAAATCGCAAGAAACGACTGTACAAGAAGTACAGATGGATCGAAATGAAAATTATCAAAATTTTCGGGAAGCCACAACCTCACAAATGCCAACGTAGAACTAAACAACATCGACAATAATAATAACCTTCCAGTTATTTTCATACCCGAATTAGAAGCAAAGTTTCTAGTGGATACCGGATCAACTAAAACACTAATAAAACCAATTCTCGCACAAAATTACTACAAAAATTATATCGAGGAAACACCTTTTGTAATAAACACAGCACATCAACAAAGTCTACATAAACATAGTATTACTATACCTGTTTGGGATCTTTTAATGTTGAAGGACAGCAAAAATTTCATTTATTCGATTTTAACCCTAAATATGATGGACTAATAGGAATTGATTTTCTACAAAAACTTCAAGCTAACATCGACCTTACGAAAAATGAATTAATTACGCCATATGCAAGAATACCATTGAAAAGCTTGCAAGATGGGACACCTGGTATACAAATGGAATATCAGTACAGAATTCCACCAAGATGTGAAAAATTAATAAAAATACCAACCGATATAAATACCGACAAAGGATATATAAACCATATGCAATTTAAAAATGGACTCGAAATTCCTTCGTCTTGTAACGTCAAAAAATTATGAATGCTTTACTACAATTTTAAATACCTCAAATCACAATTTAGATATAAAATTTAAGGAACCATTCAATCTCTTAGAAATAGAAGAAAATATCGAAATAAACCATCAAGAAGAACCATGTCAGCCACCCACATATCATGATAACATTCTAAAACAAAATTTAAAAAATCTAAGGTTAGATCATACCAATCAGGAAGAATACGATGCAATAAGAAAACTCTGTTACGAATTTCGCGACATATTTCACTGTAAAGAAATACCATTAAGCTACACTGGAGAAATTAATCATGTTATAAGAACAACAGACGAAAAACCAATATACACAAAATCATATAGACTACCACCAATTCACAATGATGAAGTGAAAAAACAAATAAACAGTATGTTAGAACAAAATATAATTAGAGAGTCCATTTCACCCTGGTCATCTCCAATATGGGTGGTACCCAAGAAACTAGATGCATCGAATGAGTGAAAATGGAGACTGGTTATTGATTACCGCAAGCTGAATGAGAAAACCATCGAAGACAAATTTCCAATTCCCAATGTAGAAGATATTCTGGACAAATTGGGCAGAGCCAACTACTTTACGACACTCGACCTTGCGAGTGGATTTCATCAGATTTTAGTCGACCAAAATAGTATAGAGAAAACTGCCTTTTCAACACCTCAAGGACACTTCGAATTTTTAAGGATGCCGTTTGGCCTACGAAATAGTCCAAGCACATTTCAACGTACAATGAATCATATACTACGAGGATTAACTGAACAACAATGTATGGTATATTTAGACGATATAATAATCTTCTCAAGTTCATTGCAAGAACACATAGGACGCTTAAGAAAAGTATTCGAGAGAATAAGAGCTGCCAACCTCAAGGTACAACTAGATAAGTCCGAGTTTTTACGCACTGAAGTTAATTATTTAGGACACATTATAACGCCACAAGGAATAAAACCAAATAACGAAAAAATCAGAGTTATAGAAAAATACCCAATACCTAGTACCACAAAAGAAATAAAATCCTTTTTAGGGTTGCTAGGCTATTATAGAAAATTTATCAGAGACTTTGCAAAATTAACCAAACCGTTGACAAAGTGTTTAAAAAAAGGAGCCAAAATTGAACATACTCAAGAATTTGTTACAGCTTTCAACAAATGTAAAAAAATTTTGTCATGACCCAATACTTCAATTTCCTGATTTTAGTAAGGAATTTAACCTGACTACTGATGCTAGCAATATGGCACTTGGTGCCGTCCTAAGTCAGGGGGTGCCGCCAAATGACAAACCAGTGGCGTACGCTTCCAGAACCTTAAGTGACACCGAAACCAGGTACAGCACCGTGGAAAAAGAACTGTATTGCATACTTTGGGCCTGCAAGCACTTCCGCCCTTATTTATTTGGGAGAAGATTTAAAATTTACACCGACCATCGCCCATTGACTTGGTTGTTTTCACTTAAAGATCCGGCCAGTAAACTCGCACGTTGGAAAATTAAACTTCAAGAATACGATTTTGAAGTAATCTATAAAAAAGGATCACAAAACAGAATTGCAGATGCCCTATCACGAATAACCGTTCACCCAATGGCCGTACAAAATACCAGCAAAGACACAGATGATGTATCAATAAAAAAAAAAAGGGGGGGGGGGGGGGGGGGGGAGGAGGAGAGGGAAAAAAAAAAAAAAAAAAAAAAAAAAAAAAAAAAAAAAAAAAAAAAAAAAAAAAAAAAAAAAAAAAAAAAAAAAAAAAAAAAAAGGAAAAGGGAAAACGGGGAGGGGAAGAAAAAAGGGGAGAAAAAAAAAAAAAAAAAAAAAAAAAAAAAAAAAAAAAAGAGGAGGGGGGGGGAGAAGAAAAAAAAAAAAAAAAGGGGGGGGGGGGGGGGGGAAAAAAAAAAAAAAAAAAAAAAAAAAAGGAGGGGAAAAAAAAAAAAAAAAAAAAAAAAAAAAAAAAAAAAAAAAGAAAAAAAAAAAAAATATTGGGGGGGGGGAAAAAAAAAAAAAAAAAAAAAATAATAAAAAATGTTTTGGGGAATTTTTTCCAGAGGGGGGCCAAAAATGGGTGGAAAAAAAAAAAAGGGAAAAAAATGAACCAAGGGAAGATAAATTACAGGCTTTTAAAAAATATCATGAAAGTGTAACGAACCATCGAGGTATTGTATATCAAATCTTCATAGGCCAAATCAGGATTCAAAAATAAATATTCTCAAAATTGTAATAATCTTTAATAAATTCAGTTCATTTACATTTCAAAAACAATCTGACATTCCAAACTTAATTTCTATCTTTTTTTTTTGGACTACTATGTTTTTATCACAATCTTTCAAAAAACCGAGTAATTTGCATACATAAACTAGAAAAATAGATAGATCTACGACATTCTCCCACCTGAGTTACTTTTTTCATTTCTGACACAATGTAACTCACAAAACTCAAAGTAGATAAAAACTAATAGGTAGGTACAAATTATTTACAAAATAACAATATTTCTAATTAATAAAACAGCTTAGGAGACTTAGAAATACGTCCACTACGCGTTATCTTCACTTTTACGGGTACTCTGCTTTCAAAAACTCCCGCACTGTCATCCTTTTCTTTATCTTCCTCGTAGTCTTTGCATTGGATTCCTAGCATTATGTACAAAACGGAAAATCCATGCTACAGATCTAATAGCTTTAAAATATTTGGAAAAATAGTTTAATCGCCATCCATTTTCACTCCAATTAAACATGATGGTGATCAACCTTTTCTTTCTTTCCTGCGAGATTTCTTCCTCATCATACTCTAAATTCTTTTGCGGCCATAGAATTTCATCATTATACAACCATTCAGGTCCCTCCCACCATCTTGACTCGAATAAGCGTCGAGGTGAACATCCACGTGACGGTAGATCAGCAGGGTTACACGATCCAGGTACATGACGCCACAATTCGATTGCCGTTAGTCTACGTATCTCTCGTACTCTATTCCCCACAAACGTACCCCATTCTTCAGTCCGCCGAATCCAAGACAGAACGGTAGATGAGTCGCTCCAGAAGAAACAGTTTATTTCCTGTTCGAAATTTCCTCTCACAGATGAATATAACCTGGCTCCTATGGTAGTCGCTAACCATTCCAGCCGTGGAATGGTCAGTTTCTTCAGTGGCGCTACTCTTGCCTTAACGGCTAACAAATGAACCCTTACTTTTCCTTGGCTCACAGATCTTAAAAAAAACTACAGCAGAGTAAGCATCTTGACTGGCATCACAAAAAGTATGCAAACTATGCGTTTCCTCGGGTCTGCCATTAATCCATCTAGGCAACTCAATCAGTCTCAACTCAGGAAGCTCTTTGACCCACTCACAAAATTCCTTCCTAATGTCATCACCTACTGGGGTATCCCAGTTTAACTCTTTCTTCCATATCTTCTGGAGTAGCAACTTAGGATTTAACATAGCGGGATATGTGAAACCAATGGGATCAAAAATTCGTTGAGCCACTGAAAGAATAAGTCTCTTGGTTATAGTTTCATTTGGTAGATCCGTGATATCTTTCAAATAACGTTCGCTAATAGACAATGTATCTTTCCTCGGATTCCAATTCAAACCAAGTACCGATAAGTTGGGTAAATCAGCTTCAGTGTCTTGCGTAAACTCCCACCCTCGAAGATCAAACTTAGCTTCGGCCATGAGGATACTGGATTCTCGTATGAAACGTTTCAATTCGTCTTTATTATCAACACTTGTCACACAATCATCCATATAAAAACTGCTGGCTAACTTATGAATGGTTTCTTCCGTATATAAGGCATTAGGGGCTGAGCATTTCTTCAAGCTTTCCGAAAGATGGTACTCGATTGTCGCTCCGAGAAGAAACGGACTACTGCTCACTCCAAAAACCACTCTCCTGTGTCTAAAAATCTTTTCATTTCCATTTGAGTTAATCCATAGAAAACGAAGAAAATCTCTGTCTGACACATGTACTCCTATTTGTAAAAATGCCTTTCGTATATCTGAAACCACCCCCTATTTTTCGCTTTCTAAATCTCAACAAGATAGATGGTACTAATTCTATAAGATTTAACCCTTTTTCCAAACACTGGTTTAAAGACGGCTGGTTCTTTACTCTGGCAGACGCGTCGAACACAGGCCTTATCTTGGTGGTTGCACTACTTTCCTTTATAACTGGTCGATGAGGTAAATAGTGCGCCCTTCCATCTGAATTCAAAAGCTCTACTTCTTCTATAATGCCTTCCTGGGCCCATTCCTGAAATATGTTATCATAATCTTCCAGCAATCGTTCATTTTTCAATCTTTTCAGTACTACATCCAACCTGCTACGTGCTACAACATAATTCTCCGGTAAAGGTGGGTGTCCTTCTATCCAAGGTAACTTCACTTCGTATCGACCTTCACAGTTCATCACTATGTTTTGCATAAAAAATTCTTTAGCTGCCAAGGCCATTTCTTGACGTGTTTTTTCCTTCGTCGGTTCTCTAATGCCCAGTACATCCAGCTCCCATAAATCAACTATCGATGCATCTTTCACAAACAAAGAAAAAAACTGTCATTGCTGTGTTAACGTTTGGCGTGTCAAAGGGAATCTTTCCCATCAGAGTCCATCCTAAAAGTGTCTCGATTGCCACTAGACCACACTGCAAAACATGTCTACGTCCAGTATATAGCTTACCGGCAACGTCAGCACCAATTAAGAGCTCAATAGGGCCCGATTGATAGATATCCTCAATGGGTACATTTAACCTGCTAAGTTCCTCCTCCCATGGTCCTCGAAAAACTGGAGGAATTTCATTACAAATGGTAGTTTGATCTAAAGCTTCTAAGAAACATACATAATCATCCTTACGTATTTTAAGATTAAAACAGTTATGTCTCTGCTGAGTCGTGCTGGAGCCCCCAAATAAACAATGAACGATCATTTCCTCTTTTTCAGGTACACATCCTAACCGTTGTACTGTAGATTTCAATACATAGGACCGCTGCGATCCGCTATCAATGAGTGCCCTTACTTCCATCGTCCTACTCTTCCCTTCAATCTTAACAAGCAAGGTCTGTAAAACTACATGATTACTCGTTTGATTCGCAAGCGCCTGGTTTGCCTTTCCCAATTGTTCTCCAGGTTCTTTCTCTTGATCCTTTTTATGTGCTGGTAATTCCGGACATATCAAAACTACATGAAGCCTTCCACATATAACACAATGCAGTCGCATCCGGCACCTTCTAGACTGATGTCCTACCTTTAGACAGCGGAAACACGCCTTTTTCTCAGTCAAAATAGTCATCTTCTGCTGTAATGAAAACTTCTGCGCCTTAAAACAACCATTGCTGTCATGAGCCCCATCACAAAAGACGCATTTGGCAGCCTCGTAATTAATTAACCCTGTTGCAGTAGGAATATTCGGTGATGCCACCTTTGCTCTAACCCTCTTGTCTTTATCTGCTGTTTGAGACATGGATGCTCCTAAACCAAATCCCTCAGAGGCTAAAGTGATGCGTTGCTCGTTCTCTACTTCATTTTTCAAAAACTGCATCAAACTTTCTAAACGATTTTTGAGTGGTACCTCCTCCGTCTCTTGTAAGCCTGATATTGATTGACCTTTTCTGCTAGTTGAGAATTCTAAGGATCTCTGCCAAACTCTCAGTAAACCTTCAGGTAAACAGGATTCTATCAAAGGAAACAGCATGGCTGCACAGTTGTCTGAGGTTACACCTAATGTCTCTAATGCTCGTAACTGTGTTTCAATATTATCGTAAAGCAAAGATATATCCCATTTATTCCTAGCAGCTGCATTATTTAATATTAGTTTTAACATTTCCCTGATATAAACTTCTATTTGAAGATCCTCTCGCCCAAATCTACTATTTAATGCTTCTATAATCTTGACATAGTTATCATGAACCGCAGGAAAACTTTCAACTAAACGTCTCGCTCTGCTACCCGGTATAGTCGCTTGAAATAAATATCCAATTTTATCAGACAAATCGATACTAGAATCTTCATGCACCTTTCGGAATTGCCCCCAAAACGGTAACCAATCTCTGATATCTCCGCCAAACTTCTTAAATTCTATGTTAGGTAACTTGAACTTACGCCTGCCGGTTCCACTTGCTACGTTTATGCTAGATATGGACCTGTTTTCACTTCCAGCTTCAGCTAACTTTACCTTGTTGCTTCTCTCAACACCTTGTACACAATAATCGTCATACTGAATCTTCAACTGAGTATATTTTCTACAATAAACATCACAAGAGTCAACCTCAACTTGAAGATCTTCTTCACTTGCATCTTGTTCTATTAAAATATCAAAAATTCCCTTGTCAACAACCCGTACCTCTTCATATTTAGACTGCAAAATCTCCCAACATACACGAATTTGTTGATAAACATCAACTTCCCTACTAAACAGTGGTTCTAGTTCATTTGCAGCCCTTGTAAAGCCGGCTCGGAGAACTTTACGAAGCTTTTTCTTTTGTTCCATACTTAATAAGAAATTGTTTAAACTCGGTTCAAAACCATACTCGCCCTCGTATATACGATCAAACGGTGTAAAAGTTTACAAAACAACTATGCAAAAGTTCAAAAATTAGTTCATCTGATCTGCCCAATAATATTGCACTTTTTGATGTTTCACTAAAAAAACTGTCCTGTCACGGTCGCCAAAATATTGTATATCAAATCTTCATAGGCCAAATCAGGATTCAAAAATAAATATTCTCAAAATTGTAATAATCTTTAATAAATTCAGTTCATTTACATTTCAAAAACAATCTGACATTCCAAACTTAATTTCTATCTTTTTTTTTTGACTACTATGTTTTTATCACAATCTTTCAAAAAACCGAGTAATTTGCATACATAAACTAGAAAAATAGATCCCAACGACAGGGTTTTTACAAAACCTTAAAAAAGATAAAAAGATATATATTGTTGGCAAATCCTCCAAAAGGTGTGACACGATATAAAAATAACTGCGAAAAATGTCGTAGTAGCAAGTATGAAAGACATACACCTGCCATTAAAGATTTGTTGACACAAACATTTCTAAAACATTTTGAAAATTTACACATAGACACCTTCGTAGTGGATGGCAATTCATATTTAACGATAATTAATTCATTCTCAAAATTAGCTCAGGCTTATAAAATATTAGGGAAAAATGGAACAGAAATAGCAGAAAAACTATTCGATTTCATTAAACACTATGGATCGCCCACGCAAATCACCTGTGATGGAGGTTCAGAATTTTCTAATTCAGTCGTAAAAGAATTCCTAGAAGCACATAAAATTAAAACACATGTAACGACTCCAAGACACCACGAATCGAATGCGTTGATTGAACGGCTGCACTCAACGTTGCTAGAACATTATAGATTATTAGATGGATCGGCAGATGACAGAATACAACAAGCCATTATTGCTTACAATAATACTATACATACATCAACGGGGTTAACACCTCTAGAAACAGTGCTAGGACACACCGCCTCAAGAAACCCTTTTGATATGCTGTACACAAAGCAATACTACCAAGATTTGGTGAACAAGCATGTTAAAACCATGGAAGAAGTTTATAATAAACTTCATGACAAATTACATCAAGAAAAAACAAAGAGAGTCCAAAAACAAAATAGGGAGGACACTGTATTTAAAGTAGGCGACACGATATATACTCGGATTTATAATAGAAATAAAACGGTTAAACGTTTTACAGGACCTTGGAAAATAATAAATTTACTAGAACACAATAAATGTAAAATAGAACATTTAAAAAATAAAAAGAACAAAATAGTACATTTAGCTGATATTAGTCGTCCTGTTTCAGGATCGCCGCCATCACCATCAGCACAGTAACGGCTATAGTTGATATACAAGAAATTAAAGAAAATGTAGGATTATTACCGCTTAAAGTAGGAAACGCAAAAATAATTGAGAATAAATGGACGCTTACGCAAATATACAATTTATCGCTTATTTTAGAAGAATTCGAAAGATAAGTTGCTACTAAAAATCAGTTAGAATTAGCTTATAAAACATCCGATCAAAACTACAACGTAGAAACTCATAATTTCAGAACTGTAATAGAACATCAAATAAAAGAAGTGACTGAAATAATAGAAGAACTGATACCAACTGCACCTAGAAGTAAACGTGGATTAATAAATGCCCTGGGTAGTGCAATTAAATTAATAACTGGTAATCTGGACGCAGAAGATGCAAAACAATTTCACACAAAAAATTTAAGAACTCAAGAAAAATCAAAGAAAAATAATAAAGACCGAAAAAGAAGCCATCTCGCTTACCACAAAAGCACTAAACAATTTTAACAAAACTATCGATGGATTAATACACAATCAATATACATTAGAGCGAAAAATCAATCAAATTACAGAATATTTGAACGCAAAAAATTTTATGAGAGAGAAACTACATCATATGCATGTCACTCTTATAGAAATGATAAACTCTTTGAACGAAATGATACGGGTTTTGACAAATATACAAACAGCTGTATCATTCGCAAAATTAAATTTCATGCATTCGAACATTTTAACGCCCAAAGAACTTATGGATGAGTTAATCGAAATTAAACCAGAAATATATCCATATAAATTTCCACTGGAACCTCAACTCCAGAAAATACCAACATTCGAAAATCTCATATCAATAAAAGCCTATTCTATTAAGACACAAATAATATTTTTAATAGAGGTACCGCTAGTTTCTGACACCCTGTATAACTTCGTAAGAATATATTCATTACCTATTCTCTTACCTAGTTCAAATATTTATCAACTTATCATCCCCACATATAATTCCCTCCTAATCTCCGAGCAATTTTACACAATACCAAAAAATTGTAAAATTATGGAGGACGAAAGTTACATATGTGAAAACAATAATTTACTCCCTAGTAATGAAGAATCGCCCTGTATAATCCAACTGTTAAATGCATACAGAAATATGACGTCCTGCAAGCCTACCAGATTTCAACTAACGAAGAACATCTTCACGAAGATCAACAAGAACACATGGATACTTGTTCTAATTAGCAAAACAAAAATTCAGACTCATTCTTTAAATGATTTTAATAATCAGATTATTCAAGGAACATTTATTATCACTATATCAGATAATTGTTATTTGCAATTTAATAATATCACTCTAAAAAAATCAAGACTCCTTAAATAAAGTCAAATTATTAGACATTCCAACGTTTGATTTCAAAACAAACTTGAAAACTAGTAAAGCCCTTCAGGCAGTCAGTTTAGAAAATATTTTATTAGACAACAATCAAGACGTCAAGAGAAGCCTAATGAAACTTGAAGAGGACCTATCGGAATATGAAGATTTGCCCATTTTCCATGGACCTAACATTTGGACAATTGTATTATATACTGTAATTTTTGCAATGTGTCTATTTTTTTGGTTACAGGCTTTATTTAAAACGTAGATCAGCCAAAGACAGAAGAACTGCCACGAACACCCCAGACCTGGCAGAGCAACCCCCAAACAACTTGAATCTACCCTAGGTTCCACTCAAGGGATGGTGGAGTTACATGTTGTATAATTACACATTTATGCTTACGTATGGAATTTGATACCTCTTTATCTATTTGCATTATTTTCAACTGTAGAACTTTATTACGATTGTAAGTTAGTTATTAAAACAGCATTGTATCGTACACTTGCGTTTTACTTTAACTCGTGTTAAATAAAAATATTTCTTTTTAAAAAATTAAATTTAAAGATCTATTTTATAACTTGCAGCAGTCCACCTTTACAGAGAGTGGTTTCCTCACAGGGAAATTCCAGAACCACGTAAGTTTGGAAGGCTTGAAGAAAATTTGAGAAAATATGGTGCTTTTAAGAAACCAAAGCGAGAAGAACTGCAATTTAATGAAAACATGGAGTTCAATGTTCTTCTTAGCGTTGAAGAAAACCCAAGAACTTCTATTCGGGAAATTCGCAACAATATTGGAGCATCAAAAAGATATGTACATGCGATATTGAAAAAGCACAAATTCAAGCCATACATTCCTCAAAAAGTACAAGCGTTAGAGGAAAACGATAGAGAACGAAGGCTACAATTTTGCCGTTTTTATTTAAATTTAGTGCGACGAGACCCAGTTTTTCACACAAAGATTATTTGGTCAGACGAATGTACATTCAGTGTAAATGGTATTTTTAATAGAAATATCCACCGGCATTGGAGCCAAGCAAACCCACGAATTATCGTGAAACAAATTTTCAGCGAAGGTTTACTGTCAATCAGCCATATTCTGTAATTTATTGGAATTAAGTCAATATTGACATTTAGACATATACATAAATGATATCTGACAGAAATTTCAATAAACATGGTCGTTTGCTATTCTGTAAAAAATAATACAGTAAAATCAAATCAAGTTATTGGAATTAAATCAAGTGACCTTCAACGTAGTCAATATTTTCAAATTTTGGTATTCTCTATGCTTCTTTTCAATTGAAATTTTAAGTCAATATTGACATTTGTCAATTGAAATGTAGCAAGTACTGAGAGTTTTTGTTTAAGACTTGCCAGGAATATTAAATTGCGAATTATTTGGTGAAACTTGTCTGTGTTTCAAAAATAATGGAGTTAGTAGTTATATTAGATGTGTTGGAGCAACAAATAGCAATAGGGGCTAATAAAAAAAGTGGGTAACTACATATCAACTAAAGATATCTGGATATGTCATTACGTGACCATCGAGAGGAGGTCACGATCACAGTAGTGTGGAGTGTACAAAAACCAATAACCATATACACATTTATTTGTAGGGTTGATTTTAATCGCGATAGGTGATTTTAAAGAGACAGCAGCAATCCCTTGATGATCCCAAATAAAATCTTTAAAGAACTGTTTAGGATAAACAAAGAAATTGGCCATTGGCTGTTGACAGAAATAGGGCCTCATATGAGGGACGGTATGAAATCAAGGAGGCACTTTAGTTGTGCTGGAGTAGCTTTTTTCGGTGGCATCTAGAAACACATAATTAATTATTATAGTTAGTGTAGTATTATGAATAAAATAATCGTAAATACCTGTATTATAAATTTATTAATTAACATTTACAACATACATAAATTCTTTGTTCTTTACTAGAAACGAAACAAAATCACAATTCTAACCTTAAACCTGACAACCGGCGTGAGGTAAGTAGTTCCACCTTCAAACAATTATAAAGTTAGATCTACGACAATAGATCAAATATAATAACTTAGCAACGTTGCCGCTTATATTTATTGACTTAATAACAACATTGAAATATTTTAACATCTAATCAATGTTGAAATATGATAGTTAGTGAATAGGAAAATTGTTTAATATTCAAATAGAAAATAATTTTTATTGACATGATTTCAATATTAACTTTAATTTCAATGTTTTAGTGAATATGGCTGAATGTGTGGTGTGGCATTTTGGCTAATAGATTGATTGGACCATTTTTCATAGACGGCACCCTATCAAGAAAAGTATTATCAGATATTGACGGGACGATTTGAGAATTTCTTAGATGAATTACCTAGTGCAGAACTGAATAGAACTTATTTCCAGCAAGATGGGGCTACCCCAGAGCGAATACCAATTGGTTGACCACCACATTTAATGATAAGTGGATAGGAACTTATGGTCCTGTTCGATGACCTGCCCGTTCTCCAGATCTTACCCCCTTGATTTTTGGTTATGGGGTTATATTCAAGATCATGTTTATTTAACACGGCTAGAAAATGAAGCAATAAGTACATTTGTCATGAATTAGTGGCTGGGAGCCACAGGAGGTTCTCTGTGCTGGGAGCCTAATGGGGTATCGACTATATTTTGACGCTTTTCTGTGATAAGTGTCACAAAAGTCAATGTCATATACATCGTTGGATTCAGAAAAAGAATGAGCACTATAATATATTAAAAAATATATATATTGCCATTTGAAAAAAAAAAGTTGACTATCACTTTCCTAAAAAAAAATAATAATTAGTACGCTGCAACTGGCTCCCTCTATAGTGTATTTAGAGCACAGACCTTAATTTTTATAAGTCTATGATTTAGAGCCATTTCATTTAATTCTTTGTTTTTTAAAATTGGACAATAAATAACTGAGTTATGGCTTGAGGCGTTTTTTAGGAGACAGCCTGTCATATCAATTATGTTTAAAATAATTAATAAAATTTAAATACATTATTATTTATCAATAACAGATTTTTTTTAATAATGATTTAACAATAAAAATATTATAAAAGCTAATATTTATTAAAAATAGATATTAAATGATAAACCTCAACTTAACCAAAAATTAATTTATTTTGTTAAGGAAGAAGATACCTACTTTATTATATTTTGTTGGGCTACAAGTACTTTTATTTTATAATTAATTTATAGAAATATCGTATCCGATAGTAAGATTTTAATCGTTTCGATATATCGGTTTAAAAATATCGGCTAAAAATATTGATATATCAATCAGAAAATATTCAAAGGATATATCGATATTCCCATAGAATCAGTTCTGTGATCTAAGCTAACCTTTTTATTGGCGTTGTTGTTCAACGAGAAGGTAAATAAAATAATATCTCGCGTCTTTATACATGTATAAGGTCAAAAATTTCTTACAGAGATACAAATTAAATGGATTTTAGAGTGTACATTCCAAACCTAAGAATTGACGCACGGTCTGTTCTGTGGACGCGCGTACATGATTATTATTTCCAAAAACAAATTGAAATGTTCGGGCGGCAAACTCTAAACGCGTGAAAGCGAGTATTGGAGCGTCAGCTTGGTACATACAATTTTGAAATACCCAATTCTGCCGTAGTCGGTCTGCCAAAAGATTTGATCTATAAATGTGGAATTGCAATATAACTGACACTTGACCAATGAAATCAATGAACACCTCCATTTTTAAGTAATTTCCGCTAGTCGGGATTCCTCTGATTAAGAAAGCAACTTCTTAATCTAAAGGACTCTAATATTAATGAACAAACTTGTTATACATGACGTCACAATTCCTTTAAATCTAGGGAAATTCAATGTAAAAGTTGGAGAATTTTTTTAAGGGAACAGCCACAGCCACACTGCTTTTAACGGATATTCTGTTTCTAATCACAAAAATATTCAAATGTCAGCTGTTGCAGTCTTTGAAGTGAAATTTGAAAGACAATATGAATAATTTAAATTATATAAATATTATTATTTTGTATTTACTTGCTTTGAATACAGTGCAAGCTGGCTTGAGTGATTACATAAGTGATATTCGTAATTACTTGGGTTACAACCGTGAAATAGTTGATAATGGAGATGTTTATAATCAGAAAATACCATACGAAGTTTCTACAATTGACGAGAAATTCTTGTCTGAATCTGCCAAACTTACAGGGGTTGCATTATCAGAACTAGATTCATGTCAGCAAAGGGTAATATTTTGTTTTATTTCTTATAGTACTAAGTAGATCGAAGGATAAATCGTTTATCCAAAAAATGTACATTATCGTGTTTAATATTTAAGATTAGTGATATTCAACAAAAGAACTAGGATTAGAGATATTCAACGTTTTATTTGTATAATGCTATTGTCTAGGTGGCTCCTAAGGATAGGGTTGCCAACCATTCTTTATTTAAAAGGACAGTGCTTTATTTTATTAATATATCCTTTGACCTTTCACATGATCTCAAAGGACATTTCAAAATCCCCAGGCTCATGACAATTTGGCCACAATAATAAATAATAAGTGTGTTAACTACAAATGTTAATGATGGTTATCAATATTATGAATCATAACCGAGATCATCAACTCATCTCTCCATTGAGCGACAGATTTTCATATTTGCGAGGTCGAAAATGGATTTTCTGTTGTCGGGTCGGGTCCGATCGGTGTTGCCACTCCGAGTGTGTAAATGTGTTAGGTATATTGTTGAAAAGCTTATTAAATATGAGTCGAGTGTCAGATGAAAATAAAATAATATCCATTTGTCTTTAGATAAAAAAGTTATCAGCAAAGTTTAATAATATGTCCAAAAATTTATACATTTAATTTTGACTTTTGAGCTATTACCCAGCTGATAATTCATTAAATATTCACCTTAAGTAAAATTAAATTGAAACCCAAGTTTTAAAAACTTTAAAACGGGGTTTTTTATAATAAATGAATAATCGATTATCGAATAATGGATAATCAAATAATCAGTAATTGGCAAACAGTTAATACATTATCGATTAGTAGTGCATGTCATAGATGGTTAACTAGGTGTTCTTTGACTACGTGGAAGTCATCGAAAATGTATATTATCAATTATTATAAGACACGTCCAGACTATATCTACCAAATCGTAAAATTTTGGCAACAGTACTCTCCAAGTCTTCGATGCCAATCTGTGATTATGTATTGTGTTATGTTCTGCGCGTGTCACTTTGGTCGTTGAGTTTGTAATGTTTATGTCTTTCTGATAGTCTAAGGCAATCTTCTCACTTGGGATTATATGTTATTTTTAGCTAACTTTTAGAATGACACATAAAACAACTTACGTATTATCAAATACTATAAGACCTAATAATATGTACAAGTTCCTGAGAGAAAAGAAATATGGCATAAGTAATGCCTCTGACGGCCAAAGTTGATGAAGGTGATTTTCAAATGGTAACTTGTATGTTTCACATTTGTTTACATTGTTTTATTTTGAATTTTGTGTTTAAATTTATTTTAATGTTGTGAAATAATGCCGAATAACCTTAGTTCAATTTGTGTGGTATATGGCTGTAATAATTATAAGCAACAAAAAGGTGAAAACAAGACATTTTTTAGAATGCCAAAAGATCATAAACTTGTAGTGTAAGTACACAACTTTAGACTTAATTTATTTTAGTCATTTTCATGTTATTTCTAGATTGATTTCTAGATTTCTAGATTGAAATTACGGATTGTTGCTCGTAAAAGAGATGAATTGGATTTATTATTGAAATAATCAAATAATCAATTCGATAATAACATTGACATAAGTGATTTGGCTGAAGAAACTCCGAAGTTTAAGTTTTGGGCCGAAATTTATCCTAAAAAGTAAAAATACCAAACTAAAGGAATTTCTCACCATTAAAACGGCATTTTAATTTTCCTTAACATTATATTCCTTATTATACCTAACATAAAAACTCCTATAGCAACTCATGCCAACAGATGGCGCCAGGTGGCCGGATTCCTGCAATGCAAAATGCTTGAAGTTGTACGTATTATTAATCGAATAGTATTTGGTATTATCAATACAATAACAGGATAACATTGACATTTATACACTACATAATAGAGTTGAACGTTATTCTTTGTGCTGATATAATAAGTAATAATTAGGGCTGGGAAAAATAATCGATTAATCAATAAAATCATCGATAATTAATTAATCAGTCATTTGACTATTCTCAGAATTATTGATTAATTGATTTATCAATGATAAAATAAACGAATATCATTCATCGCTAATCGGTAATAAATAATCGATTATAATCGGGTATTTTTAATAATCGGTTTTCAATTATTAAATTTCATAATCTCAACCCTACTTTAAACTTTGAAAACGTTTCAATTCACTTTATCCAATATGTCTTTAATAAATCATTCTTAAGCCGTAGCCTACAAGTGATAAAAATATGTATAATTTTTTTGAATACTTTGAAAAACTTTTGCCAATAACTTTTTTCTAGACAGATTTTTTTTTATTTGACCCTTCGAATTATAATTTAATATGCTATTCAATAATGTAACCAAAACAGTGTGTAATTGGAAAAAAATATATTTAAAGCATTATACAGTTCTTTTTTGGTAATGGTACCAGAATTTATAGCTTAGGCATATGATTTGGTGATACATTTTACAGTTTCAAGTTTCCTCTTAACAATTTTGAGAAAATGCATTTATCATACAGAAGTAATCACCCTGTACATCTTTGGGATGTTTTTGGTTTTTTAATTTATTTTAAGAGTATTAATTGGTTTAATTTCTGTATTTGATTATTATTTTATAAAATGCAATACAGAGTTCCTATAATTACTTATGTAAGTTTTTAAAGATTTTTTGTTTGTCTATTTTTTTACTTCACTCAAATAAAATTTGCAAATTTTGTGCATAATGTAATTTTCCTTAGAATATGCAACTTTTAAATTCACATTTTCATATATTTAATGAAGTAATTGGATTAACAGTAAAAAATTTAATATGCGATTATTACCTCTTCGTGACAAAGAATCTATATTTTACTTTAACGGTAATAAATTGTTGAATCAACAATAAAATATCTACAAATATATCGCCTTGTCTGGCATTTCTATTGATTGCTATAAACTGCCGCTAGATGTTTGCTCTTCAGCATATTTCCCTTCAAAATACAAATGTACTCTATTAGTAGTTTTTTGTCCTTAATTTACATAAGGATTAGAGGAATGAGCCGAATGACATTATACACGGATTACACTGCAGTTATGGTAGAGAACGTGAACATCCCATAACATGAATGTCCAAAAAACGTGAACAATCGAATAATATAAATGTGTGTAAAATTATGACTAATAGTGTAGTGGGAGATAGAGCACACTTAGCCGAGTTTAAAACACCCACAAACTTACCATTGAATGTTAACCGTTTTTGTTGCCTGGTGAAAAACTGCAAGGGACATCTTACACATTTCTTGTCTAATGTTGAGGAAGAGTAGCTATAAATAAGAGTGAACTATGGATAAAATCTGAGCCTTGTTTGAAGACTGACTGATCGTTTTTGTAATCCTCTAACATTCACAATAGTTTTACATCATTGGAATGCACCACCCATAGCCACTTATTGTTTCAGTAATGTATTAAGGCTCAGCAGAGGTGGGGTGTTTTACATTATAGTGGCAGTTTGTTAAGGGGCATTTCTTACACATGCAAACTAGGTAACGCAGTAGCATTACCTAGTTTGTTTTATTTTTAAAGATGATTAATTTTATTTTAGGTTCGTTTTTCACTGTGCAAATTTCAAAAAGGAGCAACTTTGTAAAAAATCAATATTTTATAATGAAATTTAAAATCTTTCGTTATATTTTACATCTGATTTTGAAAAAAAAAAAAATGTTTCGCAAATATTTTACAATTCGTTTAAAAAATAACCTGGGGGAAGCTCACAATTTTTTCACAAATTTCAATCGCAATTTTTTTTCTGCAAAACTTCCTCATTTAGTCTTGATAGTTACGCCTTAAAGTATCACTTGGGTCCCGTGTTCCAATAGTAAGATATGACAGCCTAAATTTCCAGCCGCTACTTGTCATCAATGAAGTGCCAGTTTATAATTTCAGTGTACTTGTATAGTTTTTCTAGTCCAGTGTCAATTATTGATCTATAATTAACTTTCATATGTTGACTAGGATTTGTATCTTTGAAGTAAAAAGACACTTCATTGCCAAGGCGATGTGAAAGATTTGTGTCGATGGTATTAGCTTTTATAAGATTTTGGTCAGTATTGGTAAAAATGTTCTCTAAACAGGAAGTGTTCCTAGTGTTTTCAGTTACCAATTTACGAAGGCCATAGCAGGTCAACAGGTTATAGATAGCGAGAGCATTTGGATCATTTGTATTAAATTTAATTAAAGTCACCTGTTACGATTCGTTTTTTTGTTGATAGTTTGCTTAACATAAGTGTTAGTTGATCTATGAAAATATTGAAGTCACCAGAAGCAGACTGATAAATAGTTACAATTTGAGTATTATTATGTTCGATACCTGGCTTTTCGCCGTGAATCTCGTGAGATGTAGTGTTGATATTGAGGGATTATTGTTTGTGAATAATTTTTTCAAAGTATATACACACCACTATGAATTTTTGTAGGTCTAAAATAATAAGTAGTGATATGGTAACTGTTTATGTTGAGTAAATCTGATTTAGTGTTAGATAACCAGTGTTCATTTGGGACCATAAAATGATATGCATATGATACCACCCTCACCATTAGAACACCTCAAAATTCAAGAATCAAGGATATCAGTGAAGTTGTGCTTGCAACAGCTAAAAATTGGTTTAACAATAATGAACTATTCTACTATACTGTGTCATTTGCAGTAAACAAAAGCAGTAGCTAATCCTCTTAAGTTTCTAGGAATTCATATTGATGTGTCACTGAAGTGGACTATCCACATAGAAAACATATGTAAAAAACTTTCCTCCATAGTATTCATGCTATGAAGAATAACTTCTATTATAAATATTTAAAGAACTAAACATAATGACGGTCTTTTCCCTGATAAGACATTTGTTATGTTTCACATTGTTGAGATTTATTATGAGCTTATTAATTTATTATTTGTTTTATCAGGAGATACAGTGCTGACATGATAATTTATGCCTAGTTTATTGGTCATTTCTTCAGGGATATGGGAGAGTTTCATTTCTTTGTTGCTTAGGGGTATAATGTCTTACTATTGTCTTAGCAGGCCACATCTTGACGAGTACATTGTGTCTTTGTCTAATTGATTTATTCCTACTTTAATGTCATTTTAAAATATTTTGAGTTTGAAACATTGCATGACAGTAATATCATAGTCTTGAGGGTAACTCAATAGTTGTATTTGGTTCTAGTCTTTAGATAAATATCCAGCTTAATGGATTCACTGCCTTTTAGTTTTGTTGAATCTTGATTTTGGCTTATCACTGTTTTTTTGCACACACAGCTGATTACAGTTTTAGATTTGAATTAAAAAAACAAAACACACCACATAAATTAGACAAACCAAACCAAAGCTAAAGCTGCTCGGATAGGTTGAAAAAAACGCACACACAACCAAACCCTTTGACTTTGCCAGAATCGAAACCGGAATTTGAACCCGGGAGTCCATAGGCAGTAAACCAGCTACGTTTGTCACTTAACGCTCTGGCCCGCTGCGCTCCTGAGCTCGGTAGCGCAGTGAGCCATTGTACTTTAACACTATAAGAGATGGCGTCAATTTAGCGAGTTTCCTTTTGATGAAATTAAAATTGTGTTTCATAATAGCTATTATTATTGAATGTAATGCCACAATTTAACTGAATATTTTTTCGTTTTTTAGTAATTTGTTGAGTGATTTTGTGATTTCTTAGTCAAATTAGCAAACCCCCGGGTTTGAGAATATCCTGCCAAAAATCGAACCTGAGGGTATTTGTGAGAAAATTCCAGGAGTTAATAATTTAAATTATTTTTATATCAAAATTATTATTTGTTTTTTCAAAATATGTTAACAAGATTAAAGACAGAAAAAGTAATTAGATTAGGTATTTCATTTTACATTTATATTTAAATGGAACAATTATTAAATTGTTTGTTGATGTTGTCTGTATGGCTGATGTCTGCGTGGTTGACAGATCGCCAGAAGATTTTTCCTAAAGGTTTGCTATGATATCTCTTTCTTTGGTGTTTGATCCCATTTTTTCTGCTCAGATTAGTCCATTTAAGTATCTCATTTACCCCAAGTGGTGTATTTTTATACCAACCTTTTGAATAATAATTATTCCAAAAAGGATTAGGAAATAAAAATAATCGATCTGTGATAATGTGTGTTGGTCTATGCGTTACAATTTGCTGTCAGCATTTTTTGGGTCACCTTGACAAATGTTTGTAAATCGATATTCTATTCAATATGACCTGGCATTAGTTTTTTCTTCCTTTAAAATAATAAATTTTGCAACTTGCCGTTTCACCACCTTGCCAGACTAATTCATAAGCTGCGATGTGAAAGAACTTTTTTAAAAGACCAATACATATTGGAGTACTTATTTTCGTCATATTATCGCCATTTTCGTACACCCTTTTTGCTAATGCAACAGAACTTTATGTTCTTCCAAAACACCCTGCAATTGCTTGAATTTCGGGCATCATGAGTTTTCATAAAAAATTATATATCTGAGCAAGGGTTAAAGGAAACATTAAATGTTTAATAATACATGCTTTGGATCATTTTCCATTATTGATATGTTTGCTACATCTTTAACCGGCTGCTCTAAATTCAAAGTTCCGTTCCTTGCAAAATTCCCTAATTGATTCTAATTTGAAGACCTACTCTTTTGTTGTGTTTCATAGGGTGAGATTTTGTATTTCGTTCAGTATATTTTCTTCACATATATTGCGAGATCAAGATATTTTAAATGAAAATATATTTATATGTTTTGAATTATAAACACAAATATCAATCTAGTGTAATTATTTGACATTTCAATACAAGAAAAATAATGCGAGGGAAAAATAAGAAAAAATGTTCACTTTTTTGGTCAGTTACATTTTCTGTTCCTTCCTACTCAGCAAATGAGTGGCTAGATGTAGGACCGTCTTTCTGACAGTTCTTAATAGAGCATCTGCGGCACATGATCTTATGGGCGTGGCTAACTTGCTTGGAGGTAAAACAAAGATGAGGTCATAATCTGAAATGATATTTAGTCACATAATAGTTTGGTGATTGGTTGTAATATTTTATTGTGAACGTATTCCTGTGTTTGCTGTGTCAGAAAATTTGGTTTTGATCATGTATAGTGATTATTACCACACGCCAATTGATTATATTGTTTATGATTATCAAGGATTGATGGAATTCTATAAAAACTGACACTGTCTCGTGCCACGTTATTTTCACAACCAATCACAGTATAGAAACTTATCATTTTAATTAAAAATGTAAGGAGACAAAAAACTGGAAAAGTCATTAAATAAGTACAATGAAATTTTTGTATTATAAGAACCTGAAGTGAGGTTATGATTTGCTATTTGTTTATCCTCCAAGCAACGACCTTGAAAAACGTGACATCACATGCAGATGCTCTATAGGCAAAAATTAACAGAAGTGGAATTAGCTATGTTCATTTGTGTCAAATATTACAGTTTAGTGTAGTTAAACAGAGTTGTTGGCAACAGAAATAAGGAATGTTGATCGAGACAAATTTGATCTAGTGCAGCTTTTAGTATGCATGCATTAAACGAACAAGAACAATAGTCTTGTCTTTTTGTCAATATTAAACTCTTCAAATAATGCTTTACGTGTTTTTTGAGCTTATAAGAAAACAAAATATAGTAAAAAACTATTAGTACTTTCATTCTATAAAATAAAAAAGTGTATCAAACCGGTGTTATTCAGTGCCGCAATGCAGAAAATTCGTTTACACTATATTTTCTAAAAAAATAAAAAAACGATTGCGCCGAAAAAAGGTTTTATAGATAAAGAAACTAATCTGTAGATACCTGAGTGTATGTAGCGAACATTATAGGTCTTCATGCAAAGAGGAAACTGAATTCATTTATATAAATATATTAAAATTATTCAAATCATCGTAACCACAAAACTAAAGTTAAAAAAAATAGTTATACTTTCTCAAAACAGATCAGTTACAAGAGATCTAAAAGAAAGTAGAATATACAGATTACAAATAAAATGGCTATTTAGTATGCCATGGAAAAACCAGCTCATATGAATGGAAATATATAATAAAAGATTTCATTAGAATATTTCGGATTTATCGCTTTGTTCCGCTCAATTAATTGGCGCCACAAGCAACGCAAAATGTCACAGCTTTTCACTTCTTTAATGTTGATGTTCTGTGACAACCCGTACTACAAAATGAGTGCATCACTTAATTGCCTTATAGTTGTAACAGCTATCAGGATGCCATACCGTGTTCGATAGTGGTATTTAAATACCATAACACTGGATAAACTGGTTTTTATACAGGCTGTAAATTGACATTGCTGGATTTTTTTGAAATACGGGGGGGGGGGGGGGGGGGGGGGGGGGGGGGGGGGGGGGGGGGGGGGGGGGGGGGGGGGGGGGGGGGGGGGGGGGGGGGGGGGGGGGGGGGGGGGGGGGGGGGGGGGGGGGGGGGGGGGGGGGGGGGGGGGGGGGGGGGGGGGGGGGGGGGGGGGGGGGGGGGGGGGGGGGGGGGGGGGGGGGGGGGGGGGGGGGGGGGGGGGGGGGGGGGGGGGGGGGGGGGGGGGGGGGGGGGGGGGGGGGGGGGGGGGGGGGGGGGGGGGGGGGGGGGGGGGGGGGGGGGGGGGGGGGGGGGGGGGGGGGGGGGGGGGGGGGGGGGGGGGGGGGGGGGGGGGGGGGGGGGGGGGGGGGGGGGGGGGGGGGGGGGGGGGGGGGGGGGGGGGGGGGGGGGGGGGGGGGGGGGGGGGGGGGGGGGGGGGGGGGGGCGGGGGGGGGGGGGGGGGGGGGGGGGGGGGGGGGGGGGGGGGGGGGGGGGGGGGGGGGGGGGGGGGGGGGGGGGGGGGGGGGGGGGGGGGGGGGGGGGGGGGGGGGGGGGGGGGGGGGGGGGGGGGGGGGGGGGGGGGGGGGGGGGGGGGGGGGGGGGGGGGGGGGGGGGGGGGGGGGGGGGGGGGGGGGGGGGGGGGGGGGGGGGGGGGGGGGGGGGGGGGGGGGGGGGGGGGGGGGGGGGGGGGGGGGGGGGGGGGGGGGGGGGGGGGGGGGGGGGGGGGGGGGGGGGGGGGGGGGGGGGGGGGGGGGGGGGGGGGGGGGGGGGGGGGGGGGGGGGGGGGGGGGGGGGGGGGGGGGGGGGGGGGGGGGGGGGGGGGGGGGGGGGGGGGGGGGGGGGGGGGGGGGGGGGGGGGGGGGGGGGGGGGGGGGGGGGGGGGGGGGGGGGGGGGGGGGGGGGGGGGGGGGGGGGGGGGGGGGGGGGGGGGGGGGGGGGGGGGGGGGGGGGGGGGGGGGGGGGGGGGGGGGGGGGGGGGGGGGGGGGGGGGGGGGGGGGGGGGGGGGGGGGGGGGGGGGGGGGGGGGGGGGGGGGGGGGGGGGGGGGGGGGGGGGGGGGGGGGGGGGGGGGGGGGGGGGGGGGGGGGGGGGGGGGGGGGGGGGGGGGGGGGGGGGGGGGGGGGGGGGGGGGGGGGGGGGGGGGGGGGGGGGGGGGGGGGGGGGGGGGGGGGGGGGGGGGGGGGGGGGGGGGGGGGGGGGGGGGGGGGGGGGGGGGGGGGGGGGGGGGGGGGGGGGGGGGGGGGGGGGGGGGGGGGGGGGGGGGGGGCGGGGGGGGGGGGGGGGGGGGGGGGGGGGGGGGGGGGGGGGGGGGGGGGGGGGGGGGGGGGGGGGGGGGGGGGGGGGGGGGGGGGGGGGGGGGGGGGGGGGGGGGGGGGGGGGGGGGGGGGGGGGGGGGGGGGGGGGGGGGGGGGGGGGGGGGGGGGGGGGGGGGGGGGGGGGGGGGGGGGGGGGGGGGGGGGGGGGGGGGGGGGGGGGGGGGGGGGGGGGGGGGGGGGGGGGGGGGGGGGGGGGGGGGGGGGGGGGGGGGGGGGGGGGGGGGGGGGGGGGGGGGGGGGGGGGGGGGGGGGGGGGGGGGGGGGGGGGGGGGGGGGGGGGGGGGGGGGGGGGGGGGGGGGCCGGGGGGGGGGCGGGGGGGGGGGGGGGGGGGGGGGGGGGGGGGGGGGGGGGGGGGGGGGGGGGGGGGGGGGGGGGGGGGGGGGGGGGGGGGGGGGGGGGGGGGGGGGGGGGGGGGGGGGGGGGGGGGGGGGGGGGGGGGGGGGGGGGGGGGGGGGGGGGGGGGGGGGGGGGGGGGGGGGGGGGGGGGGGGGGGGGGGGGGGGGGGGGGGGGGGGGGGGGGGGGGGGGGGGGGGGGGGGGGGGGGGGGGGGGGGGCGGGGGGGGGGGGGGGGGGGGGGGGGGGGGGGGGGGGGGGGGGGGGGGGGGGGGGGGGGGGGGGGGGGGGGGGGGGGGGGGGGGGGGGTGGGGGGGGGGGGGGGGGGGCGGGGGGGGGCGGGGGGGGGGGGGGGGGGGGGGGGGGGGGGGGGGGGGGGGGGGGGGGGGGGGGGGGGGGGGGGGGGGGGGGGGGGGGGGGGGGGGGGGGGGGGGGGGGGGGGGGGGGGGGGGGGGGGGGGGGGGGGGGGGGGGGGGGGGGGGGGGGGGGGGGGGGGGGGGGGGGGGGGGGGGGGGGGGGGGGGGGGGGGGGGGGGGGGGGGGGGGGGGGGGGGGGGGGGGGGGGGGGGGGGGGGGGGGGGGGGGGGGGGGGGGGGGGGGGGGGGGGGGGGGGGGGGGGGGGGGGGGGGGGGGGGGGGGGGGGGGGGGGGGGGGGGGGGGGGGGGGGGGGGGGGGGGGGGGGGGGGGGGGGGGGGGGGGGGGGGGGGGGGGCGGGGGGGGGGCCGGGGGGGGGGGGGGGGGGGGGGGGGGGGGGGGGGGGGGGGGGGGGGGGGGGGGGGGGGGGGGGGGGGGGGGGGGGGGGGGGGGGGGGGGGGGGGGGGGGGGGGGGGGGGGGGGGGGGGGAATTAGAATTAAATCATTTTTATTCAACGCTAGCGCCAAAAGAGGGGCTGCGGCGGAAGTACTCCTCTTAATGTGAAGAACAGCTAATAAGAAAATTAGTTAAAATTGGAAATTTTTAGAATTTTTAAGCTTATTATAGTCAAAAACTGTAACTCAAAATTTTAGGAAGTCAACAACTTACTTTCAATTGATTGGTATCAAAAACCTACAAGTTCTGGAAGAATTATTTATTATTTATAACAGCATCCATTAAAACAAAAAATAGCTGTGATTAAGTCCTTAAAACATAGGGCACTAACCTTAGTGATCCTTGTTATCATGACAAAAAATTAGATTCTAAACAATTATCGTTGTGACAAGGTGAACCTATAGCTTTGTTTTTGTTCCGTTTATTACTGTTCTAGAACTGTTCTTGTTATGTGCAAATAAGTTCCTGTCATGAGCAGTACACCAAAATAGATATATTTATAATTTGCGCATGACGACGGGAACTGTCCTAGAATTGTGAAAATTCTGAACCAAAACAAAGCTTATGTCTGCAATAATAATATATTACGAATATTTCACTTTTGTTCATATTCAATGCAAATTACACATCGCACTGAATAATTGTTTTTTGTCCTTGATTTTAATTATATATATATATCATATATATATATTCACATTATATATAATTTTATTATAATTTATATTATATATATATATTATTATATATATATATATATATATATATATATATATTATATATTGTATATATATATTATATGTATATATATATTGTATATATATAATATATATATATATATATATATATATATATATTATATATATATAATTAAAATCATATATAAATTTTAATTAAAATTTTATTTGTTTTAATCAATTATGTTATATCAAAAACTCTAATTTAATTGTGTCTTGTTTTATAATTGTATCCTAATCATTGTAGAGCTCTGAAGACTAATTTATAGTTGTAAAGATATCCCTTATTGAAGCAATAATGCAAACTTTGTTAAAAATTTCATTTTGATCTCTTTTCAAAACGTACTTTGTATTGACTTTTTTCAAAATAAATTCTAGTTTATACATATTATGTAATATATTTTTCTGAAAACCTTCAATGAATCCATGTTTCAACTGGCACTAAATATAAGTAACAGAGTAGCTGGTTTTTATGGCAATTTTTTCCATCTGTAGGGCTATAACAAAATTTCATTAAGTCGTCAAAGTTAAATAAGTAAATTTAGAAAAATGTAACTAATGTACTCATGTTCTAAATTTTTGTTGCTCATTGTATTTGCAGCGAGCTCCAGTTCAATTAGGTGTGGTTAAATGTTTGATCGTTTTTCTAATACAATTAATTTGGATCTTTTTTTCAAAATCCCCAGTAGATAATATAAAATGTTCTAATCTTCTCAGTAATAGCATGCATCATATAGGTAGACATCATATTTTTATATTTTTTTCCTGAGGCGATAATAAATATCTTAGCGTAAGCGTTACCATTGCCAGAATAAATCAAATAATAGATTTATTGCAGGTAGTATTAAAGTTGAAATCAGATTGTGATAAAATGAATGATGAACAATTAGCAAAAATGGCGGTACATCTTTTAAATTGTCAGTCATTTGTTGAAGGCCGTCAAATATATCCTTGTACAGATGAAATGAGTATAAGAGATTGTACAACTAGTATGGACTCCGATACTTGGACCAGTTATCATCTGATGAGTAATAGAGCTAGGGCTGTTTGCTATATGATACGTCAAACTCAATTTCGAGGATTGGCTCAACATACGGTAAACCATTTAATGGAAGCAGCACGTGATCAATTAAGAACTCTTGGAAAAATTGCTAATAATCAGGAAAATATAAAGAATTTAGCTGAGACTACATATGATACATTAAATAAAGGACATAAAAGTTTGTCTAAACAACAACAAGATATACAGATTGCTCAATTTCATGGACAGTTGGCAATAGAAGATAATATCCATAAGCTTATAGATGAAAAGCGTTTAATCGTAGAAACCCATAATCAATTAATGCAAATGACACAAAATATGCAGGATAAGTTGGGACATTCTCTAGAACAACTAGACCATCAGAGTCACGAAAGTAAATTAAATCATAAAGAGTTAATAGAAGACCTTCTGAAAATTCAAGAGAAAGCACAAGATATATTTAAAAAAATAGGTAAGTTTTTACATTTGTGGCTATTTTTTTAGTAGTAGCAGTTGTTGCTTGTATTTTCTTAAGACAAATATATTAATTATATCAATTTATAAGTTAATATTTTTTGAAACTATTTTTAATTTGTTTTTATACAGTGTTTTTGAAATGAATAATCAAAACTTAGAAGCACGCAGAGATAGTCAAATGATGATGAAAACCTTCATAAAATTATTCTATAAACTGCTATGGCCCCCTAATGGTGGGCCCCTGAGTATGGTTTTTAATAAATGCAAATCATTTAAGACCAAATAATGAAATTTTGTACAACCATTAATCTTTTAATGCTTAATAATATGGAATCACAATCATCTGAATTTTTTTTTCAGGGGTGTGTCAAACTGGTGGGGGCAAGGGGTAAATATGGCCCCCACTTTACTATTGCAAGTAAATTTTTTTTTTAGTTTTTGACGTGAAATTATGAAATGTCAGAGTTTTTTTTAGAAGAAAAAGGTACTTTTGTTGTTGAACTTTGATAGGATGCTCTGGTTTTGAGTAAAATCGATTTGGAAACTTTATTACATGCATTGTACTGGAGCGATTTTTATGCTTTAACTCGTGAACATTTTTTTGAGTATTTTAGAAATTTGACTTTCTTTTGCTCATTTACAATCAATTTTGAATATATTAGTTCGACATGGTTCTACCCTAAACAATTTTTGACAAGTAAAACGTAACAATTGTTTCACCACAATGCATTTTAGAGTATGTAATGAAGTTTTCAACTCGATTTTACTCAAAATGTTGCAACCTATCCAAAGTTCAACAATAGTACCTTTTTTTCATAAAAAAACTCTGATATTTCATTATTTCATGTCAAAAACGAAAAAAAATTACATACAATAAAGTTGTGGTCATATTTAACCCCTCCCTCCAGTTTGACACATCCCTGAATAAAATGTTCAGATGATTATGATTCCATATTGTTAAGCATGAAAAGGTTAGTGGTTGTAAAAAACTTCCTTATTTGGTCGTAAATGGTTGCAGAGATGTTAATAAAAACCACTCTCATGGTGCCACTGTACAAGGGCTGTAGCTCCTTTAGGAAGTATTAGAGAACAATTTTATTAAGGTTTTCGTTATCAATTAACTTGCTCTACATGCTCTTAAGCTTTGAACACTCATTTCAAAAACACCTTGTATCATTTAACATTACCTCTTAAAAATATATGCACATCAGTACGTACGTTTTTTTGTGGAGTTTTTACTTTACACTTATTTTGTTTAAATGATTTTTTTTTTGATATTTTTAAATGGTTAGCATGTTTCAATAGATAAAGTTTTAGATTTACAAAAATTGCAAATATTAATAATTAAAAAGTTAGTGACTAGTACTTTCTTTTAGATGAGTCATCTTACATGTTATTAAAACAAAATGAGGATTTTAAGAGCCAGTATGAATCAACATTAAAAAACTTGCAAGAAGTAAATAAAACAGTCCACAGTTTAGTAACTCTTGTAGGAGGAACTCGGATGGCTTTAGAAGAACGTTTAATGTGGCTTACTAACACTTTAGGGGGGACCGATCTGGCAATAGAACGTATTTACCTTGTTCTATGGCATTCTGTGTTTATGCTTTTAGCCATGTTGAGTTGTGCTTTTTTAGCAGCAAGAGCCAGTACACGTTTAGTGGTAGTAACTTTACCACTTTTTAATTTAGCAGTAGCTTTGCATGGAGAATATCAATATTTGGACCCTATTTCACTTGCAAGTGCTATTGGAATTTTTATTTTGGGTAAGTAAATCAATGCACTAATGGGAGTGTTTATAAAGAACAGTAAAGTCAATATGTAAAGTGGACACCAATGACTTCAGAAATAGGAGACAAAGTATACTCTTATTGAGTAGTAAATAACTCAGTACTCAGTTTAGGACGTCGCGAGTCCCTGTTCGATTTTCGGGTGTTCATCACTGTTTACGTTTTTTGTCGCCATTAGTTCTTGTTATTAAGTTTAACGCTGTGTTTACTGTTTGTTAGTTTTTTCAAGACGCATTTTGTTTTTGTGAATAAACAATGGGAAAATATTGTGTTATATGCAAATCTCCTTTTAAAAGTGGAGTTAATCGATCTTTCCACAGGTAAGTGACATTACCATAGGCGTAACGGGAAAATGGTAAATAAAAGCATAATCTAAAATTAAAAATGTCCAGTGCAGTAATATTGTAAACATAAAAATATTAATAGATATTTTTTATTTCAAAAATAGTAGTAGTAAATATAATGTACTGTTTGTTTTTAGGATTCCTTCAATATTGAACGTAGATCTATATGGATCTCTCAATTTTGAAATATTTGGGAAAGGAAAATATTCCTAAAGATAGTTTGTGTGCCCAGATCACTTCACATCATATACTTAAGAAAACCCAGTGGCATAGTTTATCTTAAGGACTCGGCGTTCCAGAATGACCAAGTTTTCTAAGGACAATAACAAGTTTGGTAAGATATCATTTTGTTATAAGAAAAATAATACCTACTCAATTAAAGGTACGATTTATACGTCACAGTTTTTTTTTCTTATTTTATGTAACAATAATTTTTGAGAATGTTAACATATTTAGCCAAAAGTTATTTTATTTTACTTTTCACTTTTCTTTTATCAATTTACAATAATTGTTGTTCATTTTAGCACCATACGAATCCAAGGAATCTCAGAATATCAGAAAACATATTTTGAATTTCACAAAGAGTTAGAACGCCAATAAAAAGTAAGTATTAGGATATCTTTCACATTTTTGTAATTATGAAAGTTATTTCTGTTAGTAGTTAACATGATTACAACAAAATTAAGTTTTATTAAGTTCTATGATAGACATGAATTATATAAAAAATTATTTTTTTTTAATCAAAATATTATAGCACATAAATTAAAAACTGAAATAAAGTACCACATTTTGAAATACCTACCCTAAAATATTTTAATATTCAATTCACCATGAAACGTCAAAATTGAAAGATGCAGCTGCCAAACAGAGAGTTAGAAGCATATTGACAAAAACTATATTATTTAAAAATCAATGAAGAATTTTAATTCAATGTTTTATTTTATTTGTAGTCTAATTTTCTTGTTTTTTTTATAAATGCATATTGTACATACCCCTACTAATATGCTATAAATATAGTAAAAAAAAGTTGTAATGTAGGTACTTTATTAATTGATATTATTTTATATATTCACATGTTGTTACTGAGAAAATAAAGATTATTGTAACTATTTTTGTTTTTTTTTTGTTTTTGTGTATAAATATATCAGTAGAAAGCACAGCAGTACTGGTAAATTTTGGGTGGCTGTATCTTATAGTTTGAAAAAGAAAATCAATCAAAATTTGTGAAACATTTTTGCATGTAAATACACCACCTACCATAGTTTTTATGAAACTATTTCTAAAGTATTTGTAAAATTATTTTTTTTTTTTTTAGAATTTGAAGAGAATTTAAATTTCATTAAGAAATTTTGATTATTACAACCTTTTGAAATATTGTTTTTAGACTGATTTTTAATTTATCACATTATGTAGGTATATTCAATACTTTCTGTAGGTTGGTATAATCAATAGCCATCCAAAATTTCACCGCCACTGTGGTAGAGCATTTTTATTCATATCAAACAATTTTATTTTAAAGCCAATAGGAGATGAATCAATGTGCATGTATATTGGACAAAAATTCAAATTTTGCACCCTCTCAACACGCCACTGCCACCGAGTATGGTAATAAACAATGAACTATCTTCATCCTTTTAAAATAATAGTATTCTCAAGATATGCATAACACAACAGTTCCTGTGTATTAAGATAGGAATATTTGTCTATCTATTTGAGTCATTGGTGGACACAGAATTATATTCTAGTCTTGTCGAATTAAATTTGGTTATAACGTTCTTAAATGGGTATAATAAAACTTTATTAAATCAAACATTGTAACCTATAAAAATTTTGTGATTCTCAAAAATTAAGTAAAGAAAACATTTTAGTAATGTGCACGAGTTATTTTTGTGTACCTATTTCTCGGAAGTAAGTGAAATAGTTGGGTGGTTAATTTTATTTTGAATGACTTGAATAATTCACTTATTTTTAAGGCTAGATGAAAATGGTATAAACAAAATATCAAGCCAAGACCCAAAAAAAAACTAAGGTGGCCATGACACATACATATAGGTTTTCTAATATAACGTTCTGTGTAAATATATCATATATAATAGTAATTGAAATAGTAATTTTTACTATTTTTCATTTATTTTACTTTTACCTCTATAATAATAATTTTGATTCATATAGTTGCCAAGTCGGGGCTACACAAAATAATTATTGCCAATAGAGGAAGACATGCCTTAAAGTTTCAAGTTGCTGTAGTGTATTGATCAGATTACCTAAAGTCTGTTCACTTAAACTTTGCAGTAGTGGGTTGAACTTGGTGAGCCCGATTTACAATGGGCAATGTAGCGAGTGTATTGTAAATTGCTTATTTCCAGGTGTTATAAATATATCATTGTGGGTTATTTATTTATTATCAGGCGTAAAAAATATTTCAAGGCATTAGAATTAAGATAAATGCCTTTTAGGTTTATTGATCAGTGGAAAAATATTACAACAAAGGGGGTAAAAAAAAAAAAATTTATAAAAAAAAAAAAAGACCCCTTTTTTTGGGGAGGGGGGGAAAAAAAAAAAAAAAAAAAAAAAAAAAAGAAAAATTTTTTTTAAAGATTTGAAAAAAAAACTAAAATGACTGGTTACGCCGAAATAAGAACATCCTAATTTAATAAAAAATTTCGATTTAGCTATAAGAATGCCAAACATCTTAAAAATTTCCGTTACTTTTTATTTTGTGTACCGAAATAATGTCAGAAAATAAAACAATTTTAAATTCTACCTGCTTTAGAGTGGACCAAATTTTTTGCTGCACAATTTTCATACTTCTGCTTTAAACAATGTTGTTTCTCTCTAGCTTAATATAAAGCAATATGCTGCATTTTGAACTTGCCTGTGTAAAAAAGTGATTAAAATATGCACCATATTATACTGCGTTCATTCATATGAGCACATAAAGAACTGGTTAGTGGTTGTAAAAAATTCCATTATTTGGTCATAAATGGTTTTGGAGAGTGAAAAAAAAAATCCTTCTCGGGGTGCCACTGTACGGGGGCTGTAGCTCCTTTAGGAAACTTTAGAGAACAATTTTATTAAGGTTTTTGTTATCATTTGACTTGCTCTACATGCTCTTAAATTTTGAACACTCGTTTCGAAAACACCTTGTCCTGGGCTTGCAGAGCGACCTTTTGTCGACCATCTATCTTAAATATAACACATATTTTTATTTTTAGGTAAGGTTATTAGGTCGTTAATAATTAGGTTTAATACTTACATATTAATATTAGTCATCGAAAACACAATTCAATTTATATTAAAACAATCTACAAATGTCCAACAACTACCGATGCCTATGAAATAAAATAAACAATGAAAGTTGATTTAACCACTATCGGAACTTTGCACTTGTGTATATCCGCCTTCTGTCTGCACCAGTCATCTGCGCGCATTTTATTGTCTATCCTGGCTAACGCTGCAAAGCTTATGTGAAAAGACTTTTGAGATCGAGTTGCTTTGTTGATAGGTGCACTGTCTTGCCTATGTCATACTGACGAGGTAATAACTTCGAAACTGGTCTATGACTGACAATAATGTACCAACCCGCAAAGAAGTCCTGCTTAAGTAATTTCCTTTAATAATTACTGGAATCAATCCTTTAGCGGTAGTTTGTTGTATTCACTGTTTCTGCATTTGTATAAGTACAGTGATGAGATTTATTGACAATGCAAATATGCTCTATGTTTGTAGTTTTATTTATAGAATGTTGAGGATATTAATAGTAATTTTTACTATATTTCATTTATTTCATATACAAGGTGTAACCATTTTAAATACAGAAAATTGAATAGTCGATAGATTTCTGAAAAATAAGTTTTTTGTGCTATGAACATTTTCTCATAAGCGCTTAGTTTCTGAGATGTAGGGCGTTGAAATTTTTATTTAATAAATGTTTTTGTTGTATAGCTTTTGCATTTTTTAATATATTTATTCCAAATTTGGCGGTAATTTGTGTTAGATGGAATCTGAAATAATGAGGAAAAATTTGACCTAAAAATACAACCACTGGCATTTGGTTGCACTAATGTAAATAAATAAAGAAAAAGCTAATTCTTGGCAGCAAATAAATATGCATAATATTTTTTTTAAGATTTATTTTTCGATAATGTGTAGGTACTTTCCTAATAAATAATAATCCTTGTAGCCAGCCATATATAAACGTCTTAGCAGTACTTGTAAATTTGAATTGTTCCAAACAAAAGCATCATTTGTGCCATCTGGAAAAAAACCTCCAGGAAAATTAATAAATCTAAAAAAATATAGTATTTATTTCTTCGACATACCAGTTGTACATTTATAGAGTGATAACCTTTTCTGTTAACGTACAAATGTTCAGGATATTCCGGATTCTCAATTTTTGGAGGAAAAGTTGTACGTGGGTGCAGTGAACAACACCAGGAATATTGTGTTTTTCAAAAACCTACAAACCAGTTGATTTTATATATTATATAGTATCAAGTAGAACACATTTCTTTATGTCAATACAAATTTGTGTTAAAAATAAAAGTACCTGCGTCTAACTGCATTTAGTTCCTCAAATTACGAAATTTAATCCGTGTTAAAAATATCTAGATGGTTTAATGCTTCAGTCACCTCTCGAATGCATCTGCTAATTGATGTTTGTGAAACAAAAAAAAATAATTTGACCTACATCCATTTGATAACTTCTACTAGCAGAAAAATGAAGGGCGACTATGCAATGAAAAACGTTTCAAAATAAAATTAAAATCAACATCAACTCTGAAGTGTGAACGATTGTTTTCTTACTTTTACTGATATGTTTAAGTCTGTGGATCTCATTGAATCTCATAATATGGTTCTAAAGAATTTATCAGGAATTGACAAAGTTCTTTGGATACTCTAAAAATTTGCAAGAACATACTATTTGACAATTGAGCAGAAGGAACACCTACATGTCGCTCAATTTATCTGCGAGTCTTCAATATCAATTTCTACCTCTTCCATTTCCTCTAATAAATTTAAATATAAAAGTTCATCCATTTTTCGTTCTAGAGTTTATTAACAGAAAAATTTGAAATATAATATAACCTCACTAACCCCCATTTGAATGCTTTCACAGTATTTGTGAAGGATAGATGACCGCCCGCTGAAGTCTATCAAGGTTTGTTCGCATCCGAACACCCAAGAATGCACTAACAAGTGTTTTCCATTAAATGTCACCATTTGTTTGACCTTGAACTATTTGATGAGTAGAGTTGGCATATCGGTTCGCAAGGTAGAGAAATACCCAAATATGTAAGCGAGACTTCTTTACAATTTTGGCAAAGACTAACATTTGATTTTAGTTTATTGTTATGCCATGTAGTGTGTGCAATGTAATTTATTCCTCTCCGTTGTATTGTTGATCATTTTATTTGTTGTATTTTATTCTTGATATTAATTTAATAATAAAGTATGTCACACCTGCCCAAGAGTAAATAACGGCCATACGCTGACAAAGTGAATAAATGTATCAGTGAATTCCCAATTCCAATTTAATCAATTTTATTTCCTATTTTATATACATTAGTAATTAAGGCTACTTTTTATTTTATTTATTTCATATATAAATATATAAAAACAAACAATATAACATGAGGGACAAAGCTGACAAAAAATGGTATCCAGCCAGGACGACAATAGGCTGAGCCTTTTGGGTTCGCCGGTGTTGTGGTAGCTCATATCATTTTTCACCTTTTATCATTGTGCATGGAGGCATTTTCCTGCACAGAAACAGACATTGCATTATAATTCATAAAACAAAAAAAAAAAAAATTAAACGTCAGGTTACAGAGAACATATGGTTGATTGTATGTACACAGAAAAAATTCCAAAAAAACCTGCATAAAATAATGATTTTTTTATTTTGAAAATAAAAATTGATTTTATGTCCATGGTGGGGTTGGAGTAGGGAAGGCGTGTCTACACATTGTAAGGCGTGAATTCCCGGATTTATTCTACAATGGGGCTATAATAATTTGTAAGGTATGCTAGACAGACCTGATGCTGGGACAATCGTGATTGTAAACGTTAAGTAAATTCTGTGCAACATAAAACAAAAAAAATGGCGTGCCTTCGACAACACAGTTTATGTTCGTTTTACTCTTATTGCTGATTGCCTGTGATGATCCGCTGCACATACTCGATAAACAACCATTTCAGGAGTTCTGAAATAAATACAATCCCAAGGTGATGTTACCAAGTTGCACAACGTTGCTGAACTATGTACCAACTGTAAGCGAAGACATTGTAAATAAGATCAAATGTATACTAAAAAATACATGGCTGTGCTTATGTTTTATATTTAAAAGTTGTGTATTTTTATTACTTTCTTATTGTTTCAGTTCAAACTGTCATGATGTCAGCAATAACTTTGAGACCTGTGGCAAAAAAAGCAATACCATGGATAAAACAAAAAATTACACCAGTCAAAGAAAACAAGAAAAACTTTTCCCCGAAGGAATATGTTAGTTCTACAAATTATAACCACAATGAAACATCATCCCAAACATATGAATTTAAGTCAAATCGATCAAGACTTTTCAGTGATGATGAAAATGTAAACTATGCAAATGAGAGTAAAGATCATTTTAAGGAGGACTTTGATTCTTTAACCCCTCCTGTTTCCAGAAATGGGCATTATTCTGTTAGATCTCGATCCAGAAGTATAACTCCACTTCATATAAACACTAGTTTGAGAGGGTCATGCAAAGCAAAGACTAGAGTAGGTACACCTTGTAAACTGTCGTCCTTGCCTGGTCGTGACTTTTGTTATAGACATCAAACTGGTGATTCTGTGATGGGTTAAATTATTTAAGGTAGTTTTAATTAATTATTTATTTTAGGTTAATTTATTTGTTCGAAAAGGGTAGAAACATACAGTGTCTCACTTAAGAGTGTAACAGCATAATAATTCTTTTGTTTTTTGTCCGATTTAAATCAAACTGGTCTCAAAAGATAGAGGTCACCAAGGTCTATTTAAGACCACAAAATCACTTTCCGTCTTTAAATGCAAGGCCATCTATGATGCTAAATTATATGAAAGAAATCAAAAAATCATCGTAGGCATTTTTTAATCAAAAAATTTTATTAACAAAACTGAATCCGAAGTTTAGTTAAATTCTAAAAGAAATGAGGTTTTGATGAAAAAAATTCGTCCCAAATTTCTCATTTTCATTAGCATGCTCCGACTCCTTTGATTCTACTAAAAGACAATTTTGTAAATGTCAGATTAGTTGTCAAGTAAATCTATTGGCATTTTGTCTGATTTTTTGTATTCTAGCATATTTTATTTCAATTAAAATGCTTACAACTGTGGAAAAAGTGGAAATTGTTAGATTAGTTGGTGATAATTCTCGTACAGCAAGGGAAGCTGCTACAAAATTTAAAAATCGGCATCCAAGTCGACCCCCAATAGACCATGTAAAAGTTTGAAGAATTAATAATTTATTCACTGGAACTGGCAAAGTGTGTAACAAACAAGAACAACTTGTTTGGGATCATGTTAGAGATGCAGAAATTCTTCAGTTTGTGAGAAAAAATCCAATGTGTAGCCTTAAGCAGGGTTCATACAGTCACAATTGCGATTGCGAAAGCGAATATTCGCCAAATGAAAATCGATATTTCACATACTTGCGAAATTTCGCAGAGATTATAGGGAATTTTGAATTTGCCCAAGGTGATTTTGTGTTGGCGTTTAAAGTTTGACAGGACAGTTCATATGTTGTGTTCTGTTTAAAAATAACCTAAAAGAATTATAAACAGCTCTTATAAATGCGTATTTTATATTTTTTATTAAAATTATAATATTAAATTATGAACAAAAACAATTTATTACTTTGGCGGCGGAGACGTGCAATAGCTGCTTATTTATTATTAAAGAAACGTCAGAAAACGAAAAATAGGTCAGTGGGAACCTGCGAATTATTTAATGTCAGAAAGCAGCAGGGCATATATCATAATTTGGTTCAAGAAATGCGTATCAAGGACACAAAGAAATTTAAAAATTATCACAATGTCTGTAGAAGAGTTTGATTGTCTACTTAAAAAAGTTTCACCACTCATAAGTAAGGTGTACTATGCCCGTGAACCAATCTTGCCAGGGGAAATGTTATCAGCCACACTGAGGTAAGTAGGTAATTTTTATTTAGCTCAATACAAGTGTTGTTATATATGAGTTTTATCATATTATTTATAAATTCTGTGCTATTTATTTACAGATACTTAGCAGCTGGAGTAAGTATGAGGAGCATATCATACAATTATAGATTAGGGCTGAGCACTGTTTCTAATATAATCAAGCATACTTGCTTTGCAATTTGGGAAGCCCTAAACGAAGATTATTTGCCTGTCCCCACAGAAGATATTTGAAAGAATATTGCTAATGATTAATCAAAATGGAATTTTCCAAACTGTGTTGGGGCTATTGACGGGAAACATATCTGAATACAGGTAAATTACACACTCTTTCTGTTATTGCTTCTTATAAGTTATAACCAATATTTTTAGGCACCTCCACACACAGGATCAGATTACTTTAACCACAAAGACTTTTTCAGCATTGTGCTGTTAGCAGTGTGTGACGCAGATTGTTGTTTTACAGTAGTGCAAAAGGTAGACAAAGTGATGGGGGAATTTTTCGTAATAGTTCTTTTGGAAAAAAGTTTTTCTCTAATTCTATCAATTTACCTCCTCCAAGAAAGCTCTCTGAAGATAGTGACCCTATTTACTACTGCTTAGTTGCTGATTCAGTTTTTCCTTTTGGGGTTAACTTAATGCGTCCATACCCTGGAAACTTTCTTCCACAAAATGAAAGAGTTTTTAACTATAGGTAAGGTTCTTCCTCCAATTTAAAACATAAAATACTTATTTCTTCTTTTTTTAGACTAAGTCGCGCCAGAAGGGTTATTGAAAGCACATTTGGTATTTTAGTGACAAAATGGAAAATATTAGAAAGACCAATTATTGCAAAACTAGAAACAATAGAAAAAATTATGTGCTCTTGTTTGTTTGCACAACTTCTTAAAAATATCAGATTTAAATAAGAACTCGGATAGCGCAAAGTACTGTCCGTCTACTTATGTGGACAGGGAAACTGAAAGTGGAGATCTTATGAAGGAGAGTGGAGGACTATACTACCTAATGGATTAAATAGTGTAAGAAGAATGGGAGGAAATGCATATGCCCGAGGGGCGAGTTCAATGCATTCCATCTTGGCTGAATATTTTCTGAATATAGCATCGATACAGGCACAATGGTCAAAATAATTATTACAAAGGATATTATTAAGATGATTAAATAAATATTTTGTGCTTATATTATGTATGTCTTTGTGTAAATAAAGAAACAAAATATAAAATTTGTACTTTCATTTTCTTTATAATTATAACGAATTTTAAAACTTTTATTATTTATCCTTATCAGTGGGCTGTTCTGAATACAAAGAATAAACCATATTAATTATATCTATCTCTGTCTTCATTCTAATTCTTGTTGGTAATTTATCCAATATGGACTGGACATTTAACAAAGCCGGAGATATATTTGGGGTTGGAGCAACAGGAGTAGGCAAGGGCTCTTTTAGTATTTTAAACAAGCTGATCTGCTTCATCTAAAACAAAAACAAACAAATTCAAAAAAACTTAAAATCTTGTACAAGAGTACCAGTCTTTTTCTGTTGTTCTGTACTTGTCGGTGTTACAATATCTTGGGAATGACTGGCATCAGCAGGCACACCAACTGGACTAACCAAAGAACGACTTGATGACTCATCATCATAGTCAGGGACGTTGCTTGTTGTTGGTCTTGTCACATTTTTCTCTGCCAAGAAGAACAGTCAAAGTGTTTCCATTTTTTTTTTTTTCATAAGTGGAGGTTCCTGTTGGTTTATATGACCTATAAAACATTTAAAATTTTAACTAACTTTACTAGTTTCGACATGATAATAAAAACGTACAGTTCTGTAACTATTGATAGTTTTGGAATCTATGGTAAAACATATACATACCTTAGATTTTTCAGAAACGTATCTTTAAGGTTTTTCCACTTTTTATCCAATTGCTCAAATGGAATCGTTCCATTTAATTCTTTATAAACCTCTCTCCATAACTTTTCTTTTATGTCTTTGCTTCTTTAAGTGGCAGGGTATAGTCCCATAGGGCAGGTCGTACTTGAACAGCCTCTGCCAGTCTCATGATTAAATTATCTTCTGATATTTTACCCTCATCACAATTGCTGGTTTTTTTACCATTAACGCAATTATTATTACAAATCATGGAACTCGAACTCTTCCAAGCTTGACAAAGTTGTTCCACATTCCCCACATTCAACGTGATACTAAAAACATTTTTATAATTAATTAAACGATTTGGCTACTTATCACAGAATTAATATACTTCTTCATATGACAATTCAGTCATTTCCGCGATGCTCTCTTTGGATTACCACCTGGACCACCACAAAACATATAAAGAATGAGACAAACACTGGCACGCAACAAATCACGGCCGAGTTATTATATTATTGTCACATAACCTAAAATTATCTGACTGCGCATGCGTCAACGCTAATTTCGCGTGCATATTCGCCAAAAATTGAATCCAAGTCAAGAGTCCCGCCCCCTAAATTTAAAATTCTGCGAATTCGTCAGAAATCTGGATTTTATTTACCCACGAACATTTTTTCTTAATCTGACCAATCAGAACAATATTCGCAAAACGCAATTCGCGACTGTATGAACCCCGCTTAAGGAGAATATACAATTTGGCGATGCTTCCGTCAAAATAAATTATGCCCCTTCAAGCCTGTTTCTTACACACTTTAGAAGAAGACGAAGAGAGGCGGCTGGAATATTGCTTTTGGTGTCAGGGAGAGTTTTTGAACAACCCTAATTTTTTTTTAAAAATATTTTATTCTCAATCAAGCGACATTTACTAATTTTAACTAATGGCACAGTTAACTCCAAAATACTCGAAATTGGTCTGTTGAAAACCCTCATTGGGTTGTAAACTGTCGACGCTAGTATTCAGAAAAGGTGAATGTGTGGTGCGGTATTTTGAATAAACAAATAATTGGGCCATATTTCTTTGAGGGAAATTTAAATGCGGAACGTTTTCTAATTTTTTTGCAAACTGAATTTTCAATTGAAATTGAAAACTTGCCCCTTATTGCATACAACAATCTGATATTTCAACTTGATGGAGCCCCTGTCTGTAAACCCTCAAAAAATAGTAATAGTACCATTCACCCGGAAAAGGAAGCTGGAGGACTTAAGACCTCCCTCTTTAATGGGTGAAACTATTCCATTTGCGGAGGAGGTGAAATATCTAGGAATCACTCTAGATAAATCACTTAATTGGAACTCCCATCTGGAAAAGGTAATCCACAAAGCAAAGCTGTCCTTATGGACATGTCGTCATATTTGTGGCAAATCCTGGGGCATGGGTCCCCAACAAATTTACTGGATCTACATCACGGTCATCAGACCAATGATAACATACGGATCCATTGTTTGGTGGCCGAGAGGGATCATAACGGACGGCCAAATCCAAACTCTCTGGATTGCAGAGATCAGCATGCATGACCGTAACGGGAGCAATTAGCACCACACCGTCAGCTGCAATGGAAATCCTCCTGGATTTACCCCCCTCTTCATATATGCTTGGAGAGAGGCCAGGTGGGCAACCTACAGACTGCAAGAAGCAGCCATTAATATGCTGCAGACTAGCATCATGGAGCGGAACAGGTTGCTGGATGACATAGAGAATCACAGCATCCTCGGATACTATGCCTACTATGACCAACTACGAGCTGACCTTCAACATCCTTTCTCCGGAAAGAGATGAGTGGGATCGGAATAAAGCCGACCTACTGAGGGCAGACAGTTGCTGGTTTACAGATGGCTCCAAAACTCCCAAGGGGACAGGAGCCAGAGTATATAGCTACAGACCAAGGGTGAGGATATCTTCAAGCCTAGGTACTCATGCAACTGTTTTTCAGGCTGAGGTTCATGCCATTGAACTGTGTGTGAGAAGGCTGGAATATATGCACTTACACGCAGATCGATAAAAATTTTCTCAGATAACCAAGCAGCTATAAAAGCTCTTGGCTCCTACCAGTGTAACTCCAAAACAGTATGGAATTGTCAGAAGGCTTTAAATCATTTGAGCAAAAACAATAAAGTGACTCTGGTCTGGATACCCGGCCACTCTGGTATGGAATGTAACGAAATAGCCGACTCCTTGGCCAGAGAACGAGCGGGATCACAAATCATCGGACCAGAACCGATACTTGGCATATCTTTAAGTACTGCTAAGATAGCTATCTCAACCTGGGCTGAAAGGAATACTCTCCAGTATTGGCAAGAGTTACCAGGATTAGTTCATTCGAAAACATTTATAAAATACCCTTTGAAATCAAGAGCTAAGAAACTTTTAGAGTTAAACATGGTAAACCTGAAAACTGTAAAAGGCCTATATACCGGGCACTGCCGACTAAACTACCATCTGCATAAACTCGGCCTAGCGGAAAACGCTGAGTGCCGTCTATGCCTGGAAGATGATGAGAAGGCAGACCACATCCTATGTACCTGTCCCGCTGTGGAGAGGATCCGATTCTCAATATTTCGCAAAGGGCAACTACTGCCAGAGGATCTGGACATGTTCTCACCCAATAAAGTTATCAGTTTTGTTAAGAGACTGAGCTTATTTGGTGAAATATAACTAGGTGTGAGCCACAATAGGCCTTGAGAAGGCCGCAGGGAGAGTCCACAGGGACCCACTCACAAGAAACCTACCTACCTACCTACCTGATGGAGCCCCAATCCACAATGCAATGGTAGTACGGAATTGGCTAAACGACAACTTTCCCCGGAGATAGGTTGAAGAAATAGCCCTTTTATTAATTGGCCTTCGAGGTCATCTGACCTCACACCCTTGGACTTTCATATAATTTAGCATAGTAGTGGCCTTGCATTTAAAGATGGAAAGTGATTTTGTGGTCTTAAATATACCTTGGTGACCTCTATCTTTTGAGACCAGTTTGATTTAAATCGGACAAAAAACTAAAGAATTATTATGCTGTTACACTCTTAAGTGAGACACACTGTAGATATCATGTAACATAGGAAATTTAGATGTCATCTCAGAGACGGATTTTAATCCTAATACTATATTTAAATATGTGTAAAATATTATTAAATATTTATGCAAAAATATTAAAAAAGCTTAACGGCCGATGACCAGTCTTCGACTGCTAAGAATTTTATCTATATAAGTAGTTAAGGGAGAATATAGTTTTGGTCCATGAGCAAAGCACAGCTGTTAAGCAACTATCCACTATATTGGCTATCTGCGGTATTGACCGTGTTTTGTCAGAGGGGGTATTTTGTTTACATCATTTAGCAATTTTCTTCAGTTCGAGATCATTCAAGCTAGAAATCTGTTGTGTACGGCGAGTATAAAGACATTTTTTATTTGTTCTATATTTCGTATCAACTTTTTATTTTAATTATACAAGGCTCGTGCTACACGAAAAAATATTTCTTTAATATACTTAGTTGAGGTTACCTAGTGTGTTATTTCCTTAATTATGCAACGGCCATACGCTGTCACTACACAGTGAGTCAATAAACATTCATGGTATTAAACATGACATCACTCAGTTACTCTGCTTCATGCGATTCACTTAATAACCGCGGTGCTCTCTTTGAGCATTATCAATTTACAAACTTTGAAAAACAACACATCTTCTCTCATCTCCTAGCGGACACACCCTGAGAATCAACCACACGAAGATTTTGACATACGTACGTTTGCTGGCGCCCATCAAACAAAAATTTGAAAGCATACATAAGAGTTTCGACTCCAGTCGACCTTTAGGTTCACATAACTCATACCACACCACAGCAAAAAGCCATAACGGTTGATATGACGTAACCCAATTCGAAACTCCATGATGGTTGACACAGCCAGGTGTACATATTTTATTTTTGGTTGTTGAAAAATATTATTTTTTTTTTTGTATAAAAACAAAATATTGATGTCTTTGGGAATAAGGAAATTTAGTACAAATTTGGCAACAACGTGAGATAACCTACTCGACGGTGTCATTACAATACCACGTATCCCCTTTACCTCAGTTTTGACAGGAAAGAGAAAAAAATGTTCTGGTAAATAAATTTATGTTATTATTAGAATTTGATTTAACCATTTAATAAATAGGGATATTATAATACCAACATAACAAACACTTTTAATAAAGTCAAGAATTATAATTTTTAAAGGAGATAAGTGGTATTGCACATAAAATGTTTTCAAACGTTGGAGATAATAGGTATTGTATTTTATACATATAAAATAAGTCTGATTTATTTAATAATTATTATATTATTAAACATAAAATAAACAGTGAAAAATTAACTACAGTTACTAGTAATAGTAATTATAAAAATTGACAAAAATCTATTTATGTAATAAATTATCATAAAATGGCCAAAAATTTGAATGGAGTTTCGTTTTAATCTGTTGTAGATGAGTAAATTTCTGTTTTGTAATTGGAAGCTTCTCATTAAATAATCTTGGAAAATCATCAATTTTTTTAATGGCTCTTTTAGGGCGCTGTGGCAAAGGTGTGAATGTGTTGTCAAAATCTAATTTGTATTGTATTTCCCCTTTTTCGTATTTTAGTGCCCGAATATCAATAACTGTTGGCTCATTGGGTTTTCTTCCTGGCCGAATAGATTCGTAAACAAGATCCATATTGTAATTCCGGAAAAACTCATAGTTTGGACACACCACTTCATACGGTTTCGGATTGATTCGGGCTTCTTCTGTTATTCGGTGGTAATCATTTGGAACAGATATGATCTTATTTTTTAATTTTCTTTCTATTGTTGCGTGGACACTATCACATTCCATGTTGGTATGCCCTTTTACTAAAAATTTTTGGATGATTGTGACATCGTATTGACTTGAAAGAGATAGCAAAGCGTTAGCTAATGTTGAATTACGATTCTGATAGGTACATCCATCAGAAAAAATTATAATGGGCTTTTGTTCATCCGAATCGCGTAAATATTTCCTTCGTAAGAAATCTACTAGCAAAGTTGCAAATGTTGAAGCCTGCAAATCAGTATCCGTTTCATCAAACCAATAACAAGTTGCATCCCTGGTTTTCAGATCAAAAACAGTAAAGTTGTGGCAACACAGTTTAGTTTTAAAGTATAAAGAGCTTGCTTGTAAGGATGGGCATGTTTTTACGGCTTGCAGATCCATGCATATAGCATGACATTTAAAATCTTCAGCTTCTTTTTTTATCCTTAGCTTTTTCTTCCTGCGCCCCTATCCTTATCTTGTCTGTGCTTATCCCATTTTGTTTTTTCTAAATTTCCAGCTTGGTATTCAACGCACAAATCACATTGATCCTTTCGAGGACTAAATACACCAATGTTTTTTTCTTTTACGTATTTCATCAAGGTGTTTCTAGTAAGCGCATCTTGATTAGAATTTTTACAATGATCTTGGTATAATTTGTATAACTCTGCAAAGCTTGTAAACATTTGTTCCAAGTAAAGCTTGTTAGTTTCTTTACGGCAGTAGTGACTGGGTAATTTTGGAAGGTTATCCAAGAATGTTGTAAGAAATTTCACGCTTTCTTCATTTTTAAATCGTTTTGAACCCGTATTTTTTGTAGAGGTTATTTGTATTCCGTATGTTGAATTGTCCACCCAGTTCTTCACCATCCATTCGTTTAGACCCAAAGTGTTTAAAAACATATTTTTGCATACCGGTACTTTTTTGTCTGCAATGTTTAGACTGTAGAATAGTGAATATGACCGTTTAGAAATTTCAGCTTCAGTTCTTTTTCTCTCCGTCTCTCTCTTAGTAACTAAATTTGAGACATATACTTTTTTCTGTTCCCAACTCGTTAAATTTTCCCAAAATGACTGAAATATTTTATTTCTATCTGTTTCTTTTATTTCGTTACACAGTCTTTTTTGTGACTTCTGGCAAGCTTTGGATGCACAAGTTGGTCCCATTTTTCTGTCATTTCTTTCAGTATCATGGAATATTAGTTTTTGGCTTTTTGGTCTCCGATATCCTATGTATTTTTTTCCTGTCAGACGCAGTTTTTGATGTATCTTTCGTTTTGTTCCTCGATATGCCAATGACTTATTTAAGTTATCTTCTTGCATTTCATTTTTTGTCTGACTTTAATCTTCACTTTCGCTTTCTTCGTTAGTTTCATCCATCTCAGGTTCATAATTGTCATCTATCTCTTCCTGACTATCACACTCACTCTCGTTTTCGCCGCCTTTTTGAGGTCCATTTCCTTCGACAGTTTGCATTTGCAAATTTTCTTCAAACTCGTCGGGATTGTAAGAACAGTTTGGAATCTGGTGTTCCTGTTTATTTAACAACTGCATTGGACTCAAGAAGGAATTTTTATAATTATTTTCTTTATTGTTGTTAATGCCTTCTTCTAAGATTAAATATTCTTCTGTTTGGCATTCACTATCCAAAAAAACAAACTCTGCATCTTCTAAAGTTTTATTAAAATTATCTTCTATATCTAACAGTCTTTTAAGGGTAAACTTTTTTTTAATATCACTATTTGAGTTCTTTGGTTCAATGCTGTTTTGGTTTTCTGATTCGGTATTGCACATGGATACAATTTTTAAAGTTCTTGTTGACAACATGGTGGTTCTTGAAAAAATCTGTAACAAATTTTAATTTTTTTTTTTGATATTTAGTAAAACAAAGTCGATGTCGATATCTTGAAGCGCTAGAAAGTTATTGCAATAAAATACAGATACAAAAATATCAAAATTGTTTTAAAACATTGCGTTTCACAAAATTTTGAGGCTAGCCTTAATACATTTTTTTGTCGAGATAATATCTACACACTTTGTGATGTGAAAAATGAATTAAGAGAAAGCCAATATCACGTATCTACCAAAATAATAAAAATTTTATAACATTCAATACCACGTATCTCCATAGCTTTTAATTTATCTCAAAATTACAAGTAAATCTGTAATATTTGGTTAAACCAATACTATGTGTTTGTTACTAATAAACCTTATTTTACTTAAGATATATAATTTACTTAAAAATATTTAATAAACTACTTTAAGATAAGTTGTAAGAGAGGACTTACCAAAACTTTACAAGTAATGCGCCATGTTGTAGTGGAGATACGAGGTATTGCATTTTGTTTTGATAGATTACACCAATACTTTTAAACTTACCGTCCAAGTACCGCCATCTATCAATGTATCATCAAAATATCGACCAAACGCGCTAAAAACATAAATTTTGAAAATAATGGAGTTAAATGGTATTGTAATAACACCGTCGTACTGTTTATTGTTTACTGGGATAAAATATTGTTTACTGTACTTCCGCTTAACAAAGAATATAAATTCCTTTAGATATCCATCGATAAAACGGTATAATAGACTACCTAATGACTGGAGAAATCTGAATGATGTCAGTTTTGCTAGGACAGTTAAGAATTTTCTGAAAGAAAATGTGTTCTATGAGATTAATGAATTTATCATTCATTTTAATAATTTGTAGAAAGTTTCTGTGTATTTTATCCTATTAGTAAGTTGTAATGTATTTCATGTTAATTTTACAGTGTAAACGGATTTTATTTGTAATGTTTAGTATTTGTATTTTACTTGACGAGTGTAAACGATATTGTATTGTCACACACAGTAAATTTCTCTCTCTCTGCCCCTGTTTTACAACCTGTCTCTGTTATTTACGTCATGACATCCAAATTCCCTATGTATTATGACATTATCACATTAACACTAAAGTAGATTCCCCAAATAATGCATGCTATTTTCAGCTATAGAATGGTAAAACCTAACAATTTTCAAACATTTGTTTCAGTTTATTATCTCTACAGTGTATATTTTTAATTATCCAAACAAATTTAATGAAGCTAATTTAAACTGCAAAGTTATGTGGAATCCACTGTAACACCTATTATTTTCTAGAAAAGTAAAATGTTTTATAAAAACTACAAAGTATAAAGTATCTGTTTCCGCAATGTGACTTTTAACATTAAAGGAACATCACACACATAACCTGTATGTTACTGATGCCGTGTGTAAATATTTGGTTAACTTTGTGATATATTTAAGCCAGCTATAAGCTTTTTGTGCAGCTGGTAAACCGATTTGTAAATAATTCCTAAAATAGCATTGTATAAAATAAACTTGGCATAGTAATATATTTTAATGATGAAATTGTTGTTTTCATTGGATCGCAAAGGAATTTGGAAGATTTATTAATTATTCGCTAGCTCTCAAATTAAAAATATTAACAATACGTTGCTTGATCCTTTGTGCATTAAAGCTCAAATATCTTTTCATGAAACCGATAAAACCACCTTTTTGTACAACCTCTATTAAAATTAGTCTTTCAGGTTTGTTGTCAGCATTAAAAACTCCATTTAATGGCACAAGTGTTGAATGTGGTTTACTTTTAACACTACTGTTCACTCGGCTTTGTCTCATTCGCAAACTTCTCCATTTACAAAATAAAATGACACTTTTAACACTTGTAGTATAAATAATTATTTTCTATGAACGCTTTTAAAAGTGGACCCTTTAACGTTTATTTTTGAAGAACATTAAAGTATAAGGCAAATTTTAACTCGCTATCAAGTGGAGGGCTGGAACGTTTAACATTATCATTACTGCGACTTGCTATTTCGTTCATTTTCCAAATTGCTTACTAACACGGGAGGGAGAACGATGTGCCTAGCACTAGTCGGATCGTTCATCAGTAAGGTTTATTAATTATGTTTTATGCAAAACACTAAGGTTTTTGCCACACATTGTTTTGTAGCACACACTGTATGACGTGATTGACTGATTGTTCCTGTGAAACTGATTCGGTAGTTGTAAAAATTTAAGGAGGGATGCGATGGGATTGGAGGATTTGGTGATTAAGTTACAAATTGCCCAGTACTGCACGGTAACAAAAGAAAATGAAACAATTATATTTAAATTTAACCTCGCATTATTGCAACTTATTCTGGCGAGCAATAAAAGATTATGTAAACAAACAAATGAATAGCAAGCAACTTGAATATGCGCGCCCACCAAAATACGAAGATATTTCCAGAATTAACTTGATGGTGGTAAAGGACATAGCTTGACCACAGGCCTTTTTACAGTGCCTGTATCGTCAATGATAAGATGAGTTAAACGATGTTTTTGAGGCAATAGTGCAGGGAATTTTTGTTCAAAAGGTAGCTGGGATTGTCTAAGGCGGCCGCCGCACCCTGTGAATCCCCTGTTCATCAATGAACAAGTTTAACTTACGTAATAGCTTTGAGCATAATTGATTAGATTTCAATTTAATAATTTCTGATTCAAAGACTTGTGCCTCAACTAACTTTACTAATTTTAACAGTGTGTTATGAGCTTAAAGTGCATCGATTGCATCAATATTGCAGTTAGACCCATGCTTACAATTATGTGCAAACCGAAAAATGAATGTAGTAACATTAATAATAGTTCGTAATAAAGAATATCGAGTCAATAGGTCATTTAATGAAGAATAATTAACATGAGTCACGAACGCTTGTTCTCCTCTTCACATGATGAATCGAGACAATATAGGAATCAACATCCGAAGAAGGCCACTGGGGTTGCTGCAAATGTAGGGCCTGACCAGCAAAGTGTATGATCAACAAGTTGCAATGGCAACAATCCACCGGATTGTCCCAGGATTGAACATGATGCTAGCTGTTCGGAGCAACCTGTTCCTGTATATATGCGACACGGTTCGCTGCATACATTTTCCAACAATGCGGAGGGGAATGAATCCAAGACAGCACAATGGATGAATCAGTCCACGCAAAAATTTCATTAATGCATAAATGACTAGAATAGATGTTTGTCACCAAACAAAGTAGCTTCGATAAGAGTACTGCACCACACAACTCCAACCGGAGGATCGTTAGCTTATTTGAGAATGGCGGCGCTACCTTCAACTTTACCGTGATTAAACGAGAAGTACATACATCATTAAAGTTAAACGTAATATGTACCACTGCAGCGTAACCGACCAGCAAAGCATCACAGAAGCCATAAATTTGACATGGAAACTTTAAATTTGAACTGAGTTGCTTCTCAATGGTGATGTTTGAGATTTCTGCAATTTAAGCCTTAAAGCGTAACCATGAAGTTAAAATCTGTGAAGGTGGACACCCGTCCCCAATCCTGAACGCATTCCTGAAGCACAAAGTAAAAAAAAATCCAATCAAACCCACCACCCGGGCCGGGGGGGGTTTCCCTTTCCTTTTGTGCATGGATGCTCAACTGAAGCAAATGTTTTACATAAAATGTGATAGGTGTTAAAGAAAGCCTCACGTAGGGATTTTTTTATGACACGGGGGTTACTAAAAAGGCAGGATGATTACTGGACCACTTACGAAGTGGGAAACTCCAGACTTTAGCAACTCAGTTAGCCCATTGCAATTTCAAAGCATGAGGTAATGAATTACAACCAGTGATATGATATCATCCATGTATGTCACTGTGCAACACTGCCAAGGCTAAAGGAAAGGTTATTTGCCCTTCGAGAGCAAGTTGCTGCATAGTTCATAACGCCAAAAAAGGGTGAGGATGTCACACCATAAGTTACAGTCTTCAGCCTATATTCAGTCAAACTCATTTGGATTGAATCGCCAAACATCTGCTTAATGTCAGCAATAAAAGCAATTGCATGAAAACGAAATCTAAATAAATGTCAACAATGTTGTGTTGTAATTTGGGGCCCACAAGTAAAGCGTCGTTTAATGATTTGTTATTCGCATCCTTTGCGGATGCATCAAACACCACACGTAGTTTTGTAGTGAGCGACTCGGGTTTCAACACACAATGGTGAGGTATATAATAAGAATTAGGTGTGTTAATAGACGAACCCACCTCCATGTGACCTGTTTCCAAATAATCTCGCATAAAATCAATATACATCCTTTGAAGATCCAGATCCTTTTTTGTATGGCAATCTCTTTGGATTATAAATCACCGATAATTGACAGTTTGTTTATGTTATCAGCACTTTCTGTTTATATTAAAAGTATCACATTTCAGAGATAAAATATGCGTCAGCAGAAATTCCTGAAATTTGAAGCAAGTCTGGACAACGACATCTATAAAATCCGAGCTGCAGAACTGTGAACTAACCCCCTGGTCATTGGTCTCCATTTCTTCAGATCAATTCCTTGAACTCTTCAGCGACATCTATAAAATCCAAGGGGCAGAACTCTGAACTAATTCTCTAGTCAAAGAACTCTTCAGAAGGTTCTGGTTATTGACGACGATGACCCTCGAAGAACCCCGCTCCCATCTCTATTCCTTGATCACCACGGATGGATTGAATCGCAAAACTTCCTGTGCTGATCTAGGGACGGCTTAGTATATCTACTAATCCTCTGGCCACTGACGATTCTCGAAGAACTCTTCAGAAGCCTCACGACGATGACGATGACTCTTAAGAATCCCCTTCATCCTAGATTCTTTGGTCATTGTGGATGGACTGGATGGCAAAACTTCCGGTGCTGGTCTAGGGACGGCTTAGTATTGTCGATTTCCTTCACTTAAGTACTATCGTTTTTGCCTCACTCATACTATGATTTTTGTTCGCTGGTGGACAACGCTATTGCGACGTCATCTTACATTACTCGGAACTAAAAATTATTACTTCTGTTTTAGACGAGGAATAATTATTGCAACTTTTGAGGAGATTGAAACTAGAGAGAGGGCTGCCGCTAGCAGCAGCAATGTGTGAAAAGACACGGGGCGAGTGTGTTTGAAACAATAAGCAAAGAAAGACATACTCTTACATTTTACACAGTGTATATGTATATTTACGTTATAGTTCATAGTAATAAATTTTAAAAAAGTCCACTATTACACAATTATTCAAGCAGTTGAGTTAAAAATCATTAATACTTTAAATTTTACAGAAAAGGAAGACACTATATAGAAGTGTCACCAGATTTTAGTTGATTTTCCATGTTTCCTATCAATACAAAATAGGAATGTTGACCCACAGAAGAAACATTACAGTTCAGTGTCAGAGTTCTGAGAGCACAGACGTACAGACTGAGTGAGTGAACAGCCATTCACAACACCATGTTAATAAAACTCTTCTGACTACTTGGGGACGCAAATTATTCCCTTTTCCTTTTCCCCTTTTTTCCTTCCTAAATGCAGTGTAGTTACAGCACAGTATACTCCAGGACCAAAACACTGGTTTAAACACCGGTGGATCAAGAAAAGAAGCCAGCTCGAATCTAGTAAAATTGTTGTCATATTCTTATTTTACACTTTTTTTTTTTTTCTGGACATGTTAGGTGAAGAAGTGTTAGATTTAAGTAGTGCAACGGAGACAGCTGAAGAGGACGGCATGCCAACCGACGATGAGATGGCCTCACCCAAGAGAAGCAGAAGCTCTAGCCCTGATCGATCAGATCTAGGAAAAGATCAAATCATAGCAGAGAGCCATCACTCAAGAGCTAGCCAAACAGCAGCATGAAGAGCTGCTAACCACCATTTGTGCAAGAAGGATGACACGCAAGGAAGATCGGACAGAGAAGAATTCCCTGCGTTAAAAAGCTGAAAAAGTGAAAACAAGATGATGGGAGGAGTGGGGGGTCGCTACTAGGGCACAACTACAAAATGACGAAACATCCATTGCATCCAATTGCAGACACTATCTATCTATCTACAAAATAACGAAACATCTATTGCATCCAATTGCAGACAGAAAAAGCCTCCGAAAGGTTAGTGAAAGTACCCCCAATTATCCTGAGGAAAACGGATAATTGGATTGCTGTAAGCAGCAAGCTAAGATAATCGGTGAGGGAATCGCAGAGGAAACGGTAACCCTAGAGGATTGCCCTAAAATGATGCGGTTACTGCATAGACAGGATATACCTATAGATTGTGACAACGGCTTAATGATGGCCGGAACATATCCACGACACCATTATGTTGCTCTCTATTGTATCACATTAGTGTTAACGTTATCTCTCTTTTTTCGGCCAACGATGTGGGAGAAATACAGTTTCATTACATATGAGTAAAGATGATAATTTTAGTTCATTTTGCCGAATTCATTCCTTACGTCTCATTTACTTAAGTGAATCATTCAATTGAACGATTCATTTAATTTAGTGAGTCAGGGAATGTTTTGTTTATAGGACTGTCATTAGTCGGTAGGTAATATGCCGTATCGGAAGGAAAGGTATACGTACTAAATCAAAACACTCATTTTCTATTGACAATATAGCTACCAATTTCAATGAATAGGAATTGAAAATAAAAAAAAGAAGTAAATAAAGGTATTTATTTCAGTAAAAACCGTAGATTTATTTGTGTATGTAGTGTAGGTACGTGTACGTAATCTCATTTTTTTTGTGACATTGTCTTCAACCTAAATTAAATTCATACTTTTATTGTAACACTATTCTCATTTTCCCTACTTTTACCTTATTTAATTATAGATATTAGCAACAATGTTTATTTATCTTTACCTTTAAACTCAATTTTTTCGTGTCCACACTATAATTTACAACAAGAAGGTTTGTGGGTAATTTGGACATAAAATAACAACTACTATTTATCTACATTGACCGGTTTCTGCATTTAATATATGCCTTTATCAGAATCTACAATGAATGTAATACAAGTTATTTATTGATTTGAGGCACCGTCAAAAATACACTTACCAATATAGCCAAATATTTTTACATTATAACACGATTTCGTCAATATATAACATTTTAAAAACAATTCAACAATATATATTATAAAATGGTCTTTTTTTATAAAATTAAATTTTACATATTCTTCTACTGCCAATAATAAATTGAACAGTAGATCATTTAAAGACAGATCTTAGGTATATATTGTGTTTCTCAGCCTGTTTATAGGTTTATCTTTACTGTCCACATATTCTTAAATTCTAACCGCCGACCGTGCCTTGCCGACTTCCTATTCACACTCGACGAATATTAAAATAAAATATACTTCATAATTCATTGATTCCTAACTGCCACTTACCACCGAGTACGATTAGTAAGAGTGCCGATGTGATCAGTCTAACTGCATTAAAGAATTGGTTTCGAAGTGTACCTACCCGTTATTTTCCTACACGGCATTTTCATGTTGTTTTAGTTCGCGGTGAAAGACTCATTCCGGCATTAAGGAATAATTCATTTGATTGGTGAGGTGAATGGGTCGAGTGTACTAGTTCGTTCGCAAACTACCCACCACTACTAGCCAGCACAGGTTGTGATATGATATGCCACAGCCTTTTTTAAGTCCCAGCCACGAACTAAACATGGCAACACCGCGCCGCATCGCAGTTGTAGACCTATTGAAACTCGGCACAGGCACAACATCCACATATTTGCGGTTGTCGATTAGTTTTAATTTTATAATAAAATAGACTTATTTACACTGCTTTCTGCTTGGTCAATTAAATATTACACTATTTTATGTAAAATAATGCGTGATTCTACATAAAAACGTGATATTCAATTGTTCGGCAAAACCAACGTGAAGGTGCAGTTACATAAGCCCTTAAATAATATGAAACATCATATTATTGCTTACACTATAATACATAAGTATAGTTATTACATATTCATTTCAAATAAACAATACTAATAAATTCTCATACTATTAATTAGTATGCGTATTTTTGCCCGGATAGAAAAGGGGGAAAGATGAACAGGGAAGGTAGTAATCCAGGGTAATAATTTAATTTCACAAAAATTTCCAAATGCTGACCAAATGATAAAAGACAAGATTGTCTTGGCAAACTCCACATTCTCCTTATTGGAGGCTGTCCCGATTATATTTTCTGCACGATAATCTAATCTGGAATTAATATACATATTTCATCAATTAAAAGTATTCAACTACTATTTTGTTAGTCTCTGCAAGTGAGGCAGACATGTTAATCAGATAGTTTCGTATTATTTTCTTTATTTGGAGAAGTATCCCTACTATATGAAAGTTGTAGATGTAGGTACGCCTAGTAAGTAAAACAAAAAAGTCTTGTACACATTGTTGTATGGTGACTGATTAGTGTCATAAATGACATTATAGTAGAACCTGAAATATGTATAGGTATATAAATTTAATTCGAATTTCTTAAGTCCTTAAAAGGTGACGTAGTTGCCATATTCCGCGCATGACTACCGCGTCTCTTCCTACTTCTGCTTTTGGCAGAGTTTAGTAGCTTAGGTTTTTCAGAGCGTCCACAACAGTCCGTTGCTACCGCCAGTACCTTCCAGACGTGCCGACACCTCCGGAAATCCAGAGAGGAAGCAGCCCAGGATACGGAAGTAGGTATCAAGGTTTGATAAATATAGCTTTGGTAAATAAAAAGTATTACTTGGCTGGTGTGTATTTTCCGGAAATTGTTTAGAGTTTGTAAAACGCGACCGCCCCATCCGTGGAGTCCGCAAGCGTAAAGCCGTATCCGCCTCATACACTTCCGTTCGAGTGTAGAACGGGAGAGCGGCTGAAGGTTGGAATCGTAACCGCGTTATACCGGGTGTCCTCCAGGCTACCTGAGCACGTCATATTCTGCAGGGTGACTTGGAGGTATGATTATTTCAGTTTGACATTACCGTAGTCTCTTTAAATTTCCAACCGTTAGGCTTTCCACTCCCCCCCTCCAAAACCGTAACCGCGTTATATCGGGTGTCCTCCAGGCTACCTGAGCACGTCATATTCTGCAGGGTGACTTGGAGGTACTATCATTCGTAACCGCGTTATACAGGGTGTCCTCCAGGCTACCTGAGCACGTCATATTCTGCAGGGTGACTTGGAGGTATGATTATTTCAGTTTGACATTACCGTAGTCTCTTTATTACAACCGCTTAGGCTTGCCACCCCCCCTCCTCAAACCGTTACCGCGTTATATCAGATGTCCTCCAGGCTACCTGAGCACGTCATATTCTGCAGGGTGACTTGGTGACTTGGAGGTTTAATTCTATCATTCGTAACTGTGTTATACAGGATGTCCTCCAGGCTACATGAGCACGTCATATTCAGCAGGGTGACGTGGAGGTATGATTATTTCAGTTTGACATTACCGTAGTCTCTTTAAATTACCAACCGTTAGACTTGCCACTCCCTCCCCCGCCCCAAACCGTAACCGCGTTATACCGGGTGTTCTCCAGGCTACCTGAGCACGTCATATTCTGCAGGGTGACTTGGAGGTACTAGATCCGGCATATCGGGGGGCCCCCACAACAAACCAAAACCCCAATGGGGGGGGGGGGGGGGGGGGAAAAATACCCAAAGCCGGGCCCCCCCCGGCCCACCGGACCCAATATTCGGGGGGGGAGATAAGTCCGGAACCATCCATTAGCCAAGCCATAGTAAGTCATAGTCATAGTGTGCTTGTATTAACGCTTGCTTCCCCTGGTATCCGTCCGTCGTCTGCTTATGGCCGATTCATTATTGCTGGTCACCTTTTTCACTGCTTAATCACCGTATTACCGTGTCGCACCGCTTGTACGCCCGCTTACTGTCCCCGCTCGCCTGTAATTAAGACCGTTTGTAGTATAAATTGTAAATAACCGGGTAGTGTAAGAACCGTTAGTCTTAGGCTACTTACTAAGATGTATATAGTGTAAATAATAATTAGTGTGTAGAATAAATGTAAATATATTGAATAAGAGTCGTTTCATTAACTGTAGTGTGTAAGTTACCTTTTCTCGACCCCTGGCTTATCCGTCTCTTCACTATAGTTGCCCGGCCTCTATCGTCCCGCCGATAGAGTAAAGTGGTGTTTCTGCACTCTAAACAGGAACTGGCGCCCGAGATATCCGTACCGTAAGCACCGCCGTAGTGTTGGGCGTCAAAGTGACACTTCCACTCGTGTGAAGAACAGCAGAGTGCGTCACAAATTAGGTTAGAAACACGCAAACAAGCTGATGTTATAAATCGATGTAATCCATTGCTGCTATTTTACGATGTTATTTTGATACTTAACAATCCAAAATAACATACCCTGTTAAGTGCATGTTATTCAGTAAGGATACATCATACCCAAATGAAAAATATAACTTTTGAACACATTTTTATCAGTCATATCTGAAATTAATTTTTTTTTTCAATAACAAAACTGTAGTAACTTTCTGAGTTTTTATTGATATATCTTTTAGACAAAAGAAGCGCAGAAATAGTGTTTCTATTTAATTTTGTTCTTAAATTTATTTTATTAGTGTTACTTGAGAAAATTCTCGTTCAACGTTAGCAGACGAATGAGGTAAAATTAGAATGTTAAAAACAAAAGATGTCAATGTATTGAACATTAATGTTTCATCGCCATATTTAAGATCAACTACTTGTTTCCAGATTGACTCGACATCATTAGGAAAAGACCAAACCTCATCAGTATTTCGTAATAAACGCCATTCTGAATCAAGAGCCTGAAAATCATTTTCTTTAACCAAATTTGGAAACATTACTACTCTATCAACTATAGATTGAATACAACCTGATTTAACAACAGCTGGGTCTACAAAATTTAATTTCTGTACAGGATTATTTTTCATATTATAATGCTTAATAATTTCACTGCAACTTTCGATGTAAAAGTCCAAACACCTTACTCTAAAAAAATATAACTGCTCGGCAGTAATAACATCATCTAAAATTGTTGTTTGGACGTTAGCACCAAAATATATATCTTTAGGTGATTTCGCGTGTTTTTAAAATTAATCTCTTCAATTGGTGTCCTTACAATATAGTCTCGTTTTAATAAACAATCAAAGAAGTTCTTTAAAATATTGCAAATATTTCTATGTAACACATGTAAAAAACAATTTTAGAGTACTGTTCTAAAATCCTTCACAAAATGAACTGACAGCCATCGAGTTTGAGACAGATGCATTACAGTACATTTACAACCAATTCGCTCAGGTACAATTTACTAAAAAAACATAAATAAAAACGCCTTTTTATGTATTGCTACATTATAAAAAATCTGTGTACCAAATTTGAAAGCTTCATTTCAAAAACTGTAACTGCTATCGCGAACCAGACACACAGACAGAAAAGTTTTTCTGTCTGAAATTTTGTGTATCGTCATAATTCGTCGAAATCAGAAATGCAATAAAAATTTTCAACATTTTTTTCACGAATAACCTCACTTTGAGGGGGTGAGGAAGTAATTATTGTGTTTTAAACGCACTATAAAAACTTTCATCGGGTGCCTATGGAGTCTAGAGAAGGAGAAACTCTCCGTATTAAAAAATGTATCAAAAAAAGGAAAAGTCCGGGCATATTTTTAGTAACTTACCTACAAGTAGTTTTAGAATCGAGCTATAATTTAATTAGACTCATCCCATTACGACAGCGCCAAATTCGTTAGCTGTCGGAGCGCTCCCCCTTACCCCATCGGGCGCCTAAGCGAAGTTCGGGCCATCAGCATCACGACTAAGTATTTACGCACTAAATTCGGTAGCTGTCGATTGCCGGCTCTTGGCTCGGACTTACCGCCTATAGTCCATAGACATATCTAAGAGTCTATGCTATAGTCTAGATATTAAACAGATAGATAGATAGTTTATTCATCATAAAAGTCAATACAAAAGTGCATTTACTTATCAGACTAGTCATATGGTATAGAAATACAGGTTAATACAGCAATATAAAAATAAAAAGGACATTTAGAAGATTAAAAACACACATTGATAATAAAATTTTTACAAATGGTTTAAGAATTCATCCACAGAATAATAACAATTTGAGATAAGACAACTTATTTAACTTATTTTAACACTCATTTATACTATCACCAGGTATAAACAGTGGACACATTTTATTATTGATGTTTCCAAAAATTCACTAATTTTACTTATTGAAGATGCTTACGAACATTTTTCAATTCCGAAAATATCGGTAGATCGGTAAATTGAAGGCGAAATCAGCAGATATACCGAAAAATCGGTAGACTAGTAACCCTGATCATAACAGAGACAACCACATCATATAAAGGCTGATTATAAGTTAGTCAGAGCGCACATTGAGACATACACGATACAATCTACCCAAGCCACGGCAATATATGTTTTCTATGCTGTTTAATTAAATGTTGCTTCTGCGTGTTAACTGTCTAAAATTTTATTCAAAAAAATGACTCCATATTCGATGGCGAAATTGCTATTTAAATTTCGATTCAAATTTGGATGTGGAATTTGAAACGGAAGTTGTGCAATTTGTCAAAACTTCTTGGCAATCGTACTCCATATTTCATCTCTTAATTTTGATTTAACATGTAGGATTATTAGTCATTGAAATTGAATGTTTCGATGAGCTTTTCTGCATTGTTTCTTGTCACGAAACTGTGTCTCGACACTGCACGATGCACGCTTTGACCGGCACATTCGTGTGCTGCCTTGCGCTACATCTCAGTATGCGAGCGTGTATTTATCTAAAACACACAAACACATTATACTGCCTTGAGTGCCTTGGCTTGCGTGGGCTGTGCCGCGCGTGTTTCAATGTGCGCTCCGCCTTATTTTCATTAATAGCACAGAACAGAAAAATTAATAGAAGTCATAGACATTAATTAATTAATTAATTAATCTTAGATAAGGAACTCTCTTCTCTAGTCTAAGTAATTAATTTAATGTCTGTGATAGAAGTCCACTGATTTGCGATTCCGTTTAATGTGAAATAGACCTTAGCTTTTCTGTATCTGTGCGACGTTAAGAAATTCATGATCTGTGCCAATCAGAGATCTTGTGGTTTCTTGTCAAAATAGTGTTTAAATTCGATCTCGAAGATATTTATGTATATATATACATAGGTAATTAAATAAATAATGATAGGTATTAATTAATTGGTGGGGAACGTAATCAAGGTCGCATAATATAATTTTATGAACATGAAAGGAAATTATTTTGAATGATATTTCATATACTGGAGTTGATTTTGGAAAACAAGATGAGTGAAGCAAAGAAATTCTTTGAAACTTTAAATATGATTGGATCACTTACCTTAGCTGTTTCCGTACCATGGATAATATTTAAAGTGTTTAGGGCAGTTTATTTAAAAAAATGTTATAATGGGTTAGCAGGAAAAGTAAGTACCTACTTTATATTACATTGTATTTTATGAAAAATTTGAAAAAATATATCTTTGTTTAAACGTTGGTGACAGAAGTTTGTATATGAAATTAATATTTCAAAATAAGTTTTTTACTCGATTGTATTGAAGTGACGTTTTCTGTTTTGAATATTTGGATGCAAAGTTCACTTTTTTTGTAGTAAGTACTTTTTGTTATGGTTTACTATGCAACTACTTTTCCAAAGTGAAAAGTACTTTTCAAACGGTAAGCAATTGAAAGGAGGAAAAGCTAGAGAGCCCAAGATTAGGTTTATATTGGAGAGCGTTGAGCGGTGAGCATTTAAAATAAAAATTCAAGTGCACTTAATACAATAGATGTGCGTATACTGACCAGAACATTGAGCGGCGTTGCGCAAATTTACATCATTACTTGAACTATGAGCGTTAACTTCAAGCATTCATTGATAAAACAACATGCAAAAAAAACAGTTTCTGGCAGTTCGAATTTATTTGTCGGTTAATATGTTCAAAAAAAAAACATTTTCTAGTGTGTTGTCAAATCTTAATTTCTCTTTTCTTAAAAAATTCTTAATTCCCCACTTATTATACAACTTCTGTTTAGATAATTTCCAAATCTGTTCTTTTGTCCATTTAACATCAGTATTCGAAATAATCTTGAATTTTCCAATAACTATATAGAGAACGAACTGGCTTCTTTGATGGCATGTTTACTACTATTCGCAGCTACAATAGACCTGCTGATGACCGCAGTGGAGGGTCTACTGAGACCCACTCACAACAAATCTAACAAACCGAACTACTATTCGCAAATATTTTGAGATGACAATGCTGCAGTTTCCACTTTGGTACAAACATGTCATCGCCCATCGTTCGCCACTTAAAGCTCGCTGCCCAACTCTCTCCAATATAAATGTGACCTTAGTGTCAGAAACATATTTTAACAATAAACGAGATATTAGTTTTTGGCACTCATAGCTTTTCCACAATTCAGAAGGGTGAAAAAGCTGAGCCAAAAAAACAAATTAGTTCTAAAAAAATTTGTTTGGATATTAATAACTCAGTATATAGATAAACAAATTTATTGGACTACAGAAAACATCAACTAAATTGTCTTCATACAGATTATATGTTAATACTTAAATACTAAATACAAAAAACGCAAAAAAACTAATTTGAATGATTTCTGTAAAATTGCTTGTATTTGTTTTCACTGACTTCTTTCTCATTTTTTGTTAATTTTATACAAAACAGCAATTCATTTTCTTTCATGATGATAAATTAAACGTAACATTCTATAGTTACATAATTTGCAATACGCGTGTTTGGTACTTAAGTCCAGTAGCCCACGCACTACACTTGGACATACACCGCCTGCCATCAATAAACCGAAACTGTAAGCTTAAAATATGAAATATGGATTTAGGTCTTCTATTAAGACATCGGCGATGGCACTTAAAGTCTGTTCACATAAGCTTTGCAGCGTTAGCCAGGATAGGGAACAAAATATGTGCAGATGATTGGTTCAGATGGCAGACAGATTTACACAAGTGCAAAGTTCCGATAGCGGTTAAATCAATTTTCATTGTTTATTTTATTTCATAGGCATCTGTAGTAGTTGGACGTTTATAGATTGTGTTTTAATCCCCGGCCCCCCCCCCCCCCCGGCCCCCCCCCCCCCCATAAATTGATTTGTGTTTTCGGCGACTAATATTAATATGTGAGTATTAAACCTAATTGTTAATGACCACTAATTCCCTTAACTTTACGTAAAAATAGTAATATGTGTTATATTTAAGATAGAAAATTTAGTGAATATTAAATTATTAAATTATATAATTTTACTTTTACAATAATTTATGTGTTGTGTAATGTTTATATTAAATTATTTACCTTTATTGATATTTCTTATTGGCCGATTTTATAATAATATTCGGTAAGGTGATGTTTTAATGATTTACTGTTTTTTATTATAGGAGGTGAGTCAGTTTTAATAGCGAAAATTTTAACAGTCGATAGATCTCGACAAAATAAGGATTTTCGTTGTAGATATAAACTTATTTCTACAGTGCCTTGGTTTTCGAGATACAGGGCATTGAAAAAAAGGTTTAACCACCGCTTCTCGCCATTTCCACTCGAATGTATGTGTCAAATTGTTTTTCCAATTTATTACCCACTAAATTTTCTTTCATAAATTTATAACTATGGACACAAAAAAGTTAACAATTATTTGCTGTTTTTTAAATTATTTTTATTATTTTTCTAAATAGTTTGTCATGGCTGAACAGCTTAATGATATCCGGGACGAGGTGGTTGTTGGTGAAGGTCAGGCTGACGCAGCTCCAGCCCCCTGAACTCTAGGCTGAAAAGCTTCATGATATCCCAGATGAGGTGGTTGTTGGCGAAGGTGAGGCGGTCGCTGGTCCTGCCCTTGAACTGGTTGAAAATGTAGCTGTTGGCAGTATATTCAAACATCAGCAGGGTAAACCGTTCAGTCAAGAAGAAAAAACGTTGGCTTATAACATTTTTGCATCTCATAGCAATAAGGGTGCATCCAAGTCAGAGAGTGTCAAATTAACTTCATCTGACATTGGTGTTTCCAAAAGAACAATTTGGACAATAGTTACAGAGCAGGAACGGATAGGAGTTTTTTTTGTCACCTCCGAAGAAAAGGCCCCGCCCGAGGGCCTATAAGAAATTGGACGAGGTACAAAAAAATACTCTACGACATATTGTGCATAGATTTTTTTACGAAATGAGCAATCAACTCTAAACAAAATCGTAGTAACTGTGCGCCAAAATGAAACAATGCCATCCATCGGCAGAACCACCATGTGGAAACTGTTAAAAGAAATTGGATTTAAATACGAAAAAAGGGTAGGAATGCATTATTAGTAAATCGCCCTGAGATAGTTTTATGGCGACGCCGATATTTGATTAAAATTTGTCTTTTTTGACAGGAGGGACGTCCCATATATTATATGGATGAGACTTGGGTGAATGCAGGCCATACAAACCTTAAAGTATGGAAAAACCAAACAGTGCTCACAGTACGATAAGCCTTCAATGACGGTATGTCTATTGGCCTAAAAAATCCTTCAGGTAACGGTTAATAGTCACCCATATAGGTAACAAATTTGGTCTATTATTATTTGAATAAAAAAAAACCAATGACTATCATGAGGAAATGCATGGAGATGTGTTCCAACAATGTATTAAAAATATTCTGCCGTTGTTGGAACCCATTGCCGTCATTGTTATGGACAACGCTCTATACCATTCGCTGAAGCGTGAAAAAACACCCACGACAGAATGGCGAAAAGAACTCATACCAAATTGGCTTCGCGAGAAGGCAGTGCCATTTGACAAGCTCATTTTGAAATTACAGCTGTTGGAATTAGTAAAACAATATAGTCAAAATAATCCGGTGCCATATGTAATCGACGCCATGGTGGAGGAAACTGGTAGGGCAGTTTTAGTGTTGCCTCCGTACCATTGCCAATTTAATCCCATCGAGAGTTAAGCAGTACGTCGCGGCACACAAGAGCACATTTAAATTAGCTGATGTCAAGCTTTTATTGTATGAAGGCCTCCAATAAGTCACTCCAGCAAAATGGACAGCATGTCTGAAATATGTTATCGACGAAGAAGAGAACATGTATCACTTAGACGATATCATAAAGGAAATGGAGTTGACATTTACTGTAAATACCGGCTCGGATGAGGAAATTTATATAACGTCAGATTCCGAACAGGAAAATTATCATGAAAAGCGCTTCAGAATGGAACTTTTCACTGCACAATTTTCTTATTTTTGTTTTTAACAGTGTTATGTTTCTATTTTAATGTAAAGCAACATGCTGCATTTTTAACCTATAGTATGTGTAAAAACAAATATGAAATACATCTTGTAATATCAAGAACGCTTCTCCTTAATTATTTTCATGGAAATTTCGTTTTGATCTAGAAGTCCATTCATCTTAACTTAGCACATTAAAAATTCTAGCACAGGAGCGCGGTATTATATAAATATATTTTGTGCATTTATAATGCACCGCACGCCTATGCTAGAGAACTACTCAAGACTAAAAGATCGCTTTGCGACCCCAGGTAAACAGTTTTTTATGAATGAACGGAGTGTTCGCTCTAAAGCAGGTAGAATTTAAAATTGTTTTATTTTCTGACATTATTTCTTATGGGTACACAAAATAAAAAGTAATGGACATTTTTAAGACGTTTGTCTTTCTTATAGCTAAATCGAAACTTTTTATTAAATTAGGATGTTCTTATTTTGGCGTAATCAGTCATTTTAGTTTCTTATTCAAAACTTTAAAGAAAATATGTCAATTTTATTTTTGTTACTTTGTTTCTTTCCACTGCTAACCAGTAAAAGGCATTTCTTGTTATTGTAAATAAATTTACGTGTGTCCACTCTGTTGAAATATTTTTGCACTGATTCAATAAACCTAAAAGGCATTTATCTTAATTCTAATGCCTCGAAATATTTTTTACGCCTGGTAATAAATAAGTAACCGACAATGATATATTTATTACACCTGGAAATAAGCAATTTACAATACACTCGCTACTTTGCCCATTGTAAATCGGGCTCACTAAGTCCAACCCAGCACTGCAAAGTTTAAGTGAACAGCCTTTAGGTCTAATATCTGCAAAAAAGTCAAACTGAGTTTTTGACACTTGGGCTCTAGCTCTAGCTTTTCCATCCTTCAATTATGAACAAAATAATGATCAATTCGCAGTTATAAGGATTCAATATTTTCTTTTACTTACCTATACCAGCAACAATGTATACCATAAACAAATGAAACAAACTCTCATGATATCTTCTTCGTTTGATGCTGCATGATGCAAATTTAGCTTCGGTGCTTATGCCAGCATCAGGGTCAGTGTTTGAAATTTCTATTTCAGAATATGTTAAGGTTGAGGAGAAATTTCCACCAGCATCAATTGGATAGCATTAACGAAAATGGAACCAAGTGCCAAAAAAAAAAATAGTGGAAAAGCATATTTAATGATTTTTTCATTTTTCTTTTACCTAATTAATATCAAAGTTTTTGTGGCTTTTAGCATAGTGATAGCTTTATTTGACTATATTATAATATTTATACAAATAGCAAAACCCAAACCATTAAGATTAATTTGTTACTTGAAAAATGTCGCTTCCCTTTTAAAAATGTTTTCAAGAAAATTGTTTTGTCGACAAGATTCAGGGACTTGCTATTTTGTATTGGTGACAAGTAATATATATAGTTTGATTTAAATACCTAAATCAATTGAGAGTTTTACACTAGATAAGTAATATTGTATTATATTGAATTTGTATTATTGTTATTATTGTAATTTTATTAATATTTTGTATTTTCCTGCCCTATAAATGGATTTATCTGTAAGGGCAGTTGTAGCTATAAATAAATAAATAAATATAACAAGTACATAATTTTTAACTAGACACCTGGTTCCTTTTCTGTTAACGCCATCCAATTGGAGGATTCACATTCATTTTTATTTTTTTAGCAAAAGTTCCATGTTCTGAATTACTGTGGGACAGGTTCTTTACATCATCATCTATCATTGAATATGTTTTCTTTTAATTTTAAATGATATTCCAGACGCACATCACATACCACACTGACAATTTTTAAAATCAATTCACGTCACTAGTGCCACCAAATTGTTGCAATTTATATTGATATAAGTAATCAGAAATCAGAACTAGAGTATCCTCTCATTAAGGCCCTGCATATTTAATGTGTCACTATTTGTAGGTTGTTGTCATTACAGGAGCAAGCTCAGGACTTGGAGAAGCTCTTGCCCATGAGTTTTATAAACAGGGTTGTCAAATCGTTTTATGTGCAAGAAGAAGACAGGAATTAGAACGTGTGAGAGCAGATATGTTACATTCTGATTGCGCAGTGCAAACCCATCCGCCTATTATCATGCCTTTAGATTTAAGTGATATTAACAGTTTACCTGGTCACGTTAATAAAATCATTTCTATTACTGGCCAGATAGATATTTTAGTAAACAATGGTGGTATATCACACAGAGGCACTGTATTGTCTACTAGTATTGATGTAGATGTTCAAATTATGCAAGTTAACTATTTTGGATCTGCAGCCTTGACAAAAGGTAAATTTAATTTGACATCTAAAATTGGTGGGTTGCTCATATTTTTTTAATACAAGTAGAGATATTTGTATTTACATTTTTTTTTTTTTAATTTAAAATCATTTTGAAAAGTGCAAGAGTAGCAACTTGTTTAAAACACTGTATAAAATAAATACATTTTTTCATACATTTTCTTTCATGGCATGTAAGGAATACTAGAGCTTGATTATCTAAAAAATACAGTTGGAAAAATAAGCCTCTACACCCGTGACTTTATGTCCAAGGAACAATCATAGGGCGTTTTTTTGACAATCAGAATAAGAAAAAAAATTCTCCATTTCAAAAACGAAAATAGAAAAAAGAAAGGAAAAATTAAGGCATCAGAAAATACTCCATTTAATATTGTTACACAAAGTGTAACAATATTAAATGGAGTATTTCCCCCTTTTTTTTTACTTGAAAATAGAAAACTAGATAAAAAAATAAGAGATAGGTGTTTTTATTTTTACTCTTCATTTAAACTGAAAAAAAAAAAATTAAGTCAAACTTTCGTTAAATTGGATGCAATAAGTGAAAATTCAAATAAAGCATCAAATGTAGTTATTTAGGGTATTTCATAATCTGCAGTTGTATAGTATTGCAGCATATACCGTATGTAAAACGGCTAATGTGGCCAATTGTTAACAAAGACTGATTGAATAAGCGAGATGCATGCAACAGTGTGCGTGTATTGTAGCTGGCTGGTGGGGTGTAGATTGAGCCTGTCCCTATGTTTGCTGGGTGTGTCTTATTCCATCTCATTTCATTCTAGTTCGCAGCCATCGCTCGTATTCTTTTACTAACTGGCCACACCTGGTGCTATACGTATGGTATATAAAACAAGTATGGTCAGTCACAATTTTCTGAAATCAATTTCAGTTTGGCAGGTAGTATGTCTGTTGACAAGTAGAGGGATATTCGTAGGTGCTAGTAGATAATGTAAATATCTTCCTTATAATTTGAACTCGTAGATGCCATTTATTTTATAATATGCTATAAATTAATATGTTGACTGCTACATGGGTTAGGACACATTTTACGCCATGCGCCATCAACAAGTCCAAAAAAAAAAAAAGTTTGCAGGCCATGAATGCCACTCGGCAATAAACTATTAATAGGTATCATGTATACACAATTTTTTGAAAAAAAAAATTTTTTTTAGCTGTAAACAAACACCAAATCTGTCGGTTCTATAGACCGAGGCCTCAACACGCGATCAGTTAGTACACCACCTCGGTCTGTTCATATAGGTAAAAGTATACCAGATCACATTAGGATCTTGAATACGTGACTCAGTCTTATAGACCGAGTTGGCGGTATTGGTTCAAATATGATACTTGGTCTTATAGACCGATATGGCAATCAGTGTTTTAAATGTGACAATTTAGTTCTATGTGTTACACTGTTCAGTGATTAATTCGTTGAGAGTATTTTAAGTGTTTTGTGATTTACCTGTAGTGTATTTGTTTTTACTTTTTCTTGATATCTAAAATAATTTTGGCGCCATCTAGCAATCAATAGATATATCGCCCGACAAACTCATTGGTGGGAATTTTAAGGTCATTATGGCAATTACCTTTGAGATCAAAGGCTTAACCCTACTTGTTTTATATGTACGCTGGGTATTGTACCGTAAAACTACTTAGATTAACTGAGATCTCAGTTAATCTAAGTAGTTTTACTGTTATGGAGGCTGCATCAAATGAAATTATGCCTTGATTTATACCGTGTAACCGTAAAACAACTTAGATTAGCTGAGATATAAAAATGTAGAAGTTAAATAAAGTTGCCACACACTTCCTGATGATTTATAAAATTTTTATCATACAAAGAGAAGTGAACAAGCTTTAACTGCGATTGCACACTAGTAAAAGATTTTTATCAAATAATGGGAAATTTCTTGTTGCCATCGCATATACCATTCATAGACTGGTTTCTGGTTATCTCAGAGTCATAAGTCTCTATGTGATAGTAGAATACTAACGCGTTATGGTAACTCCATTTACCAGTGTCAATAGCAATGTAATAAATTGAAAAAATGCTCCAACACAGTGATCTTTACTAATAAAGGTATAATAAAAATTAAAATACCAAAGTATTATAACAGGTAAGATTTTCTTATAATTTTTTGCAACATCCCGATTAAAATCTGGCCCACCCTGTATACAGAATGAAAGTTTCATAATGTGCATTACTTAATGCAACCAAAATTCTAGAATAAGTAACCTATTTAAATCTAATATTAGGTTTATTCCAATCCACCTAACATATATACCACTCTTAATTTTATCATCTATGCCAATTTTCTGCAAACCAAAATTATATGGTCTTCTAAAGTAGCCATGATTGGCTGTAGGGCTGGGCGATTGTCAAAAGTCATAATCGATTATCGATTATTGAAAAATAATCGATTAATCAAATAATCGATTAATCAAACAACCGATTAATCAAATGATCGATTATTTGATTAACCGATTATTTCATTAATCGATTAATCAAATAATCGTATAATCGAAAATCGGTTATAATCTATTAATCGTAAAAGCGATTAATCGATTATAGTCGATTTTAACCAGTCTTAATCGATTATTCGATTCTCTTGCCCATCCCTAATTTATGGAGCTGTAGGATTCATCTTAGGGTTATTTTCAATTTTATTTACATACTGTTTATTTATATGACTATAATACTATAATAATTGTATTAAATGAAAAAATAGATGAGTATGTAGGGCTGGGCGATTGTCAAAAGTCATAATCGATTATAATCTATTAATCGATTAATCAAATAATCGTTTAATCAAATAATCGATTAATCAAATGATAGATTAATCAAATGATCAATTAATCGATTATTTTTCCCAGCCCTAGCTATGAGTTTATTCATTTGTAATTTTTTTTAGCTACACTACCTGATATGATAAAAAGAAGAGGTGGACAAATAGTACTTATTAGTTCTATACAGGGTTTGGTTGCTTTACCAGAAAGATCAGCTTACAGTGCATCAAAACATGCTTTGCAAGCATTTGGTGACAGTTTACGTGCAGAAGTAGCTTCTGATAATATCTTTGTGACAGTTGTAAGTCCAGGATATATTAAAACTGAGTTATCCTTGAATGCACTAACAAGTTCTGGTAGTATTTATGGACAGATGGACTCATCAACTGAATCAGGATATAGTCCTGATATTGTAGCAGAGAAAATCGTTAGAGCAGTTGTTGAGAAAAAGAAAGAAATAATCATTTGTACAATATTACCAAAATTGGCAATATTTCTAAGAAAATACATACCATCTTTGTACTTCTTTGTAATGGTTCGAAGAGCTAAACAGTCGTCTCTGAAATGAGGCTTTAAATAATACGTCAGTATAAAATAAGTCATATATTTACAATAACAATAAGAGATTATTTTTTTAGGATAACTGGTACAGTGAGGGATTTAAATTTATATATATTGATATATCGAGCCACGCTAAAAAAAATCAATAAATAAATAAAAACAAAACAAATATAGTTTATTGAAAACATTAACATCAACAAAAAATATTTGAGGTTTGATAAATTTCAGCACATTTTAATTTTCCTTCCAAACGTACAACTTCGAGTGTAAAAAAAATATATGTGAAGCTAAACAAATTCCAAACAATTCTATCTATAAAGTAGATAAATGTTATCATACAACTTAAAAATGTACATATATTTGTTAGTTATTCTGATACCCAGTTCTATAGGAAATCTTGAAAAAACTGTCTTAAAATAAAAGTGTAATTTATGATAAGAAAAACAGAAAAATTCTCATAAAATTCCTTTATTGGTGTGACCGGTTTCGTGAACAAGTAAATTTACTTCACATCATCAGACACAGGAATTTTTATAAATAAAACCAGGGTCGTCAAAATTAAAATAGTTTTGCAACATAGTCAAAAAAGTAGATGTAAGATATATAAATTTTTTTGTATCTAAATTAACTTTCTAATAAAAATTATAAAATTAACGTGCTTTTTTTAACACATACATACACTACAACAGTTTAAAATCTAATTATAAAAATTCCTGTGTCTGATGATGTGAAGTAAATTTACTTGTTCACGAAACCGGTCACACCAATAAAGGAATTTTATGAGAATTTTTCTGTTTTTCTTATCATGAATAATTACTCATATGGGATTAACCTTCCTAAGTTTGTAATTTGTATAGCCAATTTTCCTTCTCATATGGAGGATATGAGACCTTTGGGACACTACATCATATCGAGTCACTAGGCTAACGTGTAGTATTACTTTGCATCAACATAAGTGTCCAAAATTGATATGAAATCCCCACAAATATTTGTTATTTATATTGTTTGACGTCAATTATTTTTTTTTTAGAAATTTTTATTAAATGTTTTTAATGAACAAAACTTCATGAACGATAAGTTTATTAGAAGCCTGCCATGAGTGTCGAAAAATTCGAGGAGGTATCTAATTAAATTTTATCGTAAAGATATGAAAATCTTGGAAATTACGATTGAACAATGACTTCTATAAACCAACGTTTTAATATGTTCAAATTAAATCAGTCATGTCCAAATAATTTTCCTGTTTTATAACAATTATGTTTGAATAGTTGAATATAATGTTCTGGTTAAAATAAAATAGTATACATGGTGGCTATGAGATATTACACCCATTTGCGTACTAGATTGCACATTCTCATGGTCGATTTTCAAGAAATATTGAATGGACTTCAAAAGTTTATTTAGTTATTTCTTGCAGTTTTTGCGATATAGGCTAAAATTTTATTAACAAAATTTTAAAAAATTTTAGCTTCTCACTTTTTCTCCAATTAGTAATTTATTGATTACTCAAAAATATGACATACGACAAAAACCATGTTTATAATTTTTTTTGTACGCATTTGCAAGCAGATGAGTTTTTTTAGAAATGTTAAAAGCATAAATTCCTTTTTACATTTTTAAAACACCTTTTTTGTATCTAATCTGTTTGCAAGTACATGAAAGACATATTAAGATATTTTTTTTGTTATATTGTTGAATATCAATAACATGGTAAATTAATTGTTGTAAAAAAAAGAAGCAAAGATGTTCAAAAATGTTGGCCTAAGTCGAATATTGTAAGAGATTTATCCAAAGAAATTTTAGTCCATTAGATTTTTCCCGAAAATGGGCATGTCCTACATTGAAAGTTGAATTTTTTAAATTCAAAATGCTTCATATTTTTTAAACGTAAAACGTTAAAGTTTAGTTATGAAATAAATATGCTACGCAATTAGGGAGCGAGTAGTCGGATGACGTCATAGGACTAAAATTCAAAACACCATTATTATTTTTTTATCCCTTATTTGGGCTAAAAAAAATTCGGAAAAAATGTAGTGACCTTATATTTTTAAATACTGTTGAATAAGCAAATAATAAAAATTGTGAGAAATGCCCATTGTCACCAGTTAAACAACAAATGAAATAATACACTATATTATATTTCCGTATGACATCAGAAGACCTCAGCATTTTTTATTTATTTTTTTATTTTATGGAGTTAAAAAAAATCAAAATGTGAGAAATGCCCATTGAACACGAAAATCTGCATTTTTCTATCTAGTACACAAATGGGTGTAACCCTTCCAATCGCTTTGGGACAGTAAAGTTGTAATTTACATAGGTACTTATTATTTCAATAATTTTAATAAATGAAAATAATACTAAAAATATTTTATTTTAAATTTCTCAACCACTTTTTTGTTAATTTTAAAAGCCTCAAAATTCAGTCAATTATCCAAACAAACAATTTGTAATATTCTTTATAAACCGATCCTTTCACTGCCAAATAAATTTATTCAGAGGATAAATTTTACATTACAGTATGTGGAAGTTATCTATGATTTTATCCACTACGTAAATTTATTTTATTTATTCTTGTGAATTTACCTCCATTGTGATTTTTAAACAAATGCAAGGAAGACAATATCTTGATGCAAAATGTTATTATACACAGTGAGAAAATGATTCCCGACTCAATTTTGAGACGAAAAGCTCAAATGAAGTTTTATCCTTAACTGGTTCAATTCAGATAGTGTTGATTAAGAAAAAAAAAAAGAATTTTAATATACAGGGTGGGGCAATAGTGCGTCCGACATCGATATCTCGAGTTCTGTGATAGCTAGAAACTTGATTTAAAAACATAAGTAAACTAGACAAAAAAGTCTAACCGGAATTTTTTTTCGAATATACAGGGTGAGCCAAGATGATTCTACAGGGTCAAGTAACATTTTTTTAAATGAAACGCCATTTTTTAAAACCTCTTTGTGGCATCCTTTCACTTCTGTATTATTATTGACTTTTTCCCAACCACTTGGATGTAATGATTTTTTTTGTTGAAATTATATCATTTATACGTGTATATTAAAAATACCACTACAATCACAACTACCGATTTTAAGAAAAAATATGTTAGTAGCAGTTATGAGACATCTGTGTGGTGACACTCAGCCATTTTCACTTCCTAAAAGTATACAGGGTGACCAAAAAGGATTTTTAAATTTACAGCTGTTTGAACTAAATTTTCTCAATTTTTTTCAAATGTATATTTTTGGACGAAGTGATGTGGGATTGAAAAAACTAACATTTTTTGTGTATACATTCCTATGGCTATTTGTGACCATTTTCAATTTATTGAACAATAAGTGCAACATTCGGCAGTAAAAATTAAAAATGTTTTTTTTTTTCAAATCAAGAAAAGGTATTATAATAAGCGTGTTACATTGATGCCCATAAAAACATCACACCAACAACAATCTAAAATTTTGAAGAAAAGGATGATAAATTCCTTTAGAAGTATCACTGGCAATTTTATGAACAGTAGAAACCTCATTCCAAAGACGCATAGAAATGTGTGTCAATCAAAATGGACAACATGTGGAGCACTTTTTATACTTTTATATCTTCTCTTGAATTATATAAAAAAATATTTTATTTTTATTGCTGAATTCTGCAGTTATTGTTCAATAAATCAAAAATGGTTACAAATAGCCATAGGGATGTACATACAAAAAATGTTCATTTTTCTATTCTACATTACATCGTCCATTTGAAAAAATTGAGAAAATTCAGTTCAAATAGTTGTAAACATTATTTTTGGTCACCATGTATACTTTTAGGAAGTGAAAATGGCTGAGTGTCATCACACAGATGTCTCATAATTGGTACTAACATTTTTTTCTTAAAATCGATAATTGTGACTAGTGATTTTTATAATACAAATAGTATAATTTCAACAAAAAGAATCATTACATCCAAGTGGTCGGGAGTGAGTCAATAATAATACAGGAATGGAAGGAGGCCATAAAGAGGTTTTAAAAAATGTTCTATACAGGGTGCCCACTTAAAACTCCCCAGACTCGTAACTTTCTTATTTTTTAAACGACGACCATGTTGGACACATCAAATTATAGATATTTTTAAAGCCTTTAAACATACATACAGGGAGATTTTTTAAAAAAATTCTTTTAAAAATTGTTACGAAAAGAAAATTAATTTCCTTGAATATTTTTTTTACCTCACCCTGTATATAAACTGTGTTAATGTTTTCTTATAAAGGTTTTAATTAGCTTCAATTTATGTTAGTACATCATATTCGAAATTATTTTTGGTTTTAGAGAAAAAAAGTAAAAAACACTATTTTCGATTTCAAACTCTTAAAAAATTTTTTTTTTGAAAAATCCTTCACCAAACCACATCAAAATGAATATTTTTATTTTAACTTATTTTATCAACATATTAAACTGACTTGAACTCTACAAAATTTGTCCCTTGAAAAAATAGGACAAATAAATGTATTTTCTTTTGATAAAAAAACTAACGTAGTAACCTTAACCTAAGAAAATTATTAAACATTTTAAATCAACGATATTAAGGAAAATCTTTTCTTTTTGAACAATCATCTCCGAAATGAAGCAGTTAAGAACAAAACTTCATTTGAGCTTTTTGTCTCAAAATAGGTTTAGAAATTACAACCTTGATTTTCTTGAGGTACTTACGAATCACCTTGCATGTTTTTAAATGCAATAATGCAAAATCAAGTTCAGCCTCCTTAAAACTTTGTAGAAATGAGAAAAAAATTATGAATTTATTATAATTTATGTAAAATTGCCCATTTCAACTAAAATAATTGTAAAATAAAAAAAATATATATACATATATTTTGAGAAATGGAAATATTTAATGGACCATTATCACATCTAGCATAAGCTAGAATGTAAAAATTGATGTACACATATTTTATATATTAACAATGTCTACTATTATTAAAATTTCCAACCATTAGATTCGATTGATATTCTATTTAGTATAAATGCCAGTGAAATGCGGCTATCTAACAATGTATTATTGCATACTCTACTGTATTCAATGGAATCACTTTATTTTATTATACGATACAACCTGTATATACACAAAGCTGCCGCAGTTATTGATACTGTGCAATGCAAAACTTTACGCCTTGTATCATCTTTACGAACGAGAACTACGGGAGATGCTGCTGTCAGTGCTCCTAGTATTGGTAATCTTGCTAATTTCCGAGGATCTCTTTCAACCTACACCAAAAAAATAAATTTACTGATTTTTCTTAAAAAATTAAATTATCAAAATCAGCTTGTTTCATACAAAAAATCAATTAAATTGGTTGAAACAGTTTTATGTTAAGGTCAAAACATAGTAGAGCGATGAGGATAGAGGCACGCGTCGAGAATAAGCGGGCGATTAATATATTTTAATGCATTTGAAACAGAAGCGCACATACTGAAGCGATAAGCGGTCGCTCTTTTTTTTCATGTGTAGCCGCTACTCTCTCCGCGTGCTTCTCAGCGCTCCACTATACCGGGTGAGTCACGAATTGCGCTCGCCGCGATATCTCCTAAAATATTTGGAATAGAAAATTGAAATTTCGAGGGCTTATTATACGACTAAAATGCCATCTTTTCAATAAAAAAATCAAGTTTGGTGCACATCCAGTTTGACCGGAAATGCCCACAACTTTCGATTTTTAAATGAAACACCCTATATATTTTTACATTTTTGGAATCTAGAGGAAATTTTGAATACAATACATCCATTTTGGTCACTTTTTCATAAACATTAAAAATTTTATTAAAAAATCTATTTCTGAATCCAGAGTGCTGTGGTGCCCAAAATATATTTTAGTTTGTGTGCTACGTTACTATAAAAATAAAAAGAGCAACATGATTGCATTACTTAATTGTCTAGAGGCATTTAAAATTTTTAAATGTGATTTTTACCCAATAACTCGGTTTTTTTAAATGGGAAGTTAATCGTCCACCAACATTTTTAAATACCCCATTTTCATATGAATCTAATGATACCAAAATTTTGAAAATCCGCTCAGAAATATTTGAGATTTCAGCCAAAATACAATGCAACCAAGCTTTTAGAAACATGCGGCTAATAGATTAGTGGGCTTTGGAAACTAAAATGACACATTTCTGTTTAAAATCTGGTAACCTAATAACATTGGAAAAATCATAGTAGCCATTGAATGTAATAAAACAATATAAACAGCACTCTGGATTCAGAAATAGATTTTTTAATAAAATTTTTAATGTTTATCAAAAAGTGACCAAAATGGATGTATTGTATTCAAAATTTCCTTTAGATTCCAAAAATGTAAAAATATATAGGGTGTTTCATTTAAAAATCGAAAGTTGTGGGCATTTCCGGTCAAACCGGATGTGCACCAAACTTGATTTTTTATTGAAAAGATGGCATTTTAGTTGTATAATAAGCCCTCGAAATTTCAATTTTCTATTCCAAATATTTTAGGAGATATCGGGGCGAGCGCAATTCGTGACTCACCCGGTATTTGTACCTTTATAAGGTTATTATGAATGATCCAATTTATTTGTCAAATAATACGATTTTTAACATTTTTCAGAGGTTTAAAACAGAAATATGATTTGATTTTTCTTTTCCTAAAATAACATTTTTGTAGTGCTGTAAATTTACATCTTAAATCACTATTCCTAACAATGATTTTTCGAATTTTAAAAAATAACGCATTACGATTTTTTTTTTAAATAATAGATGAAAAGATGAAAAATTAGGTGGTGAAAAACTTTGGGGTGAAATAATTCTATTTTCAAACCTGCGATAAAAATTCTTAACTTTTTTATAGAACATTTCCTAACGAAAAATTTAACTTATTTAAGTTAAAGGGAGCTAAGTGTTATGATTATCGTACTTGGAAAATTCACTGTAGATGAACACTTTTTGATGGCCATGTGTTCCAATGGCGACTTGGATCAATAAAGGGCCTTGCAACCAGTGTCAAAACAAAAGCAACCCTCCTAATTTTCATTGAGCAGTTCGTCGTGTTTAGTATTCCAAAGTGTTTTGAAGTGTCTAATTTATGAAAATGAGTGACTGTTTTATATGTAAAAAGTCTCTTAGTGAAGGCGAATCTCTCACAGTTAAAGCGAAAGGCATGAAATCATTGCTCGATTAGGGAGTATTACGAGGGTATAAAAGTACAACCAGCAATTTTTGCGAGACGTTTTTCAGGTAAAAATGCACACTGCATGCCACAAAATTACTCTGACCGAAGACGCTGAAGTTATCAGGGGCGGCGGTGTTCGGTGCGAAAGAGACGACATCGACAATGACAACTCTTGCTCCGGCGACTAATAACGTCGGCGTCTTTTCTTTGATTAGAGTAATGTTTGTGGCACATGGTGTGAACTTTTACCTGAGAAACTTAGCACAAAAAATTCTCATGACTTTTTCTCCCCTCGCAATACTCCTATCGAGCAATTATTTCACACATTTTGCTTTAATTGAGAGATTCGACCTCACTAAGAGGCTACTAGGAAATGACAAAGCTGATGAACTTGCCAAACAAGGATCAGCCACAGCATTTCTTGGCCAGGAACCTGTACTCATTGTGCCAAAGTGCACTGCAAGGAGGTACGTGTCAATAAATACTGGTGAATACAACAGGACAGAGACATGGCAAAGCTTTCATAACCCAATCATGAGCAAAAATAGCTCAGCAACTGCTTGCGTTAAACAGGAACCAGCTGAGAATTGTAACAGGGTTACTCACGTGAAGAAACACTTGCACACAGATCCGTCATAGAACTATATTGGCTAATCAGCAGCAACACAGGAATCTTCGGAAGAGTATAGATAACCAAGGAAGGATACAATAAGCCGCTTTGACTGCAGTGTCATGGTGCATATATCAGGCAGGTAAACCTGAAAGGTTAAAAAAAGAGGCCTTTTACATATAAAACAGTTGCTCATTTTTACAAACTAGACACTTCAAAGCACTTTGGAATACCAAACATGACTAACTGTTCAATGAAACTAGAGAGGGCTGCTTTTGTTCCGACGCCAGTTTCAAGGTTCTTATTGATCTAAGTCGCCGTTGGGACACATTCCTAAGCACATTGCCTCAAAAAGTTTTTATCTGCAGTGTATTTTTCAAGTACAGTCTTCTACAGCATAGTGTTTATAAAACATAGCTCTCTTTTGCAGCAGTGAAAAAAATATAAAGATGAACTGAATAAAAAAGTAATTAGGTTAAATTGTTTATTAGGAAATGTTCTAGAAAAAAGAAAAAAGGAGAATTTTTGTCAAAAATAAAATGGTTATTTCACCCCCTAATTTTTCTGTTCATAACTTTTTTTATTATTTGTTGGTAATAAAAGTTGTAGAAAATTGCATTATCTACAAAGATGCTCTTTAAAAATATTTTGTCATGGTTATGGAGATAAATAAAAAATACTAATTGCACCTTTATTTTGAAGATGGCGGCCAAATGACAACACCCTCAGGCACAGAAATTCGGTTTTACACTCACGACTGACCCTCCAATGAACAAAAAAAAAAAAAAAAATCATTACCTATCCAAAATGTACGACCTCATGTCGGATAGACTGCACTATTTATGGTGGACTTTTTGGTAATGTCCAGTGTGACCCGCTTGAAAAACAGGACACCCCCATAAAATTTGTATTTATTGCCCAATTTTGACTAACTCTTTTTTTGAATTGTAGAGTGAGAAAAACTGTACCACAACAGTGTCACTTTTTTTTTACCGAAATCAAGGCTTATGGAATTTTTTGGGGTGAAAATTAAAGGAATTGTATTATTAATTTTTTTTTACAAAATTCTGAGTACACCACTGAATTAAAAGCCCCCTGAAATGAGTCTGTATCAAATTTCAAAAAAAATATATTACGTATTAATAATTCTGCGGACAAATTAAAAATCACATTATTCTTATGAAATCATTTCTTCTGATCAAGTAACCCATGGAAAACAACTGAAAAGAAATTAACGCTAAATTCTTGCTGCTTCCACCAATCTGCCGTTTATTTCATTGCACTTATCATAGCTTTTTCGTGCCCTTGGTTCCTTGCAACATGTCTATGTGGTCTGTGCATTGAACATTGTTTAGAGGTCACAACTACATGCAAGTACTGCACACAGCAAATTCTCTATGTAGTTATTTTAATAAGTGCATAAAGCATTCTAAACTTGATAACTGCGAGATGTCAAGAATTTACTGGTGACAAAAAAATTAAAGAACATTCCAATAAATCAAACTCATTACCCGAAATCAACCAGTGGCATATGGACACAAAAGTTCCAAAGGGTTACAGTGAAAAATAACACCGAGTTTAGTAATTTCGACAAAATTCCGGGAAAAAAAATCATTCAAAAAAATTTAAATTTCATGTGATCCAACTACATTTTTCGTTTGTACCTTATAACCTGACTCGTCATGTATTGTGCATTTTTATAGTCAATGTGTAAACAATTATATTTAAAAGTTGTTGAATAATATTGAATAAAATAAACGATTTATAAATTAATTTTAGTTATAGGTATGTACTTATATTTTTTTCATTATTTAATTTGCTTGCGCCAATTCGATGTTTTCGAAGTTTTTGACCATTAGTATATTTTTCTAAACAATAACCTGATTTTCAAGGCAAAACTTTTTATGAACAATTTTTTTTTCAAAAACCCAATAATAAGGACTTTACACCTATCATCAACTCCATCATGCACACTGTAAACTGACATTGATATTTATTTTACACACCCTGAATCTCACATAGAAAATTGAGACTTTTCCGACAATATCGCTTTTAAAGTTATTATATAATTCCATTAAATTGGTTGATGGTGTTATAATTTTGTTTGAAGTATTAAATGACTTGATGTCAGATAATTATTTATCTGGTATAATACCGTGTGTCCCAAATTCGATGCTCACCATTGCTATAAGAGCTACAAGGTCGGTTAAATGGCATAAGTTTTAGCAAATTTTATGCTGATTCCAAATCCGTTAAGAAATCACGGCTAACTGAAACAGTTTTTGGGGATATTCCAAAAGAACGAAAATTTGGTGATTTCTCTTTTTGCCTGTAACCAAGTAATCCTTGATCAGACAGGTTTTAGACTTTTACATTATTAGGACACTTTTTGGAGACTAATATTTTCGTGTAGAAACAAAAGGTCGATATTCTTTTGTTTTCGAGGTATTAGAGGTAACTTTTGTTTTTCTTATGGCAGCCATATTAGATTTTTTGTTTTTCAGATTACACTAAAAAAGAACTTTTTAAATGATGTATTACTTGTCGAGGAAAATTTGTTTTTCATGGGACTAATTTAAGATGTTATTTTGATTTTATGGATATACCTAATATCAACCATTATAAAAAATAACAGTAATATTAAGGTTACCAGTTTGACATGTTTAAATAATTTTAATTTTCTATAAATATACTGAACATAATCGATATGGAAAAATTTTTTTAATAACAACAAATGAACATAATAGAAAAAAATGATAGTAAAGAAGTCAACATGACTTCCATTTAGCTGACTACATTTTTGGCATCTACGCCTAACTCGAGCTAATTACTCTTCTGAGAGTATTGGCATTTATTGTGCCAAAAACGTCCCTAACTGTCTTCCAAAATATCGATAGTTTCCGGGCCTTCAAGATCTTACACTTCATTTTTCACCGTACCCCACAAATAAAAATCAGGAGGGGTTATTATCAGGCGAGCGGGACTGGTCCTCTATTTGAAATTATGCGGTGACCAAAATTTTTCTGCAATATCTGTCTTACATTAATAGTATTATATGCAAGACAGCCATCTTGTTGGAACCACAATTCGTTTATTTCTTGTTCTGTAAAAAGCTGTCTTACCTCAGGTAAAACTTGAGTTTCTAGAAGTTCACAATAGGCTATTCCTGTTAAATTGTTGTGAAAAATGAATGGACCAATTAAATGGTGATCTAAAAATAATAATAAAGGAATGGGTTATAGGCAAATCATAGGAGTAGAATTGGAAGAGAGAAGGCACTACCCATCATGCACCACCAAACATTGAATCCAAACCTACTTTGGAATCTTTTTTTTGCGTAATTACATACAGATTTTCTGTGGCCAAGTGGTGATAATTGTGCTTGTTAGAGATTCCACAATTTGTACAACTACTTTCATATCCATATAACTTTCAAGGTTGTTCCTCGCATTTCTGATTAAACCAACGACAAAATACCAAATCATTATTATTTAAAGCTTGGACAATCATTGGTTTGTACGGATGATATGTCTTTTGTTTTAATGTCTTGTGTACAGTTGTCTTAGGAATATTTGTTTCGCCTGCACTTTGTCGCACTGATATGCAGAGATTATTGTTAACAGCATCGAGAATATTATTTGTGTGGTCAACATTATCAATATCATATGCCTCTTTTATTATCAAAACTCTCGTAATTTGACAAATTGCTTACAATTCCTCCAAAAACTGTTCTATGTGGTTGCATTCTCTCCGGAAATGTTTCTTGATAGGAAGCTGATGCGTTTTGCGAATTTTTATTTTTAAATAACGTTCTCACATCAAATTTTTCTTCATTGAAGAATTTATGCACCATTTTGCAATAATCACACTCTTGAACAGTAATAATAAGTATTCTTGAACAATTTACAATAATGCCACTAGTATTTAGTGAACAACTGTCAACTAATAATAATGCTTATAATTTGTTTTAAACCACAGCCTACTAAATTTTACTGAAAGTTATGTGTGAATTTGGTCGTTTTTAGAAAGTCATTTTTCAAATTTTACTAATTACGACTTTGCATGCAATAATGCCCTTGACGAAGAGGATTTCTTTGTTAAAATTTTGATCACTATTGACACTTTTGACAAATAAAAACTTTATGATCGTCTAAAAATTGATATTTTTAAAAAATTGTACAAATAAAGCAATTTACAGGAGATTTTAAGTACATAGATAATAATTAGTTGCCGTCTGTATAAGCAACTTCCTTGTCTCTTGCTTTACAAAAACTTTTTGATTTTCCATGGCCTACTATTTTGCTTTGTTATGCAATGGATAATTTTTCTTAAACTAGTCCCTTGAAAAACAATTTTCCTCGGCATGTGATAGATACATCATCTGAAACATCTTTTTAAGTGCAATCTGAAAAACAAAAAATTCAATATGGCTGCCATAAGAAAAACAAAAGTTACCTCGGATATCTTGAAAACAAAAGACTATCGAACATTCGTTTTCTAGACCAAAATATTAGTATCCAAAAAGTGTCCTAATAATGTAAAAGTCTAAAAAAACCTGTCTGATCAAGGATTACTTGGCTACAGCCAAAAAAAAACACAAAATTGTTGTTTTTCCTTGTAGTTCTTACCGTCTCAGAGATCCCAATGGTGAGCATCAAATTTGGAACATACGGTATATAGAGAGAATAAGTACATTATTTTTCAAGTTTTAGAACGTTTAAAGGTATTTAAATAAAAGAATTACAGTGAATTTTCAATGACTTTTTTTGTTAAATTTAATAAAATTTGCATATGGTTGTGACCCTAAATATAGTCTGAATGATCCAAAACTTGACATGAATTTTTATGGAACAAGATCAGCTTTGAGGATGAAACAATTTGTAACCTTTATTTTTTGAACCTCCCCAGTTGTCACCTTAAATGTGTTATCCATACTACTACTCCCGTGTTGTTGTGGGTGAACTTAATAAGATCTGCTGACGTCACTCTGCTGATTTTATTCAAATGCAAATATCTCCTTCAATTTTTGTTCAATCGACTTGAAATTTTTTTTTTTTTGGCACTTTATACACAAAACAGTTTATCAAAATTGAAAAAAGAAGAAAAATAATGTTTCACTTAATGAGCCTGATAACTAATATTCTCATATATACATAGGCTCTATCTGACAGGACTAATGCTTTGTCACTTTCAGTTGTTTTTTCCTTTTTATTCCATGGGTTACTCGATCAGAAGAAATAAATTCATAAAAACAATGTGATTTTTAATTTGGCCACAGAATTATTAATATGCAATATGTTTTTAATGAAATTTGGTACAGGCCCATTTCAAGGGGGGATTAATCCAGTAGTGCACTCAGATTTTTTTGTAAAATAAATCGCTAGTACGATTTTTTGAGTTTCACACCCAAAAATTACGAAGCCGATCTTGGTTTTTGAAAAAAAAAAAAAAGACACTGTACTATAGTAGAGTTTTTTACGCTCTACAATTCACAAAAGTTAGTCAATACAAATTTTATGAGGATATCCCATTTTAAAGTAGGTCACACTGCAATTTTTTTTTACTTTACAAAAATTGATTTACTTTTATTTACAGGCTACCCAAAAAAATATTACCTAGGAACATCTAAGTACACTAAGTGCACAAGTTTGTAAGTAAATTTCAAAAAATGTTGACTAGCCCATCCAAAATAATCTACAGAAAGAATTAACATAAGAAACTTTTTTATTGTATTTCATACAGGGTTTCTTTTTAAAACATTTAGACCTTTCTTTTTTTACGATCATACTAAATTACGTTATTAGCCAAGAAATGTATATTTTATTTTAAGTTTTTTTTCAAGAAACTTGTTGAAATTCACTATTTTTAAAAACTCATATATTGTCCAAACAAATTTAAAAAATAATTAAATTCATTGAATTACAGTATTAGTTTGTGTTACAAACTTTCAATATATCAAATTAGTTTCACATGAGACGAGAAAATTCTTATTCTCCTTTCGTTCTCAGACAGAACGAATGGTCCCAGAATTGTTATAACGAGATTGACATTTTCGGTGCCAATTGTCACCTAGTGTCGTGAATTTTTTTGTTGTATAAAATTAACCCTTTTAAAAAAATCAAAAAGACGTTAAATAACATTTTTTTATACAAAAGAGTGACAACAATTTTAACACAAATGTATAAGGTTATGTACTAAACACTAAACAGAATGAAATTTGGTAAATAATATATATTTTTTTCTGAACCCTGCCGGCCAGCGCAGATGATGCGTCTAAGCATAATCAGGAGGGCAGTGGCCCATCGCCCACGCTGTGCGTAAGTTTCGTGGATAATGGCCAACATTAATCTGTTCACTAATTAATTGGTTTCTTGTTTATGTGCAGTTAAAAATTTAATATTTACAAATGTCATTTTTAGTTGTAGTTAAAAGTATTTTGTTTACGTTTCGATAAATTAGGTAAGGTCTATTTGACTTTATACAAACCTGACAGTTTGATATATTTGAAATGCCAATGGAACATATTTATTTTGATCTGCCTTAAAAGTTGTTTACCGAAATAAAAACCTTTTCACGGTATAGTTTACCAAATAAGTAAACAACTAATGTTGACTCAATAACTGGTGAATACTGACTGGACCAGCCAACTACCTGCCAAATATAATTTAGATCAATATTTTTATTAAGTGGATAATTACTAATAATAATTATTCTGCATGATGCTTTATAAGTTACTGTACATGTACAGGGTGATAATTATACTTTGACCCCTTAAATCCTTTATTTTTAGAGTTCTAAAAAAGAGTTAAATAAAACAGTTGTAGGGTTGCATCTATATTTTTTAAAATAAAACTAAAAAAAATTGCCTGCACCTGATATAAAATATGCATATTTGGAGCATGCTTAATATCCAATATGTCAAAAAATATTACAGTTTGACCTAATCAACCCTTATACATTTGAAATCAGGGAAAAAAAGATCTAAAAGAAAATGCAAAAAATATAGAGGGTCCTATTATAAAAAATCACTTTCATTTTTATATCACGTGGCCTATGCAGGCAATTGATTTAGTTGCATTTTAAAAAAAATATATAGATGCAACCCTACAACTTTTGTATTACTTTTTTTAGAACCCTAAAAATAAAGGAGTTAGGAGGGGGGGGGATATAATGAATAACTGTACACTTGAAATTTTGTCCACGCTGTAGCTTTGTTACATGTTAAATAAACAATTCATACACCCTCTCCTACATGTGACTTCACTAAGCAAAGAATTTCCTTTTTTTTATTTATGGGGGGTTACGGAGGCTATATCATCCTTATAGTCGAAACTAAAAAAGTACTTAATAAAAAAAAGTGTATTTATAACTCGAGTAATTTTTAATAAACAAGTAGGGTCAATGAGGGTAATAGCACATTAATAGTTCAACTTTGCAGCTACTTTATACTTTCAAAATGGCAATTTCTGACTTAAAATTTATTTACATTATTTATTGGAATGTTTAAAACATATGAGGACCGATTATTCAAAAGTGGTCAAGTCAAAAAATGACGAAAATTGAACTAAGACTGTTTTTTATATCTTGGTCGACTTTTTAACACGTGTACATTTTGTGCTTACATGTTTCAAGTGGATAGCTCTTGGATGTCACAAAAAAAAGAATATCAGCTGTAACAGCAGCCAAGCTAGAAGGTTTTCATGTTTTTCTCAAAACAAGTTTCATTGGACATGACCATTTTGAAAAATTAATCTTCATATGTAAAATTTCAAATTCCTCCTTACATAGTTTCAATAAATATAAAAAAGATTGTGTCATGGTGTTCGAATATACAATTCAGTTCAATTCAATAACAATTTATTTCAGCTCTTGGATGTCACAAAAAAAAAGAATATCAGCTGTAACAGCAGCCAAGCTAGGTTTTCATGTTTTTCTCAAAACAAGTTTCATTGGACATGACCATTTTGAAAGATTAATCTTCATATGTAAAATTTCAAATTCCTACTTACATAGTTTCAATAAATATAAAAAAGATTGTGTCATGGTGTTCGAATATACAATTCAGTTCAATTCAATAACAATTTATTTCATCATTAAAATTGCAGATATTTCTCTTCCACGTGACTTTGAGTGGCTGGACGGTGGAGAGACCAGAGATAGAAAATAATTTAACAAAGCAGTTAACACATTAACACCTGTTCTTTACTTATTAACCCCCGGACAATGTGGTGGAGTATGACATACCCTAAGCAATGTAAGTATAGGGATTCTCTAATTATTAACAGCCCTATTGGCTCATTAATGGCAGTAGCTCCTCCTTAATAATTATACTATAGATCGGCAGTGTAAGTTTCATTGCACTTGTGATTGTTGCAGAAGCAGGTGGTCTCAAAATCAAATTGGGTATCACATACCCCACCACACTTTTAAGGCAATTGCAAATGCAACAGCTGGTTTGCTGCTACAACTCTGACATAGCAGTGTCATCAGTGTACATGGCCAGTTTCGTGTTGGGGAAGTCGGAGACGAATAAATAGAATAATTTTGAAGCGAGGACTGACCCCTGCAGGACGTCCGCGCGAATATCTCGTAAAGTTGATGTCATTCGCTTGAACTTGCAGCGTTTTACTGCTTAGATAAGAGTGAATTAGTCTAATCAGATAACCAGAAAAGTTAAAGGTATGTAATTTATAAATGAGCTCCGGTATTTAAACAGTATCGAATGCTTTCTCAGTATCCAAGAGCACTTGCAGATAATTTGCCGGTAGGCGCATATAATCTGAGACAAGAAGCAAACAGTTAAATGTACAGGAGAACATAGAACGACCTGAAATTTCACAGCAGTACGAAGATAGTTGCAAAATATGCACTTACCCTGAAACTGCTTTTACCCTTATTGACCTTATTAATTTATTAACTAACTTCTTTATTCTATAGGAATATTATATATTTTTCAACACCTACAGTTTATGCAAACTACCTTTGCTTTCAACCTACTTTAAGTTTAAATATAAAAATACTGTTACGCCACTGGACTGTGTAGACTGGTTAGATGAGACTGGAATTGTATGGGAACGGCCGGGAATATTCTGGAGTGCTCTAGACCGGGTAAATGGATGTATAAATAAGACACACGGTGGGCCGAGACTTAGTCTGAAGTCGAACGTGAACGAGTAAAGAAGAAATAAGAAAGAGACTTATAAGTGTTTAATTGTGGTTATAGTTAAGACATTAATTAATATATTGCTGTTAATTGCTAATTAGTAAATAAAGTAGTGAGTAAGTGTTACCTGGACTTTCAATCAACGAATCTACGAGTAGTATAGGTGTTTGCGGGGATAGCAAACACATAACAATACTAATGAAAATGTCACAGTGGTGTCAGCTCTAATTATTGCAATTCACAATCACACAATTTTTTATTTAAGTAAAGTTTTAGATTTTATATTGTTTTTATATACCCCCAAGGTTCAGGTCTGGAATTAATACACTACATATTATTAATAAAACATGAATTACTTTTTTGAATCAGATAGCTGAAAAAAAAGTAATTATTTTATTTAAGAATTAATTACACTAAATATTCACCTAATAATTTTAAGTGATCAAAACTTTATTTTCAGCAACTTATTTACAAAATTATTCTATAAATTTTCAATGTACCAAATGTAAATTTCTATTCTGTTTAGAAATTCTTGTTAATTACACATCTAAACTTTTTTTTGAACTAGTAAAAATAAATAAAATTATGAAAGAATAGATGAAATACTTTTTTTTGTTTTACTACAATTTTAATTTGGGTAAGTTTGAAGATATATGTAAATAAAAAAAAATCCCGAAAATTCCATAAAATATAGTCAGAAGTTTTCTCATATGCCACATTGCCATATTAAGCAAGGTCATATCTGCATTCTCTGGTTTTGGGAATTTGTCACTTTTCTGTGCTGCCTATATTTTTGTTTAAAAAATTATGTTATTTTCCTCTAGACAAGTTTGTTATTTAAGTTTAGCATTATCAAATTGTTTACCATACATTGTTGAGATAACTCTAATAACAATATAGCACACCTTATACAAAATGCATGAAAATGGACACATTTCCAAAAGTTACCCGCTTTGCTAGATAATGGTTATACCTCGAAACTGACCACAATTAAGGTTTTCATCTTTTTTTTTTAACATTGATACATGCTTGTTAACTTCCCAGAAATTTTTTAAATGTCTAACATGGAAACACACCTTAACGAGTGTTTGCAAGCTTTAAAACGAAAAATTCTCAAAAAATTGTATCTCCAAGTTAAAAATCAAGAAAAAAATAGCAAACAAGGAATATAAATGAAAATTACTATGGTTCTAATTTCGTTTACATTTCTTTTCTATGGTAGCATATGAAAAATTGTTTATGTTAAATGGGATACAATTATTTTTGAATATTGTGCAGCTTATACGACTGCAGGACTCTTAAAAGATTAAAAAATAACTAAATAGTGACAAATATATACATATTTTCATACCTGATATTTAACACAGTGATCAAATTGCCATGATGCTGTATACAACCCCGTACACAACATGGAAAATATACTTAAGGGAGCTTGAGGAGTAAAATTATCTGGCCATACAAAACCTACAAAAATGTTGCGCTTAGTACAAGGATTCTCAATAACATTTACTAACTACAAAATAATCAGATATGCCACATTTCAGATTTTAGGAATGGAACCAGAATCAAATTTTAAAAATATACATTATATACACTATTGATTACCTCTTCATGCGAAACCTGCGTTTAATGATAAAAAGTAAAAGAATTATAGTTTAAATATGCGGGAGAGAGTTGACTGTATACTGCTTTGTTGCCAACATAAGTGCCAGCCAGCGAAACAATGCGCAAGCGAATCCCGAATTCAGCCGTGTAGCAGTAGCATAGAGCAACTGTCTTTGTCGCCTACCAGTTTTCTATTATACCATCACTGCTACATTAAACAAGGTTTCACATGAAGAGGTAGTGTATGTTGTTTTTAATTACTAAGGCTCTTCTGATTCATCAACAACATGCAGCTAAGATTTTCATGGCTTTCTATTTCTTATTCTATATCATTCATTTACATTGTGATTAGTAGAGATAGGGAAGTAGCGACAAATTACGTTAATTCCAGGGTTGACAGTAGATGATATGTCATCACGTAAATATTTTCATACATACAGTGGTGGCAGACTAAATAGAAAACGATAGAAAATTCAATCTTTTTATTTTGAAATTAATATAAGAAAATGCAAATACTATTTCGAAGTTACTATTGTTAGAGTGTATATTTTTTTAGTTTTGTATTAAACAAAAGATGGACATTCTATTAAACAATTTATTTCTTATTTGAAAAAACTATATTTTTAAGTGGCAAACTAATTGGAAAGGTAATATTAATAGATATTACAAATTTTCTGACAACTAATAAATTTTCTCCAAATTTAATTATTAATACTTAGTTAGATACTCATTAGCTTCAATTACACTCAAAGATCTTCTAGGCATAGACTCTACTAAATGTTTACATATCTCTACTGGAATGTCTGCCCATGCTTGCCTCATGCCGTCAAATAACTCGTTAAAATTTTGAAAAGTTTTCAACCCTACTTGATTTTTAACTATCATCCAGAGATTTTCTATGGGGTTAAGGACTCGCCTACAAGAAGACCACTGTAAAATTTCCATATGATTATCTTAAAGCCTGGCAGTTACTCTTTTAGCAGAATGCTTAGGATCATTATCATCCTGGAATTTCCAAAGTACCGATACATTTTCTTCTGCATAGGGTTGTATGACGTTTTCCACTATATTCATGTATACATAATGATCCATGGTAACATTTATTCTGTAAAGTAGGCCAACATAATTCAAAGGAAAAGCAGCCCCATAGTTTTATAGAACCATCTCCAAATTTTACGGTTTTTATCGTAAAGCGAGAATCAAACTATCTATTTCGTGAGCACCAAATGAAACGTTTTCCCTCAAAAAAAAAAAAAAAAAAAACAATAGTAACACCGAAATAGTATTTGAATTTTTTTTATATTAATTTCAGAATAAAAAAAGATTGAATTATTATTTGATGTCATTTCAATTAGCCTGCCGCAACTGTATATAACAAAGTATCTTACCTTGTAGTTATTTTGGCGACCTCAGTAACATCCAAAGTTAACGTGAAAAGGGCTGACAGTATTGGTGAATGTAACACTAACACACACATGTACAGGGTGATTTTGTGAGAATTCCCACCATCCTATTTTTGTTATTTTTATTATGAAAAAATGGTGAATACAAAAGTTATAGGACATTTTATGTAGATTTTGAACATTATATCAGTAAAACAATGGAAGCTCACACAAAATCGCCAGTTATTAATTTTATTTTTTAAATTGGACACCCTATATATTTTTTCATTTTTAAATAGAACACTCTCACATGAACACAATGATATAGGGGTTGATGGGTGTATCTCGAATACTAAGGGAGATATGAAGGAAACTTTGTGTGAGTCTCACCCCTGTTAATTTTGTTATTGCTGACTATTCAAAAATAATATATAAATATCTGATGTGGCCAGCACATAACTTATACCAGTATATATCATCCTGATCTAAAAAAAATCATTCTATTTAATTCTTCACTTATCTCAATTTAATTTTAATACCATACCTTGAAATATTTCATTAAAATTTTTGAATAATTATTTATCAGCGTCATTCGATACTGTAAATAATAATTCATGTCATATATTTTAATAATTTTTTGTTATTGACATTGACATTTTTGTAACTAAATTAGACCTTTCAAATGTCAAACTGTTAAATTTATCCTAACACCATTTTATGAGGCCAAATGTGTAAAATATTTCAGTTTACATCAGTTTTATTTAAGTACTTGGAAAATAAATTTTTTCATTTTTTCCCAAAATTGTACTTTTTTTCTTCTTTCATTCATTATGTCTCTTCTAGTGGTATCACATTCACCAAATTTAATGTCACCTAAAATGTTGATGACAATTTTAACTGTCAAATTTGGGAAGTCTTCCATTCCATCGACAGACATCATTCGGAAAATAGTCAGAATGGATTCAGGAGGGTCAAAACGTATAAATCAACCAAAATCTCGAGGTCGAAAAAAATCACGATTTACTATACCTCCTTATATTAGGTATAAGAAAGTAAAAAGTTACAAGATTTTTAAGAATATTTTGAAAATCGTATTATCAAGACATTTGAAGCCATTTTTAATAACTTTTTTATAACTATCTTTGAATAATCACAAATAACAGAAATTATTTCTTTCATGTTAATTTGTAATTTTTAACCAATTACAATATTGACTGTAGCTATTTTGTGTGGGCTTTAATTGTTTTTCTGATATGATTTTTAAAATCTACATAAAAAGTCCTATAACTTTTGTGTTTATCATTTTTTCGTAATAATACAAATAACGAAACTAGGGGTGGAATTTCTCACAAAATCACCCTGTACATCTTTTTAACTTGCGATCACAAACATAAAAGTATATTACTAATATTAATAATATTAATGCACCCACGAAAATATTTGCCATCTTCTAGCCCCAAGCATTTGGTGGTTTCATCCGTGCTAATCCAGAATTATTTGTCATTTAGTTCTTAACAAATTATTTCTTTAATACTGTCACATCTCTATGATAAATAATATTTTCTTAATGTTGTTTCCGATGACACCTGAACACTGCTATACTGCCCACTAATACACTTGCAAAAATTGCCTAAATAGTGGATTATCTGTAATATTACCATTCACACACTTTTTATGACTGTCTGAGGAAATGTCTCTTAACGTTTGTTTTGACATTGCATGAAAACATATTTTTACACCTTGGAAAAGTTCGCTTTATCCTCTGAAGGAATGTCTTTAATTTCGCATTGTTTACATATTTATGTGTTATTCATATACATACGCTTTTATAAATACTACATATTTAGAGTGTATTCAACATAGAGCAGTGGGCGTAAGCTGGATCTGCCTATATCTATCTATGCGCATTGCTACTGGATACTCGACAATAACGACCATCCCCGTCAAGATGACGGTCAGTTGCGCACATTTTTTCTGCAACCGTTTTTGTTACTCTTAAAACACTTGAAATATATTGTAAACAAAATTCATAAAATCAGACAGATGTCAGACGCTGTTGTCTAGAATACTTAATTAGGTACCGTCCCTATTATTGTCAACCAAAAGTGATATAAGGGATTGGAAAAGGCTTTTCGGATCCCTTATGTCACTCTACCGGCTAGACCTGCAAAGATTTATTTTCCACTCAAAAAATGTACCAAAAACAGTTAACTTTCTAGATGGTTGCAACAAAAAACATATTGTTCTATAATGTGGAAGATTTATTTAAGGTGTGCTTGTTTTAGTTTTTAAAATACATGTCATTTAAAAGTTTGCAAATATGCAGTGGTGGCTGGTGGACTTAGGTTATACAATATCTCAATATTGGAGCATGGAACCCAAGCAATATTTTAATGCACGACTATCAGTACTGATTAAAGAATTTTTGCAGGAAAAAATTTAAATAAAAAATTGAGAAAAAAAAGTTACAAATATGTGCAGCCTCCCCAGATTCCTTTTAGACCATTAGTAAAATCTTTGCAAACTATTTTTTTCGTAATCAGAAGGAAAATTTATCACTCCATTTTTTTGTTTTCGAAAATTTTTGTTTTCTTGTAAAGTTATGACACTTTGAAATTTAAGTTCTTCATTGTGTAAATTTCAAAATGTCATAACATTACAAAAAATCTAAATTTTTGAAAACCAAAAAAAAACGGTGAAAAATTTTCCCTTTGATTACGAATAAAATATAGTTTGCAAAGATTTTACTAATGGTCTACAAGGAATCTGGGGAGGCTGTTAACTTTTTCTCAATTTTTTTCTGCCAAACTTCTTCACTCAGTACTGAGTCGTGCCTTCAAATATTGCTTGGGTTCCATGCTCCAATACCGAGATATGGTACAACCTAAATCCACCAGCTGCCACTGCAAATATGTTTACTGTTTATACTCTAAATTCAAAAGGATTATCTGATTAATGCAAATGCTCTATGCTCTCTATTCAATCTGTATCTATTCTAGTATTTTTTGCAAACAATTCTACATTTACACTAGGGGTAAATTTCGTTTCCTTCACTTTCATTCTTACTATTATTCAGAAACACATACAGTATGGACACCAATTGTGCGCCCCCGTCCGATTAAAGGATGGAATAATGAGATAGATATATTACGCAATGTATGAGCTGTGGTAATAAAATTTAATCTACACTCCTCCTCTCTTCGAGACTTACTGACGAAATCACATAACACTCTGAACAAAGTCCATGAGCGCTCTCCACTAGGCTGACTGTATAGTACATCTATCTCATTATTCCATCATCCTTTACTCATACCAGGGTCACAATTGGCTTCCATACGGTATACCTGGAAAAGTAATGTCCTCCTCGACATGACAATTTTTAATTTACAGAATAAGAAAACGGAAATCACTTATTTTATGCTTCATAAAATTACTTCATCCACTACTCTCTTCGGAAGTAGTTTATATTGTACTAGAAAATAGTTTCTATATAGTTTACTTTTGCAATTGCAAATTATGTTATTAGTACAATTAGTTTATATATAAACAATTTAATTAAACTAGAGCTGAAAGATGAAATGGAGGTATAACACAGATTAGTATAAAAACAATGATATACTATTATATATACAAAACATATTTCATATCTGGGTGTACTGGGAAGACGCTACCTAGTAGTACAATCAGTGTTGTCTAAATAAAAATCAAAGTTTTACAAGATCACTTAATGAAAACCTTCATACTAAGTGTTCATGTGGGTGCAGGTGTTACTACATGGCATTGACCAAACTAGGGTTATTCAATAAATCAAAGTTATTCACATCTACTTTTTAATTTTTTTAAAAATTTTCTGGCAATTTCCTATAATAATTATCTAATTAAAATAACTGCTTATTTTTCAATGCAAAATTTTGCAATCTGCAAAAATTGATTAACAAAACAAAAAATGCCTCTTCTTTTTATTAAATATTGATCATGAACTTGTAGTCATCTAGGATATGCAATGTACATCTCCTAATAATGTAAACATTTACATAACTAGAATAATTTTAGTTTTATTCTTTTCATATAATCGCAAGTACGAGTGTATATGATATTAAAATCAGTTTTATGTGATTATCATTAACTATTGTTTTATATGATTAAGGTATATCAGATCACACACTACCATTACATAAAACAATAGTAAATATTTTTAATTAAAATTGATTATTTAGTTGATATCTTCATTTTTATTGCATATTTAAAAATAGTTTAAGGCAGCCTCTTATTAGTGATTATTACTTTTAAACTAATATATACAAGATAACTTCCACATTTTAAAATTCTGTCAGAATTAATATAATTTGAGTTAGTCAATACTGGTTAGGGGTCTGGTACGATATAAATACGGCCGATTTGAGAAATTTTTTAAATTGCAATATTTATTACTAAATGGGTGGAATAGATTAAGAAAAAAATCGGATCAGCCATAAATAAAAAAAATAATAGCCATATACACATTCGCTAACCTTGGTACACAGATTTTTCCGGTGCTTTAAGGAGAGATATGTAACCGGTAATTCTTTACAACAGCCATTTCTATATTTTTCGTGTTTTTTTTGTACACACGCGTAAAGTGTCTCTATAGAAGAAATTTGCTGCAAGGGAAATGTTGCACAAATGCGACAATATCGTGCAAATTTCTAACCGCGTCCATTATAATATTTCATAAAACACACTGACACCAGAGACAACCACCTAACACTTAAATCCCTGACAAGTGGATTACGAACTTGTCCGAAAACATGCCGGACATTATCGAACACGTGATCTTTACATTATTAACATGACAAATATAAAAGAGTTGTGATAACATGGCGATGTTTATCGTAAAGTATGAAATAAACATGAATATTTGTATACGTACACATAAGTTAATGATAATGATCCATACCTATATCGATTTGAATGTACATGTAGATTTAATGCAAAAACAAAACGAAAAAAATCCCCTTATTAAGGACGACCTATATCTTACCATCACCCTGGTTAGCAACATTGTAACAAGCAATCATTTCTAAAATTACCTATACTCAATATTCTTGAATTTGCAGGAAAATTATCTTATTTTGTTAATACTTAATGCATACATATTCAATTAAAAGAACTTTTATGAACATACCTGATACAATAGAGGTAACACCTGAAATAACAGCAGTTTTATGCAAGTAATTTCCAAAACTAATCCAACGGGCAGTTTCATCTCCTAATTGACTTGGTTCTATTACAATATATGAACAACAACTGTCTAGAGCCTTTTCTAATTCCATTGAGAAACAATGTTGAGAATATTCACTGTCATATACTTCTCGAATCACAGCTATGTTCGTTGAATGAAGTGCTCTATAATTAAGGCAGTTCCTATTATTTCTGGATCTAATGAACAATAAAAGTATTTACCTATCGCCTCCTGCATCCATTTTGTTTATAAATAATAAACTAATTTATAAAGTTGATGATTCTATTCTCCAATTTAAATATGACAACTTATTTTAACAAAAGTTAGGTTACATTTTCACTTTTATTGATTTATTACTGATAAAAACAACAACCAATAAATGTTGGAAAGAAAACAATTAATTTGTATTACTTTGTTATATAATGGTTAAAGGTAATTTTAGAATACATTTAAAATCACCAATAAATTTGCTTCACCACACAGGTTGTGTCTAAAGTACAGACGACAGAACACAATATGGAAATGAAATGTCTCACAGAAGTCGTAAATATTTAAGAAGATGTTAGTTTAAGCCATAGACATCTTTAATGTCTATAGTTTAAGCCACAGTGGTCTGTGGTTTAAGCGGTTTAAGCTTGGTAAATATTCCCTAATTACGATAATAGGTGTGTTCCTTTACTAGCAATCTCAGCTAATCTTAGGTTGTTTTACGGTTACGCTTCATAAATAAAAGCATATAATTCTTCTGACATAAAAGTTTTATGGTCGAAGATATAATTTCTTTTGATGTAGCTCTGTAAAACTATAAACCATAAAACTACTTAGATTAGCGATATTGGTGATAAAAGTAGTTTTGCAGCTACTGAGACTACATCTAAAGAAACTATAGGTTTGTGTCTACAAGTACATAAAACCGTTTGAAATTATCAGGCGTCTGCGCAATCCAGATTTGGCCGTTCTTACAACCCTGATTTCAAATTGTTGGGTGTTCTTACAAATTTCCAAACTGATTTGAAGCGGTTTGGTGACTGCCAGAACAGTTTGAGGATTGAAAGGAAACTGTGAGTCAGGCGCATGCGTTTTGATAATTTTGTCGGCCATTACCCCGTGGTCAAAGTTTATTTTTCAAATTTATGTATTTATTTTTATCTATAAAGTTTACCCTCCATATCGTTTACCTATAAAATTGTCTCTGGCAATATAACATTAACAACCTAACAGAACACCAAGACCAAAACAAACTTTGAGGTTATAAAAAAAATAAGCGCCCTTCTCATCTAGTTATACTGGTTGCATAACTAATACTTGATGTTCTAACAAGCCAAATTTCAAACTGAATGCAAACCATTTTAAAATCACGCATGCGCGATAGAAGTAGTTTGCAAACTATCACAAATTCTTTGTAGAAACAAACCTTATGCTTTTATCAGAGACGTAACTATAGTGACTCTGCTTTTATTTATACAGTGTAGCCGTAGCTGAAATTGGTGGTAAAAGGAACACACCTAATAGGTGCGCCCTTTCCAATTGAGAACTCAGTTAATCTAAGTAGTTTTACGGTTACGGAGACCACAACAAATGAAATATGTCTATATTTATGCAGTGTAACCGTAAAACAACAGATTAGCTGAGATCACAGAAAGAACGCAAGAGCCATAAACTAAACTGGCTCATGGAAAGAACGCACCTAATAGGTCCGTTCTTTCTACCACCATTCTCAGCTAATTTAAGTTGTTTTACGGTTACACTGCATAAATAAAGGCAAAATTTCATTTGATGTAGCCTTCACTTCTTCTTTAAAAACGAACTTGTAGTTAATAAGGGCTAACTACCGCGCTTGAATTCACCACGAGAGTCGCAAGTATAGGGTAAGGGTCCATGTCTCTGAACGTTAATGTTTACTATGGCTTTTTAGCAAGAGTTTTTAGTAATTTTTATAAACTTAGCTGAAAACCATTAAAATACAATGATGGCAGAAGGGGAAAGTACCAATTTACTTGCTCAGTAGGGAAATTATTGTACCTATCAGAGGCGTCTTATGTCATTAAAGTTAGGTTATATCAAGCATGAGCATGATGAGAACAACGAATATGTTATGAATATATTACTTCCGATTTTCTGGTAGTATACTCCTTTGTTAACGCATAATCGTTAGGATTAAAATGTTCCTTACAAACACGAATGTTTCGAATGAGTAAAGTTATTCCTGCGAATCGCGTTTTAGGCGAATTTTGTTTCGTGGAAGCATATGTCCGCCTTTTGTTTCCGAACAAAATGGAACTGCACAACACTGAGGCATAATTAACAATTTTTTTTATTTACTGATGTACGAAATAATTATAATAAAACCCTATAAACTGCTTGTTCCGCGCCTAACAATAACTTTTGACAGCGTCCTTACTCTCCAGTGACGCCAACTGGTGCGCCTAAAAACGGTAGCCCTCATTGAGAAACAATAGGTGTATTCCTTTTAGAACGAATTTCAGCTAATCTAAGTAGTTTTACGGTTACGGAGGCTATATCAAAAGATATTATTCTTTTATTTACGCAGTGCAACCACAGTATAAAGTATGCTGTAATATAACCGTATTAGACTAGCTGAGATTGGTGGTAAAAAAATATATCTAAGCTATTTTTTAGCGATTAACCGTGTTCATCGATTGTTTCAAACCGTTTTCAATGATGACGTCAATATTGTACCGTATCACTAAAATGAGTAGTTTTTAAAAACTGGTTCGTCCAGTCTTAAATAAATGGTAAATAAATATTAAGAAAGGAAAATAAAGAAAGTAAATATTGTGTTTTGCATATGATGAATTAACATTAAACTTGCGCCAAAACACCGATATTTCTTTCTTTCCAACCATCAAAACTGTTTTCAAACGCTCTCTTGAGAACAGTTCAAAACGAAACGAAACTGTTTGAAAAATTTTCATTCGTGACGTCACTCTTTCGACGATGAAAAATGAATGGTTTAAAACTTTTCAAACTGTAGGCTCGCTAAAAAATACCTTTAAATGTATACTTATTTATTTCGAAAATATAGGTATTTCTGGAATACAAAACAGTATGAAATAACAATTAAGAGTACACTAGGTATTCAATGTAAAAAACAGAAAGTATTAAGTTAAATTTATGATAAATTATCATTTACACTTTTTTTACTTTTGGAAACTGACAAAAGTCCTTCTAATCAAACCTTACTTCTATCAAAAACTTTGTTTGAAACACCGACAAAAATTATAAAATGAAAGTACATTTACTAGCCGTTAATTTAAACACAATTATGAATGGTTGTAAACCGAATTCATAGCAGGTGTCGCTAGTGTTGCCCACGTGAATATTTTCTAGTATCTGCCGCGTACCGTGATTGTTGTGTCGCTACTAGTGTTGTGATGACAACTTCTGCATTCCCGTTTTGTTTTTGATTTCAGTTCGAGTTAAACCTTGTGGGTAATCTAATGTGGTGCTTTTGTTTATCATAGTGTTGATACGATTTCGATATAAAGTTGAAATAACAAATGTGTAAGAGTGCCATGGCAAAAATTTGCGGATTTAAATCAGGCATGTTTTTTGAGGAGGACGGATAAGTGTAAATAGTTAAAGTGAAGTGCAACATGTCGCAGTGTAAGAAGTTCGCTCCTAACATATTCCACAAGACGAAGTGTTCCAACTGCTTTCGACAGAAAGAGGAACACTCCGCAGAAGCCCCTGGAATGTAACCGGGTGAGTCCCGCTATACACACATTCCTACATACACGCACAATCTTACTACCAATCCAGTCAAAAAATCGTGCGACCTTTGTGTCGACGACGTAAACAGTATTATTATAAAATATTTCAACCTGCCAGACAACCTTAAAAAAAGTTGCCCGCGCCACATTATGGAATTAATGCTGTTTTGATTTTCATGGTCTGATGGGTTGATTTAGTTAAAAGATAATTTAGTGTCTGTTAACAGCTATTTTTTAATTTTTGTAGGGTTGGGCAAAATGTAAATTTTAAGATTTCTTTGAATATTCAAAACTTTCCAAAAGCATTGCCTGGAGCTCGTTTTAGAAAAAGCAGATATAAGTAAATTCCGTGCTAAATTCATATATTGCTCTTTGCTCTTGAAGAGGTGTTTCATTTGATAAAAACTCTCTTTAAGAGAATATGAATTCACCTCGGAATTTACTAATATTTATAATATAAATAATATATGTCTTTCTTCAAATGAGCTCCGGGGAATGTTTCCTGAGAGTCTCAGTAAATATTCCCAGGAAAGTTTCCAAAACTGAGAATTCTCAGTTTTGCCCCACTTTTTACCTACATTTCTATAATTTTTTAGAATTTTGTTTTTCTAATATTTTTTTTAAGTTAGACTTCCGCAACGTAACATAATAATAATTTATGTTAGTAACGACAAATTACCGAGTACCTACAACAATACATACCTACCGAACTTTAGCATTACGATGAATTTACGCACGTCAAATTAACAGTAACTTCAAAAGGAAATAAAGGTTTTGGTTAGTTGCCAAATTTGAATTGGTTTTCAAATGTTCAGATTAATTTGGTCTATGTACCTATGCATTATTGTCTCGCTTTTTTACGATACACATACCCACATTTATTCTATTTTCTGATCGGGCCATGAAGTCAGGGCCGAATTTAGATACCCTGAGGTCCTAGAGCACTAAGGAGTTGGAGGCACATCAGCTTCAAAAAAAGGATTAAAAAAGTAACATAAAAAAAGCAATACTTAGTTTATATTTATAACAAAATACTATATTACACTGTAAACTAAGTGTTTCCATTATTGTTTCTAAAGTTTGAAAAAGAAAAATTTAGAGAATGCCACAAATAACGTTCAGACAATATGTACACAGTGTCTCAAGGGATTCTGCAATATGTATTTTGTACATATGCACACATTCCAACATAGTCCAACCTACCAGCTTTATCAGTGAGTCAGGTGGGCACGTGATTAACATACTAACTAGCCTCGCCCCCGCCTCGAGCCTCCCAGTCTGCTGTAAGGGCTGAAATTTTAAAATTATTACAACACATGACACGCCTTAAACACGTTATTGGCCGTTTCAATGTATCATAATTCCGTATTTAGTGCGAAATTACCTTATTGTACAATGACGCACTTACTAGTCACGCCCAATTTGCAAAGGGCTTGAGACAGGGTGTATATATAAATCAATAAATAAAAAAATAAATAAAATAAACAAAACAAAAAAATCAAAACGCATCACATTCCAATGATGGCTATATTTATGTTCGTCATTTTCTTGTTTTGCATTTAAAAACTCCCATAATAGGCACTGCTCTCAAAAAATTCGCTTAGACATGTTAACATTAATTCAGTAATCACAAATAATATAAAAATCGCAAAATAGGAATCCCAAGTGCGCAAACGTATACGTATACAAATTTCTAGTCAGAAGCGAACCGAATTAATAATAATAATAATAATAATAAATCTTTTTATTTAGCATTTTGCTAGAAAAAAAATTACAATAAGTATCACTATAATCTAGTATAAAATGAACAACTAGGAATAAAAATTTTTAGAAAGATAAAAGTTTACAAGTTTTTTAGAAAAAATATTGACATCTTGACATTGTTTTAAATCTTGGGGCAAACCGTTAAAAAGACGTAGACCTTCATTAAATAAAAATTTTGTCGAATTTTGCACTTCAACATGAAAATTCTCACCTGATCTAATAGGATATGAATTTAACTCAGACCTTGTTATTAAAAAATTTGTTAAAATATTTAGGAGCATTACCTGTTTTTACTTTGAATATAAGTATTGATTGGCCTTTTCAATGATTTGCCAAACATTTAGCCAATTTAATTCAGATAACATATCTTTTATATGGGTTCTATTATCACTGTTACAAAATAGAGGTATGCGTCTAGCATACCTCTATTTTGTAACAATTGCAGTTTACTAATTTCCGTCTTATTAGCCGATAATAGTAGTGATGTACAGTATGTAAAGTGTGGTAAAATAATTGTGTTGAAAATAACCTTTTTGGTCCACTGGGATATATTTGTTGATATTCTATAAAGATACCCTATCTTTTTACCAATTTTTTTACACAAATAATTAGCAAAAGAATTAAATGACAATGGGGATCTATTATTACACCTAAATATTTCATTTCATCTACTCGATCTATTAATTCATTATTGATAGCAATATTAAAATTCTGTTCTTGAAATTTGCGACATTTACTTTTTGTTCCTAATACCATATATTTTGTTTTTCCCGAATTTAATTTTACTTTATTTAAACCTAACCAATTATACAAAATATCCAATTCGGAATTCATTAAATCAGCGACCTCTTTAAAATCAGACCCAGAAATAGAAATCAGAGTATCATCGGCAAATAGATTAACAAACGATTTTTTTAGATATCGATATATGTCATTCACATAAATGAGAAATAATTGCGGACCTAATACACTTCCTTGTGGTACCCCATATACAGATTCACCACATTTTTAAGTTTTATTTCTAATTTTAGTTTTTTGATATCTATTAGATAAATAATCACGAATCCATTCAACTGCAACCCCTTTAACACCATACCTGCCAAGTTTTTTTTATAAGAACATCTCTATTTACCGTTTCAAAGGCCCTTTGAAGATCAACAAATACACTTAACACTATATCTCCTTCACTTATGCACTTTCTCCAATTTGCACACACTAGCTGAACAGCAGATTCACAACTATGCTTTTTCCTAAATCCAGACTGACCATCATAGAGTAGACTATTTTCCTCAAAGTATTCAGTTAGCTGTTCGGATACAACAATTTCTATAATTTTGTCAATAATCGGAAGCAGGTTTATTGGTCGGTACTCACTGGGTTTACTTGGGTCTTTAACTTTTGGCACTGGAACTATGGTACTAATTTTTAACTCAGAAGGCATATTTCCTGTTCTTAACACTGTATTTACTAAATTTAAAAGAGGATAACCAATAACTTCAAACAAGGACTTCAATAAGTTTACATTGAGCTCTGAATCACTAACTGATTTGTTTTTCAAACTGAAAACAATTTTTCGCAATTTATTCAAAGGTAAGTAATTCGCGAGTTTATTAACTCGAAGAGTCGACTCAGACAATGAGGGCTACCGTTTTTAGGCTCACCAGTTGGCGCCACTGGCGAGTAAGGTAGCTGTCAATAGTTATTGTTAGGCGCGGAACAAGTTTATAGGGTTTTGTTATAATTATTTTGTACACCAGTAAATAAAAAAACTTGTTAATTATGTCTCAGGGTTGTGAAGTTCTATTTTGTTCGGAAACAAAATGCGGATATATCTTTCTGGGAGATAAAACTCGCCTATAACAAGGGTTGGTAGCGATTCGCAGGGATAACTTTACTCTTTCGAAACATTCGCGTGTTTGTAAGAAACATTTTAATACTGACGATTATTCGGTACCAAAAGAGCCTACTACAGAAAATCATAAGTAATAATTATGCATTCGTTGTTTTCATCATGCTCATGCTCGATATAACCTAACCTTAATTACATAAGACACCTGATAGGTGCAATAATTTCCCCTACTCAGCAAGTAAATTACTACTTTCCCATTCTGCCATCACTGTGTTAAATGTTTTTCAGCAAATTTTTATAAAAATCACTAAAAACGCGCGTTAAAAAGCCACAATAAACATTAACATTCAGTGACATTTACCTTACCCTACACTAGCGGCTCTCGTGGAGAATTCAAGCGCGGTAGCCCTCATTGAGTCACTGAGCTAGCTGATTCGATTTTATTTTCACTATTCTTGACTCTTCAGAAATATACCTTGAATGCTGGCTGTTTGCTTGGTAGTTTTACATCTTGATCATATCTAGGCATGTAGAGAGTTGAACGAGTCAATTCCATTTGACAGTCGGCTGGCTAAACTCGGTTCTCAATCACCAATTTTAGTCTTGCAATGGCATGGATCTTGTATGCACGTCGGAGTCAGTCAGATCTTTTTTGACGCGTGATGCGAGCATCTGAGTTGGTCACAGTCGCACAGTACTTCCTTGTGACCTGCGCGGGAGTTCTAAAATCGTTCAACTCTTTTGAGTCAGCTCACTGAGTCAACTTTTCAGTAAGAGTCAGAGTCGATAAGTTAACTTATTAAGTAGTCACTTTGCTCATCTATAACCGAATAGGAAAGTGTCGGGTGGTAGTGAAATTTGCTATATGGCCATTCTCAGTTGCTAATACATTAATAGAAAAAAACAAGTTCAAAATGCAAGCCTCAACAACTCTGTTGTTGTAAATTGCCAAACCGGGCAATATAAGCAGTCAATAGTCGTCCAACAATGAATAAAATTAGCGAATATATTTCATCACGTTATAAAAATACGATTTCTGGAAACCATAAACAAACACACAATATTTTTTATCAAGATCGTGAAGCACGAGACCCCTCCAAAGCCTGAGACTCTAGGGCGATTGCGCTTTTTGCCCTATGGTAAATCCAGCCCTGCATGAGGTACAGGAATAATGCCTATTCCAATAAAAACAAGAATTAACTAGGTTAATCAAGATCGAGAGATATGAGGTAAAAACATAAAATTCAGTAGTGACCCATTGTGATGGTAGCAATAATAAATAGGTGTGTAATAATTGTTATTAAAATTATTGTTAGGTATTTACATTAAAGAAAAAACAATTTATCTTGCAATTTATCTTAATAGGTATCGATTTATTTAGTGGATATACTTAATTTAAATTAGATGTACCTGTGCTTTATCAAGATCTTTAAGGTATAGTCGAGAGTGTGGGAGACTCCGACGAAATAGCATACTTGTAGACGTTATAGTTGTTATACTTGTGTAAACAACACAAGCCCATATCTTCTGTTGAGTGTCAAGTGTGTGCTGATTTTACACCTAATAATTTGATTTCTCGATAAATATTAAACCTACCTGTACTTAGTTACCCGGCCCTCGAAAACTTCAATTCAGTAAATATTAAACGTCGGAGCCTCAGTCGGAGCTTTTAATCGTTAAGAAGCCTATAATTTATGACTTTGTAAACAATTGTTGTATCGAAAGACCTCATCTAAGGGAGTCATTCCAGTTATGGGCTTACGTAAAACTCTCGTAGAACTAATAAATTGAAAATAAATATTGTCTAATTTCTGTGGTGTTTTTATGTTTTTATGTTTTATGTCCGCTCAGTGCCTCAGTACTTACACGTTAGACTTGAGACCAAGGCGTCTAGGTTTCGAATCCCGGCTGGGACATGGATGTATAGTGGCTTTTTTAAAATACCGAGACGATAGCACAGTTAGCTTATATCGTTGTTGTGTAGCAGAATACGGCTAGTCACTGTCTATCTCTCCTGAGTTTGAGTCTCAGCTGCGGCATGTGGTAAATGTCTGAGGGAATGGTTATTGTATTCGTGTCTATCCTGGTTGAGTGGTGGAATAGCAATATGCTAGCTAAACTCCACCAGGACGTTAAAGTAAACAAGGCGTTAAAAAGAAAGGAAAACAATGGTACACGATTTTTTTAGGAATTAACGAGGGATCTCTCACTGACCAAAAATCTGTACACATACTGTCAATTTTAACAGGACTTTAACTTTTTACATGGTACTTCAGTACTGCCGGAAGACTAGTAGTCCTGCGAGGTACTACGAAGTGCTGCGAGATAGGTACTGTTTTAAACAATTAAAAGATATTTATGTTTTCGCATCCAACAATTTTTTGTCAAATGGTCAATTTAGTCAAATTCTCGGGCAAATTGTAACAAAAAATAGTCCATGACTTTTTGTTGTAAAGTCAATAGATTTGTTATATGTTTTTTGAACCTTGGAAAATACGTGTATTGGTCTATTTTCAACCCTTCAAAAGTATAGGTACAAAAAAACGTAATATTCTATGAAATGACCACAGTTTGTTAAATCTTCAAAAGTATAATTGTTGCGTAATATTGAATAAAATTAATTCAGAAACGAATATGTATAAACTAGTATTTTTTTAACTAATTTATTTTATACAATTAAGTTTAGGTACTTAATTCTGTTTATTAAAAAAATAAATAAAACGTCCTGAAACTGTAAATTACAATTTTTTAAGTAATCAACAGCACAGTTAGTTTATATGCTCTATGTACATTACATCCACATAAAGGTATACACATTACATTATTACAATTACCTACAATTAAGAAACAAGGGTTAAATGGAAAAATATGTCAGGTACCGGGATCGAATATATCGATCTAGTCTTGCATCTTCATCGCTGGGCCACCTTTGGCTCGCCGTTGCTGTTTATTCCAACAGCTTATACAGCTTATACTATACGGTGAACAGTGAATTTTCAGAGGCTTTTTTTTTCGATAATGCTTAAGTAGTGTGCCCTATTATTTGGACTAATAGCTATTTGTATTGAGGACTGCAAGCTCACGAAGTTTCATGCGAATCGGAGACTTGATGTCTGACCCTCCCCCTTGTAAGCTAAAGACCGATAATGCAAACGGATTACTTAATTTTAACCTAAAAAAAGTAATAATTAAGGGGTATCTACACATAAAGATAGTTGGTCTTCGAGTTGGTCATTATTTAGAAAAAATAATAAATAAAAAGCTGTAAATTTCATTATTATACTATAAAATTAAAATTCAATTTAAAAATTACAGTTGGAAGAGTTAGATGTACTTATTATTTATTACATATATCATATTATTCACCTGTGCTATTTTATTGTCCAGTAATTTTCTGAATATTATTGAATGAGCGCACTCTCGAACATGTTTAAAAAATAATACAACCGGGAAAAATGCTTTATTTGGAGCCCGTCTGTATTTTAGATATTTAACGTGTTTATTTTACAATTAGACAAGTAACATCTAGTCAATAAAATCATACTAATGAAGTCCTTTATATAAATAATAAATTGCGTAATCTTACTCTATAATATCATTTTATTTTTTAGTTTTCATTGTTGTCCAATCACCTAATTGGCTCAATTACAACATTGTGCCAGTAGAACAGTAGTAACCAATATCACCATATTTTTAAACAAAATAAATTCAAACAATTCCTTAGTGTGTTGAAAATAAAACCTGTGAAATGTTTTCTTACCTTTCTATTCAATTGTTTCACTTAACACCTTGCTTTACACACACTATACAGGTCTCCAGCAAAATTTAATGACATGTGTATTACTCTCTATTACCAAAGTCCTGTTGGGTTCTGCGCAAGTCTTGTCGAGTTCTGCGCTAGTCTTGCCAGGTCTTGTCCAAGTCCTGTCACCTTATGTCAGGTCTTTCTAAAAGTCCTGCTAGGTGCTTCTAAGTAGTACTTAATCCTGCTAAGTACTGCGATAGTCCTACCGCTATTTTGTACACCTACTGGCAACAGTGAGAGACCCCTCGGGAATTAATAACCTTTAATGTTATTTTATCGTATTTTAATAATTCCTTGCCAAAAACACTCACATAATTAATCATACATCTTTTAAATGTAGAAGAGTTGTACATAATTACTGAAAAAGTCTAAAAAAATTGTCTTAATTAAACCCATATGAATTACCCGAAGAACTAGGTACCTAAAGTTAAATAACCAAACACTGAATTAAATGTATATTTGGTACGATCGTAAAAGTTCTGTTATAAATTGAAAACGTCTAAATAAATAAACAAGCAGACATGCGTGTAAGACAGAACCCCCCACCACCTAACTACATCCCAATTTAAGACATGTGCGAGCTTACCCCGACAATCAGCAGCTTGCAATTGTATTTCGATAGATAGTTTTAGACTGGCCACACATCAAAGATACATACAACATACCATATATCTACCGCATACCGCAACTGTGGCACGTACAACGAACTACTACATTCGAATAGACGCGCGCAGACCGAAGAAATAAATGTTGCTTGCAGCAAATGTATTCAGACACATGCTAACGGCATGTGTTATAGTGTATAGTGATTATAGTAATAGAAATGGAACAGAAAGGTTATGGACAAAAATTGGACGATGATGATTTAATTGTTGAGCTGCTGTAAAATTTCCAACATTTTCACATCTCATATTATATGGGTGTACCCAATATCAACGACGTCGAAGGTGCCTTCTCCGAATTATTTAGAATAGCAAAATGTCATCATCCGATGATGACAGATGCCGTGCCATCCTTGTGATATCGGTGTGCGGACTCATACAGTAAATGCAGTGAAACAATTGTTACACCACAAATGTTTCTGCATTCTGGTATGTATCTAGAGTGTGTGGCCGGGCTTAGGCCTTTTGTTGTATTATTGTGAAAACATGTCACGACGCGAAATATTATGGACCCGTGGATACAAAACAACCCGGAATTAGAGTTTAATGGCACGGGATTTTATTGCCACTGCCCTGATAAAGTGTGAACGAAATTGAGACGTTTTAAAACTTTAAGTACCCATTTTAAATACGCTCCAGTTATAATACGTCAGTAGATGTGATACGGTTGTTTTCAGACTACAAATAGTTTTTTAATGACAGGCACCGAACTCTAACTCCAAATCATTTAGAACAATTATTATTAATAATATACTTTTATGCTAGTGCTAAAACATAATTGTTATAGTGCAATAGTGTTTTTTGCTAAGCGTTCAATCTAATTTTGGACATTACGGGGGACATTACAAAAATCATCTGTCAAAAGTATAAGGTAAAATATTGTCTATTTTGTATTGCATATTTTTGCATTTGAAAATATTAATGTGTTCACCCACGAGCTGATTCCACCACTGATAATCGCGAAGTGACTACCTCAGATGCGGTCTCTATTTATATTTATGGATTGTATTATTAGAGATACACCGACGGATAGCATATTTTTGATAAACCATGTTCCGAATGATTCGTCTTTGGGAAGCGGGATAGTGGCCGTCGAGGTGGCCAAATAGTTACCGAATATCGTAGCGTTTTCTGTACATCTGTTGCTTTTGTGACTAAGAGCACATGACAGATAATATTTCCGATGAGAAAAGAAACCGCCTACTACCATAACCTACGGACTATGCGGTAAGAAAAGTCACTTAGCTTTTTGAGCGCCTAAGCAAGGAACCTTAAGGGTGAAAACAGACGAGGCGTTTTTGCCGAGTCGGCCGCCGATTCTACAGACGAAACGTCAAAACAAACGAAGCGGCTGGACACCGCGACGTTTTCCGTATGATCAAAACCTCGATCAAAACATACCGAGCATTTTATAAGCATTAGTACATTTCCTCAGGACGTTGTTGTCAGTTCTTCAGACACCCGTTTTGAAATAATGGATTCCGATGAAGAGTTTGTGATACTTCTAGGTGTATTATACTGCAGATTAAAAAGAAAAAATGATCGTAAAAATGTGGATACACCCAATTATTAGTGAAAGAAAAAATAAAGGATACTTTTACACTTTGTACAATGAAATCAAACAAGTCGATGAGAAGTTTTTAAATTTCGTCAGAATGTCTATGACATCTTTTAATGAACTATTAAATTTCATGTATTAATTGTTCGATATTTATTTCCATATCTGTCACTAAAATAATTAAAAATTTTTTAAATCAATTCAAATGGCAACCATGCAGTATACGTACCTATTAAAACCTCCGGTGTCTGTATTGCATAAGAGTTACTACATTTATGAAGGGCCGCTTAGTCATAAAAACGCTTTCGGCACATGGTTGGGACCACCATACGCTCGTGGTAGGCGGTGACATTCGTCACCGACGTATCGTCTGTTTTAATACATTCATAATGAGTGAAGCAAACGACGATTCGTCTGCAGAATCGGCGGCCGACTCGGCACAAAATGCCTCGTCTGTTTTCAGTGCCTTCGTCTGTTTTCAGCCTTAAGGCTGAAAACAGACGAGGCATTTTGTGCCGAGTCGGCCGCCGATTCTGCAGACGAATCGTCGTTTGCTTCACTCATTATGAATGTATTAAAACAGACGATACGTCGGTGACGAATGTCACCGCCTACGCGACGAGCGTACGGTGTTCCCAACCATGTGCCGAAATCGTTTTTATGACTTTAAGCGGCCCTTCATAAATGTACTAACTCTTGTGCAACACAGACACCGGCGGTTTTTGATCGGTACGTATACTGCATGGTTGCCATTTGACGTGATTTTAAAATTTTTTAATTATATTAGTGACAGATATGGAAATAAATATCGAACAATTAATACATGAAATTTAATAGTTCATTAAAAGAATGATGTCATAGACATTCTGACGAAATTGAAAACTTCTCATCGACTTGTTTGATTTCACTGCACAAAGTAAAAAGTATCCTCTTTATTTTTCTTTCACTAATAATTGGGTGTGTCCACATTTTACGATTCTTTTATTCTTTTTAATCTGCAGTATAATACACCTAGAAGTATCACAAACTCTTCATTGAATCCATTATTTCAAAACGGGTGTCTGAATGAACTGACAACAACGTACTGAGGAAATTTACTAATGCTTATAAAACGCTCGAGTGTTTTGATCATACGAAAAACGTCGCGGTGTCCAACCGCCTCGTTTGTTTTGACGTCTCGTCTGCAGAATCGGCGGCCGACTCGGCAAAAAAACGCCTCGTCTGTTTTCAGCCTAAGTGTTATCGAAATAATGTGTGTCGTGTATATGAACAAAAATTAAAGTTTATGGAGATCATTTTCTTATAAGAATAACAAACTTTTTTTTTTAATTTAAGTATTTCACAAAAAGTTTTTTTTTTATTTTTTAAACTTGGCCCCGGATTTGACCGCTCTTTTGATAGCAAGATAAGCTTCTTCTTGTGAACATCTCTAAAAATATTCATTAGACTCTGTTATATATAAAAAATATGTTCCCAAGAGTCTTTAGCTGCAGGTAGACCAAATCCGGTTCCTGACTAATCAGAAATTTGCATTTTTTAATGAAAAATTTATATCTGAGGGTAAAATACATTTAAAAAGCACTGTTGTAAGCATATAGTTATAAACAAAAATTTTAAAAATAGCGAGTTGGCTTCAATATCAAATCAATCGTGTAATCAGGCGGTGATTACATAACTACGCTTCTAATGCGCATGAGACATATTAAAA
>JANEYF010001505.1:0-37124 GCA_029963845.1 Rhamnusium bicolor | reverse complement strand
CTTTAAATATTCAAAAATGTACCTGCTGGTGACATAAATATTTTTTAGTTCTTCTTTAATTATGTTATGCCACATTTTATAACAGTGATATCTATTATTCAGTATATTTTTCTTTTTTACACTATCACATAATGCACCATAAACTGATTTTTTTCTCTATACTTCAAGAACATTTGACGGTTAAACTGAATTGTTTCCAAAGGTTTTTAAATTTATTTGTTGTACATTTTTCTCTCCATCCTCAAATGTCATGTTATGAAAATAATGCTTGAACGCCTTACTGTAATGAACAATTCTGTACACGACGCTGGGGTATATTTTTATTTTTGTTTTTGTCGTATCAAAAGAAGATGATATATGTTTGAAAATATTATCATCAGATTTGATAAGTAAGACATCTTCAAAAGTATAATGAGGAATTTCTTTTATAAAGTATAGTGCAATATTCTTAATAATGTATTTTTTTATCGATTTAACCATTTTCGTTATTACTTGAAACCTTATTTATGAAACAATGTTATATAGTAATTTAGATTGCATATAGAAAAGAACAAATTTGATCTACAACGATAAAATTTCGTTTAAACGGAAGGATAAATATATAGAAATAAACAAAATATTAATGGATGATCATTTACTGAATACTCCTTCGATACAAAATTATTATTCAACTAAAAATCAATCATAAATTTTTATTTATGAAAACACACCATATAGCGAAGCACCAACGTACAGTAAAACTAAAAACTACATATTCAAAATCCAAGAATTAAAACAAATACAAAATTCATATATAAATATACCATAAATAAACAAAAATACCTTAGTAAATAAATAACAGTATGTTCAACACAAACAATAGAAACTATAAAAATCCAGGATGCGACAAAAACTAAACGCAAAAAAATCAAAAATAAATTTAACGCTATACCAAATAGTATATGCAAAGCAATATTAGAGTAGAAGAAAAAATATGTACGTGAATAAATGAAAACTAAAAACGAAGTTATTATCTTCACTTGACCTAAGAAAGGTATAATCAATTTTATTTTACAATAATTTTAAGCAAAACTTTCAAAACAACAGTGCAATAATATTTATAATTTATATCCAGTAAAGTACAAAAGATGCTCAGCTGTCCTATGTTACTCACAGAATAAGAAGAGATCACTCAAAGCGCACGGTTCATATACTATACGGTTCTAGTTACAATTTTGGTGGGGGATTCAATACGCCAACAATGTTACCTAAGGCTCCGTCTACACGTAACTCGTATTAACAGCAGGAATGAACAATATTTTTGTCCTCGTACTCCTTGAACAAATGTAATGACAAAATCGCCTATATATTCTATAAGTAACAAATTTAACCAGTACTGTAGTTCAACTGATATTTACTCCCTTTCAATCGGAATGTTTAAGACCACCATTAAAAACCAACTTGCACCAGTATAACAGCCTCTGTAACCCCTCTTTCTATTTTTTTCTTTACTTTTATCACTCTATCATAATTCATGTCCCTAAATAAACTGTATATTTTGTGTGTTAGTTTTGTAATAATAATAATAGTATTTAGTTTTTTTTTTTGTAATAATTGTTACGTATTAGAAATACTAATTTTGCAACCTATTTAATTACGATATTATGTTTTATATTCTATGTAATTATTTCCATGTATTTTCTTCTTTTTTTTATAGTTTACGCTACTCTTATATTTACACCGCCTATTGTATTTGTCCTGTTTGGACAATAAATAATTTATTTATTTATTTATTTATCTGAACTACTAAATTTGCTTACCACATGTCTAAACCAAAATTATTTCCAGTTCAACAACGAAATACTCACATCAAAAGAGGGCCTAATAATAGGAAACCCACTAAGTCCTATTTTAGCAGAAATTTTTATGGACCATATTGAGAAACAAATACATAAAAACAAATTAAGTAAAAGTTTTTATTTATTATCGCATGTTTTTTCAGGTACAACAAGACAGTTAAATAGTTTTGTAGAATTTATTAATAACTTACACCCTAATACAAAATTTATTGTAGAATATGAAAAAGGCAATTCGATTAATTTTTTAGATTTAACTATCACAAAAATTAATAATTCACATGAGTTTAATATTTACCATAAACCTTGGTACACAGATATTACGATACATAATAGTTCAACACATCCTGTAAAACATAAACACGCTGCCTATATTAGTATGATAAACAGATTAACCAAATTTCCTTTAAGAGTCTATATCAGATGCAAGTGAAATATAGTCTCGATTTTACCACACCCCGCGCAGGCCACGGTGCATATATACAGCCAAACTGAAATTATCGCGGCGAATGTCGAAGGTGGCCGATGTTCTAGTTACAGAACGGCATAGTGGAACATTTCAGATCGGGAGATGTTGAATTATCAGAGGCGGAGTACTAGAGGTTTCGTACGACATAAACCAACGAAAAAGTTGTATTGCGTCAAGCTTATAAGCTAAGCAGTAGCTAACCTTACCCTTCATGCGTCCTTGTCCTGCAATTAATATGTAAAAACAATAAAAATAACCCGAAATTATTTTATTTACTTTGTTTAAAAATAGCTAAAGAACTAAACAACAAAACAATTAAATCGTTAATCTACAAAAAAATTTCCATTTTACCGTTTCTTATTAATGCATAGTATTATTTTAAAAATTTTTCCTATAAAATGGAAGTATCAATGTGTGTCATATCATTTAACTCAGAATGGAAAAGGCGATGAAATAATATGAAAAATATATTTGTGTTATTTTAAATTTAAACTCTAATATTTTTATCAAATATGAAAGATTATGATGATGTTACATATATTGCTGAATTCAGAAAGAAATTATTTAAATTGAGCTGAATATACAGGATATATCATTTAGAATAAAAAAAATTAAGGCAATTTCCGGTCAAACCGGAAGTAAAGGATATGTATGTGACGCGCATATTTAATCAGTATTCGGAATGTCATATGTCCATTTCTGCATATTAATGCGGGGTGTAATTTTTTTATTTTTCAGTTTTTCGGCGTTTTCTTTTTTATTTGACATTCAATTGTTTTTAATTTTTCGGATTCCTTAGAAAAAAGCACAGTAGTATAATTTTTGAAGTTTTTTCCTAGGTTAAAAATACAGCAGAAAAATCGAGTAAGGTGCACTTAAAATGATCACCCTGTACATGAGGTTACTGCGCTTAAAATAAATCAAAAATAAAAATTATCATATACACCTTTCATTGAGCCTTTCATTCTCCATATCAATATTTAGAGACGGCAAAATGGGAAAACTTTCATTTATATTAGTCTCTCTACAGAAATTACCGGAAATAAAAAGAAAATTATTACTTTTATTAATTTACGAAAAAATTCAATTTTCGCTAGTACTTACTAGTTATATTTTCTCTTTTGGGCCAATGTTCGATTTTTTCGGTTTTCTGCTAGGGTATTCACATGATATGTTTTTATTTTTCCCATTGTTCTTTCACTGCACTAATAATCACTTTCAATAACAGGTGTACACTTGATTTAAAAAAAAACTGGTACAACTCTTGTAATCGAAAATCTTAATAGTTTAGTTGTGTGCATATGTCTGTAAATAGGGTTGGCTAGGCATGTCGAGAGGGGGGTGGAGAAGAAGTGATTTACCCCGGACCTGGGTTTTTTGGAGGAGATCGGTTTTCTTTGTGTTTTTTAAACTTATTAAACCTTTCTCTTTTATTTTATTCAAATGGAATTTTAAAAAATAATTAGAAAATTTTCAAGCCTGCCATATTATTGTTTAAAAAAAATAATATTTGTTACGGATAATTCTACTAATGGTTGTAATTAAAATACTAACTGAATAATGATAATTCTATTTTTAAAATAAGAACACAAAAATACCAGTTGAGATTAAAAAAATGTAAACAATGCAAACTGAACATAAAAATACAATAAAGAAATAAAATAAATGAACTTCAATTACGTAATACAGAATTAACTAATATTTTGTCATTGCTCCATTAGCGTCTAAAACTGCCTGAAGTCTTGCAGGCATGGACAAAATCAGATTTCTTGCAAGGTCAACTTCTTGCGACAAGTTCTCCCAAGCGTCTTCAATTATCCCTTCCAATTCTTGGGCATTATTTGGATGGTTATTTAATTTTCTTATATGTTTCACCATTAGTCCCCATACATTTTCAATTGGATTTAAATCCAGACTTTTAGATTGCCCCGGTAACAACTCTATGTTTTTATTAAGAAACCAATGCCTAACACGATGGGCCGTATGTATGGAGCAGTTGTCTTGTTGGAAAATAAAATTATTTTCCGGAAACACCTCTATTACTGACGGCAACATAATATTGTCTAATATTTCAATATATTTAATGGAATTGAGATGACCACCAACATACACCTAACCCATTTAGGCTCATCCAAGCCCAGACATTGACTGAAAACCTTCCTAATATTTGTGGATCGAAAGTATATTTTTCGTCGTATCTAGTGGAAGGAGGCCTATATACGCGAACATGTCCATCGTTACAGGATTTAAAAACCTTTTCGTCAGAAAAGACAACTTGTCCCCAGAAGTTTTCATCATTGATTATATAGTTGAGTGCAAAAAATAATCCCACCCTGCTTCTTTTCTTCTGAAAGTTTGTATTTTTTAGCCGCTGAACAACTCTTCAAGTCGCTTTGTAGTTTTATTCTTCTGCAAGCAGTAGATACCGAAGCAGGGAAATTTGTCTCTGAAATTGCATTTACTGCAGTCTGAAAAGGGTTTTCTATTAGGTAATTTATAAGATTTTCATCTTCTTGATTATTGCTCTTTCTGGGCCTACCGGAACCAAGTTTACGGGATACCGTAATTTTTGGAAAAAGATTGTCCGAACATAAACGCAGTTTTAATAACAATAAATTAGATTCGACGTATGCCAACTATTTGCTAGAGGACAATCATTCTTTTAATAATAACTTTGATATTTTACACATAGAAAATAAAGGATTAAAATTGCCACTATTAGAGACATTAGAAATCAATAAATTAAAAAATAATAATACTATTTTAAATGACCAGCTAGATTTAAACTGTTCACCACTGTTAAATATTTTCTAATTTATTTTGTACCTTATTTTATTACTGTTCCATTTTATTACCTAGATTAGTTAGTTGATACTTATATATACCCTCACTTTGTAATAAAATTTAGTCTTGTACTCACCATCTGATGAAGCCACTGTGTGGCGAAACTATTATTGTCATGAGTTAATTAAATTGTGAAAATCAAACATAAGTTTAGTTTGTGTTTATTTATTTATTTATTTATTTATTAAAACCTGTCTCTTATGCCAATCTTCTCAGATGACGTTCTTTATAGTTTATTAGAAAGTTATTTGCGACATAAAATACGTCGGCTTCTTGATTCCTTTACCGCCATCAAAGAAGACGACGTTTTTTGTTGCAAATCAGTTTGAAATAAACTTTACAATCTGTAGTCTCTCCTAAGACGTCCGGATCCGCGGCGGAGCTTTTTACCCCGCCGAAACCAACATCTTAACACAGTTGCCTACGCGGTTGGCGAAGTGATAATCCGGCCTCCCTCATACTAATAATCCAATTACATTCAAAGTCACTTAACGGACGATGGTTTTGAACTTGACGACCTCTGTGGATAATTTTTGCGACAGAAGTGTAAACGCAGAACCAACAAGAAATCATTCATTTTTACGAAGAAGCTCTCGAAATATTTACTTTCTTTTACATAAAAACCACGCAAAACCCAAGATAACGTTAGAGATTTTTGTTGAAATTTTAATGATTTCATTGTTACATTAAATTATTTTTCTGTAAAAATTTAAAATAAATTGATTAACTACTACTATATGGCTTTTAATCAAATTGGTAGACTAGATCCATTCCTTCGAATATATCTGAATAGGAGAATTCATATAACTGAATATTATTCCCAGGGCCCATTGTTCGTTATGGGCTATTTCGTTATTTCGGTGGTGAAAGTAGAAATACTCCAAGATTTATGCAATCGGTACAGGTCTTGATATTATTTCACACCTATTGTTTGATATGAGTGAATAAATGACACGCAAAACCTTCGGCAAAATTCCGTTCTTGAACTTGTTCATAGAACAGAAATATTATCAGCATCAAACAAATGAACTGATAACTAACAATTGACAACTTACAAGCAGGATAAAATAAAATTAAACTTTTGCGTGACCTGAAATTACATAAACTAATTCAAGTAGTAGTTAAAATGTTTGGTTCCTTTAATAATATACAAAATTATTAATTTCCAATAATTTAATTAGACAACATCGGTCATTTTCTTGAAGAGTATAATCATTACCAATAGCAAGGATGATGATGCTAATAAATATATAGTGCTTTATTTTTATTAATTATAAAAGGTGTTTCAATAAGAACGCAAGATTTGAATTGCACGCCAGTTTAGCTGTCATGATGTCACAAGATTATGACATGTGTAACGAAATTGCAAGCCATTTCATTCCAGTTTGTAGTTTTCCGTCGAAAAATTGTTTCTGCCAGTCTAGTCCAGATGGCACCACTGATTTCTATTGGAACAATTGGTTTGGTAGATTTTTGCACTTATAAAAAATGACTAAATATCTATTTGTTTTTATTGCTCATACTGTACCCTCAAATGTTTGTCTCTTTCCAAACTACAATCGAGTTTAGGTAGCAGAACACGACGGTGCTACTTCCTTCTTACTAGTGTAGTATTCTGAAGACAACACCTGTAGTTCAGCGGTCTGGTAAAATTTATATGATTTCTGGTATTATCGTGTAATTTTATGATCATCGTTATTTAAAAAGTTGCTATATTGATTTAACGTACCTTTGAGGTAATTTTCATATTAATATTGTACCGTATTTATCTTAATTTACGCCTTGGGCGAATTTGCTTTTCGGTGATCAGTTCACCTTGGTTGTTCTTTGGAACAGCCATCATTAATATTGATTAGTATCGATTTATCGTGCCTTGTTGAAAATTTATCTAATATCCCTCTGATATTGTAATAATTTCGTGTGCTAATTTAAACCAACTTTCGGTTATTGTAAATTTTAGATTTATCCGGCAACGGATGTCGTCATTTTGTGTCGTAGTTAGTTGTTTTCTATCTTTGTCTGTTGATGTTTTAGGTCACTTGGCTACGTTGGTAGCTCTGTGAAAAGTGGTGACTAGTGACATTTGGAGATTGGTACCCCTTTTTGGACTAAACCTATTTGTTTATAATATAACCTTTGTGAGAATTACCTAATGTAGTGCATTTGTTTTGTGGTGGATTATTTTATACCAGTGCATATATTTACCAACCAGACCTCAGTAACGTAAGGTTTTCCTAAATTTAAAATATCGAGTGCTTACTTGAACGTTTACTTAGTATTTAGTCAGGAACGCTGCTCTAGTGGAGCCTTGCCTAGTTCTCTGGCAAAGATATCTGCCTAGATATCTGGGAATTGATTAACTTTTGATTATCTGCAGTAAACATATAGTCAAGTTATATCTTTATTTAACTTTATCTGGAATTCATTATTACCTCTCTACGAGGAACTAATAAATAATTTAACGTTACCTTTAATTTGAAAATTATCATATTGTTTTATATTTACCAAATATTTATTTACGTATCTCTCTGGTTGTCTGTCTGTATACAGAGATTCTAAATTCTATTTTCTTGAAGATTACCTTTTTTTAGTAAAAAATATCTTAAAATACAGTGAATACCTATTTCACTTTGTATATTATCATAGCTACACCTAGTTTATTTGTTGGACTAGTATTTTTTCTATTAAACGTAACTTTCATTGATACTTAAGTTAGTTGAAGTCTTCAACTTCCTAAAATCTTGTGGGATACCGATCCTAGTTTGTTTAGTTTGCAATTTACTCTGTATATTTGTGTTAACTCTTATATTTTATCTACGTAGCTGGACAATTCAAACGTCATGGCTTTTTGCTTTGTTTTGCCTATAATACTGATCTCATAAAGGTCTCCCCATTTTTACGTAAATACCTGGACCAAAAGAAGAGAATAACTGGTGGATCGAACTGATCATTATGTACTGGGTGGATCAGGAAAACGATATTTTATACAACTGGCATTTCTTCTCAAGGGTAACTGCAGTACTGACAGTGGTGATTCAAACTGACACCGAATCCATTAAGAGCTGGACTAACCCATTTGAAGTTACGTAAAATCTTCGTCCCCAGTGAATATTTGGTCAGAAGAATTTTTTGTAAGAGATCAGTCACCTTTTTTTTGTCTATTTCTTGGTCTTCAACCAAAACTAGGTTTTTTTTTTACTAAAAGAGGCCATCTTAGCTTATGTAAATTTTAATACATATTTGTACCAATCTTTATTATACTTTTTATTAAATATCTTTTTATTTATTCAAGTATTAACGTTATCTTTACTTTTTAAAGCAAACTTTTAATTATTTGGTACTTGCAAAAGTCTTGGCGCCCAGCCTAGGTTTTGGTGAGAACTCAAATTAATCTAAGCCCTCATTTACGACCTGCTAACTGAGCTACCGTTCTATAAGTACAACCCCCAGCTAATTGTGTTATGCCAGAAATTGGACGGGGGTGTTGCACATACCAGGTCGATAGGAGACAGATGGGAGTTAGTAAACATGGAGTATTACATAATAGAACAACGCGTCCTAATTGTTAAACATTATTATCAAAATGCTGAAAGTTTGATTGCCACAATTCGTAAAGTGCGTCCAATTTTCGGTCGAAATAATGTTCCTCATTCATCTATTGTGAAAAGAATAATCGAAACATTCGAAAGTACTAGTTCGGTTAGTAACACACGACACAAGTCCGTAGAGGTCGTTAAGAACAAAACATCACGGCAGTTCGCGAGAGAGTAGTCCAGGGACGTCGATTCGTCCTCGTGTACAAGAATTGGACATTACAACAGCCACTCTTCATTGTATTCTCACTAAAGATTTGCATCTCCATATCTATAAAGTCCAATTGATTCAACAACTTCTGCCAACAGACCATTCACAGCGAAGAGAGTTAACCAATTGGATCCTTGAACAACAAAAAGTGATTGCCGATTTTGCGGACAAAATCATTTTCAGTAATGAGGCCCATTCTCACATCGATGGCTTTGTTAATAGGCAAAACTGCCGCATTTGGGGCTCAAAAAATTCACGAATGATTCATGAGAAAGCAATGCATCCAAAACATGTCACTGTTTTGTGTGAGTTGAGGTCTGGAGGAATCATTGGGCCGTTTTTCTTCGAAGCCGAGGCAAGTAATGCAGTAACGGTGAATGGCGAACGTTATCGTGTCATGATAACCCAGTTTCCTGAGCCTCGATTGGAAGATATTGCTCTCGACGACATGTGGTTTCAGCAGGACGGTGCCACTGGCTATACCGCCCGTGAAACATTGACGGTCTTGCACGAGTCTTTCCTGGTCGTGTTATCTCTGGGTTTAGTGACCAGAACCTTTGGACTTTTGGTTGTGGTGTTATCTGAAGTCACAGGTTTATGCCAACAAGCCCGCGACCACCGAAGCTTGAAGACCAAAATTAGACGATATATCAACGAAATACCGCCACATGTATGCAACACCGTTATTCAAAATTTTGCCAAAAGGGTACGCATGTGCCAGCAAAGCCGTGGTGGCCATTTACCAGATGTTTACATTATAACTCAATAAATATTTCAATACTTTACTACAGAGAACCGTGTTTTATTGAACCTTGAAATATTGCGCTCTTATTGAAACACCCTTTAATTACTTACCATTTTAATCAGATGATTCAAATCCATAATTTAACACATTTTTCGAAAATGATAAATACATAAAGTCGTGATAGTGATACAGATTGAACCTCTATATATAAAATAGCTGGTAGATTTAGTACAACAATGATATCTTGCACAAGGGGTACATTTTCCATCTCGAATTCGTTTTTATCAAAAGAAGCCATAGAGAACCACACCCATGTTTCTCTATGAACCAGGTTGAGGTCGTCTCAACGTTTGTCTCAAACTTTTTCGACTGGCATTAGATTTTTTTGGACAAAATTAAGTAAAAAATGTAAGTACTTTTGACAAAAAGTCGGAGGATGCAACATTTATGAGAAAAACCGTTGCAGCGTTGAAATGTTTCATTTCAATAATCTTGACAATTCTGATGTTATTCCCGGTCACCCTTTATAACTTTATACATCAACATTTCAAAACATAATTTACTGCATCGATTTAGTTGTCAAATACTACGAAATATTAACTGGAAGGACATTCTTGCAAATATTTAGAACTTTCAATGTTTAGAAGGAAGCCCCTGCCGTAGAGGATAGTGCTCCGTTTAAAAAGTAGTGATTATTATCCCATTCCATGTCGCTTTCACCCGATTCCTTTATCCCGTTTGGTTCAAAAGTTAACAGAAAGAAATACTTCTATTTAAAAAATGTATATTTGTTTACCTGACAACTTAATTACTAGGGCTGTCAAAAATATTCAGTGGGACAGTGACGTACGCGAAATTAATTAACACGAGAAACAATACAGTGTTACAATTTATAACAATGTATGTAAAACTTACCCTCTTAACTAGCTTGATGAACTAGCTTGCTTATCACAAACTGGAGAAGATGTGTAGCCATTTTGCAGCATCAGGTATCTTTCTATGGTTGTCTCCATGAGTGATGTTGGCTTCGGTGAAAATATATTATATTTTGAAAACGGCCGTTCGACATCTACTGATTTAATATGCGCATACGTAAAATAGTCTTTGCGTACTTAACGGATGTGGGGCTGCACCATCACATATTTGTCTTAATTTTGTAAAACCTGTGTCTTTATTTAACACACTTGCGAACTTCTCTTTAACGGGCTCATTTGTTGCGTCACCTATAGCGTGTAGCAGTAGATTTACTTCGTCCACTATTTGCAGTGACTCCGCTAACGACAAAGCACTGTTTTATAATTTTTTTATGCTTTCGTGTAATGGTTTATAGTTCTTCGCAATATTTTTTAAAGCTGTTTCAACGGAAATATCTTCGAATTTTGTGTGGCTTTCCTTAATAGCTGCAGACTCATCTGGATTGAATTGTATTATCACAGCTTTTATTTGTTGGACATATTCAGCATAATAAAAGGCTGCCTGCAGCCATGTTCTTCAACGCGTAAGAATCGGCTATGGTGGTTCAGGAATATCGGGACACTTGCTATTAAATACTCGGAGACGTTTAGGAGATTTAAGAACACTTTTTTTGTACTTGCTATTAATGCATCCATCTCTGGAAAACCTTTTCGAATAGTTTCTGCCACAAGATGTATAGCATGCACTTTACATGTAACATGTATAAACACGTACAACCTTGTTCTTGCAAAGAACGGCCTACCGAACGCATTGTCACGGCGCCATCAGTCACAAACATCAACACTTGACTTTTTGACAGTTCAAATTTTTCTAACGTCTCCAGCACCACCCTGGTAATTATTTCGCTAGTACACTGACTTAGTCTTTTGCTAGCTAGTAACAGTGGAACTGTCGTTTTAAGAGGGTCCAGTACTCGTACTATAAGATTTAAAATAGATTTTTTTTACAATCTGTTGTCTCATCAACAGATAACCACAGCCGTGTATTTTTTAATTCACATTTAATCTTATTTATCATGTCTACGTGTACAGTTGGTAGATAGTTACATAACGTTGTGCGACTTGGTAACTTCACCTGGCCATTGTATTTATTCCAGAACTCTCGAAATGGTTGTTTATCGAGTATGTGCAGCGGAACATCACAGGCAATCAGCATTAATAGTAAATCAAACATAAACTGTGTTGTCGAAGGCACGCCATTTTTTTATTTTTATGGTGTACACTATTTACGTGAAGTCCACAATCATGCTTATCCAAGCACATCAAATCCTTCTCGCACACTTTACAAATTATTTTAACACCATCATAGAATAAATCCGGGAGTTCACCTATGAATTTATTCATTTTGTCAGCAAATGGCTGTTTTCTAGCCCTGCGTACGTCTGCCATGCTTTATTATTAAATTAGTATCAACAATACAGTACAATAAATAAAATAAAAACACAAAAACAATATGCAATACGCCCAAGTGACTTAACGTGTACACAACTCGAAAGCTAATAATAGACGACTGGAGAAACAGTTTTGCGGTCAAGGTGAATGCCGGCGACAGTAAGTACATCTGTACTCTACGACCATGATACACACAAACGATTTGCAGTTTTATTAATTACTTAAATTCGTTAAAAAATTAATCAAATAAATGTCCAAAATGACTATGCTAATATCTTCTACGATTATATTATACATGCTAAAAAATGCAGTGACCTCAATAGATACCTGCTTATAATTACATAAAGTAAAAAGGAATTTATTAAAAGTTACGAACACAGTAGAACAAGTTTTTTTAGTTGCTAATTTAATACATATGCAAATAGACGTTTTGTTCTCTTAAACGATATTTAATTTTTACTTATTGTTCTTTGGTTTTTTATTCCATCTTTCTCAATTCAGTTAACTTTCACACAACTGTGTCTATTCTTTGTTATCTGAGGACATGGGATAGTCTAGTATTTAAGTAATACACTTTCATTTTTAAATAGTTTTTATTGTTTCTGGTCAATATGGACCGTTTATAGACTGATGACATGAGATTACCAGATAAACATAACGAAAGTAGTGCTAATCACTTTCTTGATACATAATATTTTCGTTAAGATCGTCATGCTTCTTCCTCTTAAGATTAACTTATCTGTAATTGATTAAATAGGTAGTATAGTGCAGTCTGCCTATTTTTTGGCCCCATGTTAATTTTTCACTTCGGAGATACAGTCAACAAAAATATGTAAAGAATCGAAAATTTTCCGTAGAATTCAATAAACCAAAATACAAACAACTGGCACCTCGGGGGCCCATAGTAAATTAGGCCCAAAGTTGGCCAAAAACGGTTTTATCCATTTTACTCTGTCATGGTGCCATAAAATGGAAAAAAGTTTTATACAAAAGTTGTAGAACTATTAAATACGGATCGATCTGTGGAAATCCGATGTCAAAAAATTCAAAAATAAATTATTTATTTGAAAAAAACCGTTAAAAATCGCGTTTTTTTTGAAACGCTCATATCTTCGTGAAAACAAATCATTTTTTCACGAAACTTGGTAAAAGTGTAGCTCCCTACTAACTAAAAAAAGATCGTTTTCAAAAAATTTAAAAATGTTATAAACATTTTGCAAAAATTGATTTTTTTCGAAAAAAATCACGTTTTTTTAAAATCTCGATAGCTCATACACGCTTTCATATTTCTAGTTAATTTTGAACTTAAAATTTGCTTGAAATGTTGTACTAACATGATTATTTATTGCGCGCTTTTAAATTGATCGGTAATATGCGAAAAATCGGTTGAAAAATCAGCTGGTTCCAGACGAAATCGTTAAAACGATAGCCTGCAGATGCGGAAGCGGATGTAAAACGAAGATCTGTAGCTGCAGGAGGCATGGTTTGGAGTGTTCAAGCATGTGCTTGACATGCGATCAAGAAAATTGCACTAATATAGAAATAACTACGATGGAGGCAGATGCTCTTGATGACGACTTGGACGAAGATATATTTAATGAGTCTTGCGTGGTGATGGATGAATCACAGATCAATGTCCATGATGATGATGAGATCGAAAGCGAAGCCGACTCTTCCGTACTCGCTGCATACAGCGAAGAACGTACCAGTGACAACGAGGAGGGGGGGAGGGGTCTCCGATAAAAAACTACGGATCAATTAAGTACTGTACACGTTTATATTCACTGTCAATATTTTGAACTTTCATGTAAAATAAATATTTTATTTTTATACTAAAAATGTTGCTTAACAATTATTATTTACCTGTTAACTCATATGTCTTTAAGAATCAACATAACGTTCAAGAGACATAATCGTATGAACGCTCTGTGTTCAGTTGAAAGTACGATACGGTACGTATGATAAGAGCATACAGTTTTACAGATGTATCCACGTTAACACCGTCCCGCACCCCCACGACACCGCTCGAGCGAACGAACGTATGAGCCGGGGTGTGCTCCGCTTGCCATTAAATTTCCAAAGAATAGAGAGCGAATATGTCATTGTAGTATTTTTTTATGTAAAATACAAGTATTGAACTACAAACTCTGTAAATTTCAGCCCTTAATATTAAAAGATAGCGTCACTAGATTTTTTTCAAAAAAAAATTATCTCGGCTCCAAAGGGTCGTAGATAATTTTTTTTGTAAATTTATAAAAAAATACCAGCTATTCAATGCTACTAACAAAAAAGAAAAAAAAAATTTTTTTTCTTGAAAAAAAAATTAATTTTTTTTGTTGTTAAAAAAAAAGATTTTTCAACCAATTTTTCGCATATTACCGATCAATTCAAAAAGCGCGCAATAAATAACCATGTTAGTACAACATTTTAAGCAAATTTTAAGCTCAAAATTGACTGGAAATATGAAAGCATGTATGAGCTATCGAGATTTTAAAAAAACGTGATTTTTTTCGAAAAAATCAATTTTTGCAAAATGTTTATAACATTTTTAAATTTTTTGAAAACGATCTTTTTTAGTTAGTAGGGAGCTACACTTTTACCAAGTTTCGTGAAAAAATGATTTGTTTTCACGAAGATATGAGCGTTTCAAAAAAAACGAGATTTTTAACGATTATTTTCAAATAAATAATTTATTTTTGAATTTTTTGACATCGGATTTCCACAGATCGATCCGCATTTAATAGTTCTACAACTTGTGTATAAAATTTTTTTTCATTTTATGGCACCATGACAGAGTAAAATGGAAAAAAACCGTTTTTTGGCCAACTTTGGGCCCAATTTATTATGGGCCCCCGAGGTACCAGTTGTTTGTATTTTGGTTTATTGAATTCTACGGAAAATTTCCGATTTTTTTGCATATTTTTGTTTACTGTATCTTCACTTAAGGGTCCAAATCCGTAGGCAGACCGCGCTAGTATTTAATATTTTGTATTACCACATGTACAGGGTAAAAATTGACACCCTCTTCATTTCTCTTAATTTTCATCGAATCGAAAAATTCAAAAATGATTTTGCACGGTTTTTACGAATTTTAAAACACTTAAACCAATTTTAAAAATTTCCTCAAATTGTAAAGGTGCGAAAAATTTTTTATTTTAAATGGAACACCCTATATTTTTTTTATTAAAAAAAAATTCCGTACTTTTCTGATCACAAAAATGTATGATTATTGTATGTTTGGAAGTATAATTCTTGAGATATTAGTAAAGATATATTGTCATATCACGGGAATAAGTTTAACAAAAATTCCATAAATCAGAAGAGCCATGAACCGAAATGGTTTAAAGAAACAATAACTAGTTTGTTTGACAGGTCTCACGTAAGATTATTATTTTATTAAGACACTTTAAATTTCAAAGTATTTGGTGTTTCTAATTGTTGATATGGAATATTCTTTTACCGAAAAAAAAGAAGTATTGGAAATTTACCTTACCAGCAATAAAAACAAATCTTTAGCTAAAAGAGAATATGCAAGAAAATTTCTTCAAAGACGCGTTCCCTCGAAGAACACTTTCTCTAATATTTATTGAAAAGAGAAAAACAGAGGCTCAAAACAGGACAAGGTATGAAATTAGACGTTTTATTTCATTTTATCGAACACCCCAATAAATCTACAAAGGCTGCTGCAGAAGAATTTAATATTTCTCAGGCAAGTATAAGTAGGATATTAAAACAACACAAATATAAGCCTTATAGTATTTTGCAAGTTCAACTGAAAATAACTTTGCCGACAGAAGAGCTTTTTGTAGAGAGATGCTCCATAGAATCGAAGAGGGTAAAATTTTTGGACCGATGAGAATAGCTTCTCAACTGCCGAACTCTTTAATAGGAACATTGGGCGCCTGTAAATCCACATATTATAAAGAAAATAAAAAACAAGGATATAAAACAGTAAATGTGTGGTGTGGTATTCATCAAAACACAAATTGTAGGCCCCGTATTCATTGAAACACTTTAAAAACACTTTCTTGAATATCTTTGGTGCAAATGTTGCGGACTTACCCAGACAGAGTGTTCCCAGAATATGAAGTATTAAATGAATTTCATTAAAATGATCCAGACTAGCGCTGCACAGTGCGAGGAATCAATAGTCCTACGTTATTTAAGAAGTCGAAAAATGGAAGTTACAACATATAGTCTTATTGACAACTTTTCTGCTTCGATGAAGGTCATATTGAATATGGTCTTTTAACTCTGTATGCTCGGATTAGATGTCTGTTTCTATATATAATCTTCAATACCTCGAAATGCCACTAATGTTCAAAAGAATTAAGAAATGCAGAAATGAGTTTGAAAATGTGGTTATCATGTGGTATAAGGTATAAAGTCGTATAAGGCCGAAGAAATGTGTATAGAAAATGTGCTTAGAAGGCTTTTCAGTGAGTCGGAGAAGTTTGATAATCATAGAACTTGACGAATACTTAATCAGGTTTGTTATTAATTTCAAATTTGACTCTATTTGCTAGTAGCCATACCAGTAAAAATTCGATTCATTTATTGAGGAACCTGCTAAATTAAATGTAGATAAATCTGACTGTACTATAATACTTATAAGTATTCTTAACCAGTGGTAGTCAAATCCCTACGAGGTCGGTAACAACTACAGAAAATTTTAAGATCTAACGAGGAAAAAAATTTATATAAAACATGACAAGAGATCTGATGCATATGCCTCTAATTTAATTGGATTCTGTAGTGTTGGAGAATAAATATTAAAAATATATATATTGAAGAAGACGAAGAGGACCAAGAGCTAGAAAGGGAATTATGAACGATGGACTTTTATATAGCAACCGACTATCTATACATGCAATAATCTTATGCAATATATTATGACTAACAGAAATTTGTGCCATAAGACATTGCATTCTCTCGGTTCTAGGCTGCTCTCTGGTGACGAGAGGTCGTTGCGAGAATACGCAGAAACTGCATCTGTAAATCGAAGATTCATGCGCAAAGTAAATTGGTGCAATTGGGTCAATAAATTGATATATGATTGAATAAAGGCTAGCAAATGGAATCGCACTGTTTGAAAGAAGTAATGATTACAGTTGAGGTTGTTATGGATCCTCTAATTTGATCAACGTGGGCCTTAATAGGAACTGCAAACATTTTGTTTTACTTTCTATTTCATAAATGTATGGAGGACAAGACAAGACCAGCGTTCAAACGCAATCTCGTCATCCACATCTTTGACATTTCGTGGCCTTGACAGTGCTTCCCGAATGTACCCACTCGGGCATTTCCAGTCGCCACCAGGTATGACTCTCAATGCTTTACTATTGGATGAGGATCATTGTATTATTTGATAGTCGGTCGACGGAAACTATTATGCTATTTTACCCTCAATCATTGAAGGAAGTAGTACACACTCATGATATTAACGATATTCACCTTAAACATAACACAGCCCCACAAAAAAAAAAATTCTGACCTAGCAACGAGACGAGGTCAAAAAAAGTCGTATACCGTCGTTTTGTTTAATATTTTCTGGAAAAATTGAATGCATTACGATAAAAATAAAGGTGAATTGCAGCGTTCACCCTATCGGTATGAAACGCACCCCCATAGAGGGTGAGAATCACCCTCATCTGCCACCAAACCAATTGATAACGACAATGACTGAAAAACATCTAAAAATGTTTAAGTTTCGTTAGGTTTGCAATAAACTGACGTAGAATTCATGTAATACCCCAAAACTACCCCTATATCGTTATGAAAAACAACCCTTAACTTCAATTACAGAAAAAAGAAAGGAAAAACATAAAATTTGATAACGATTTCATTATATGGATGTTCTTATTTGCAGAGATCCTTATGGCTAGGATATTAGCAGTCATTTGTCACCAATCTTAACACCATTTGGGTATAAAACGCATCCCTGAAGGGGGTGAGAAGTACTCTTACGTTAGTAGCTTTTAATTCTTCTTTTTTTAATCTTTTTTTTTTATGGTATCTTTTAACTTTATTTTCAAACGATCTTCTTACTGACTGTCGTTTGTGTTGTTCTTTTGTGTCTATTTTCAGAGACCAACAGTAGTCTGCTATCATGTGAAGTTAAGGGTTGTTTCTCATAACGATATAGGGGTAGTTTAGGGGTATTACGTGAATTCTACGTCAGTTTTAACGAAACTTAAACATTTTTAAATGTTTTTCAGTTACTGTCGTTATCAATTGGTTTGGTGGCAGATAAGAGTGGTTCTCACCCTCTATGAGGGTGCGTTTCATACCGATAGGGTGAACGCTGTAATTTACCTTTATTTTTATCGTAATACATTCAAATTTTCCCGAAAATATTAAACAAAACGATTGATTAAAATGATAACATCATTTTCAGAGCGTTATCTCATATCCCTATTCAGGGAGTGTGTTTTGGATCTAAAATTCTTTTTTGGGGTGTATGACTTTTTTTGACCCCGGATTCGGAATCAGCGATCAAAAATACATATGGATATACTCGTCTCGTTGCTAGGTCAGATTTTTTTTTTTTTGTGGGGCTGTGTAATCCATTAATTTATAACCGGAAATGCAGTATAGCTATTTCACAGTGTATTTAGGCTACAAGGTTGACTTTGATAGGTCTATACAGGGATGGACTATCAACAACCTAACGATATAAATGTGTAACCTACAATAATTTTAACAATTGACATAAAGAAATTGCAGTATTTACTTACTTTGCCTAAAAAAGTTAATAATTAAGCATTTGACCAACAGAGAGACATCACTGAAATACTCAAATGGATTCAGAGATTTGGAGATATATAATATGCACAATAATTTAAAATCTGTGGCGGAAATATATTTATTTCTATACTTTCTCAATATTAGTAAAATATATTTTCGCCAAAGATATTACAAACATTTACCTATGTATACGAAATCACCTCTCTAATGCGATAATCATGTCGATATTGATAGTTTTAATTTCGTAATCTAATATGCTAATGCGATTACACGAACCACAAATTGCAAAGTGTGAAATTCATAAAAACATATAATACACTCAGTTTAAAAATAAATGTGCCACCCTACTAATACAACAGGTCTTTGGACGTGACCTAATTTAACATTTCTACCAGTTGGCTATTTTTCCTTATGCAAATTACCTACTATATTTAAAACTTTCACTTGTTCCGCACTTCTGACTGAAACACACATCGAAATTGTTGATTAGGAGATTACTACTATGCGCCTAAACATTTTTAATGGTAGGTACTGGACTAATAATGTGAGAATTCATTTTTACTGAGATATATAACCTGCTGTACTGTTTAATAGCACAGTTATGTTCGATTTGCTCTTAATGCTGATTGCCTGTGATGTTCCGCTGCACATATTCGATAAGCAACCATTTTAGGAATTCTGGAATAAATACAATCCCAAAGTGACGTTATCAACTCACACAACGTTGCGTAACTATGTACCAACTGTAAGCGAAGACATTGTAAATAGGATCAAATGTCTACTAAAAAATACACAGCTGTGGTTATGTGTTGTCGAGACGACAGATTGTCAAAAAAATTCTATTTTTAATGTTTGTACTGGACCCTCTTAAACCGACAATTCTACTGTTACTAGCTAGCAAAAGACTTATTAACTGTACTGGCTAAACAATTACGCAGGTGGTGCTGGAGACGTTAGAAAAATTTGACCTGTCAAAAAGTCAAGTGTTGATGTTTGTGACCGACAATGCGTTTGGTAGGCCGCTCTCTTCAAGAACACGATTATTCGTTGATACATGTAACGTGTAAAGTGCATGCGTTACACCTTGTGGCAGAAACTATTCGACAAGGTTCTCCAGATGTAGATGCATTAATAGCAAGTACAAAAAAGTGTTTCTTAAGTCTCCTAAACATCTTCGCGCATTTCATAGCATGTGTCTCGGTATTCCCGAACCACCACAGCCGAATCTTATTCGTTGGTGAACATGGTTGGAGGCAACTTTTTATTATGCTAAATATTTACAACAAATAAAAGCCGTGACACTACAATTCAATCCAGACGAGGCTGTAGCTATTAAAGAAAGCCAGACAAAATTCGAAGATGTTTCTGTTGAAGTAGCTTTAAAAACTATTCACAAGAACTATAAAGGATTACATGACACCATACCAAACTCACAAAACAGTGCATTGTCGTTAGCAGAGTCACTGAAAATAGTGGACGAAGTAAATCGACTGCTATAGGTGACGCAAAAATGAGCCCGTTGGTGAAAAGTTCGCACGTGTGTTAAAGCAAGACACCGGATCTTCCAGATTAAGATAAATTTGTGATGGTATTGATAGTGCATCTGCAGATCCGTTAAGTGAGTACAAAGACTATTTTAAGTATGCTTGTATTACATCAAAAGATGTCGAACGGTGGTTCTCAAAATATAAGCATATTTTTTTCACCACGTCGAACATTACTCTCGGAGACAACCATAGAAACATACATAATGTTGCAAAGTTTTTAATTATGTAGACAAATATCAGGATCTCAAGTGTAATGGCACCTCGATCTCTTGTCGGGTATGCAATGTAACGCTGGTATCGATAAACTCATCTAACTGGAAAAGACAACAATTTTATGCGACTTTATATTGTGTATGCAATACTACAATGTATTGAAAAGAGAACAGTTTAGAGAAATTTGGAAAAAACATGTGTCGAACTGGGATTTGCCGTCAAGAATAACTGATCGTAAACTGAACCATATAAAATGCTTAATAAAACCCAGACCTAAAAGTGTATTAAAAAATAAAAAAAAATGGATAACAGTGCACGAGACGATCGATAGACCTAAAGGAAAATAATGTGACAAATGTATCAGCATGCGTTTTAGACCCTGGTGGGCCCACGTCACCATATTTACTTGCTTGCAGAAACTGTACAAGAACTTGTTACACAAACGCTTGGCAAAATGAGTGTAGTCTCTAAACGGGTTACAAGTTTTAAGTAAGCTTGTCCTGACGTACAACTTTCACCGCAACCTATTTTAACACGTTGGGGGATATGGCTAACAGAAGTTTGATACTACCAGGAGTATTTTCAATGAGTAAAGGATTTCATTGTACAGTTATATCCCAGTGAATCAAAAGCCATCTCCGAATCTCAAAGTTATTTAAAAAATCCTGAGATAGAAGCAGCAACAAATGTGAGTCACAACAATTATACAGTGGTATTGTACAGTATTCAACTATTAGAATATTCCTCATTGTCATTAGAAGAGCCCTTACATGTAATTTTTTATTGTACAAAATAAATTACAAACTCTAAAAAATTTGGTATGCGAGTGAGTAATCGGTATAATGACATTTTACATAAAATTGTGGGATATGAAACGTTATGTAACATGAATCGGTATCTTAATGAGGAATATCCTGCAAGTGATTTAAAAAGTTTTAAGTTTGCAAAAATTACGTCGGTAGATCTCGAAAGATCCTGTTCGTTTTACACACGTGTTTACTCCACAAAGGAGATCTTTCAGCAGAAAATATAGAAATTGTATTACTCATGCGAATAATCGTTGATGTACAATCTCAGTCATTGTTCTCGGTCATTAATATGCAAAAGGTAGGCAATGTTACTTATTTCATCATCTGCCATAATTATCAGGAACGTAGGTACTTATATGGGACGCTACTGAGAGCCGTCTCATTTGCCATGCTCTAGACGTGCCTGTTGGAATATGAATTATTAACCACCTAAATGCAGAAAATCTAGATTTGTTCAAATTATATAACTGAAATTCTAGCCATTCTAGAGTTTACCGTAATTAGAAATTATTTTGTTCTTGTCCTCTTCGGGTGTTACTACCACATGAATAATTCTAAAAAATACAGTGATGGAATAATAAGCCTCTGCACCTGTGACTACGTCAAAGCAACAGTCGCAGGATGCCTTTTGACAACTAGCATAAGACAAATTAATAATAAAATAGTTTCCTAACGTTTCGGAACAGAAATAAGTTGAGTCGTTTCTCAATGTCTTGTAGCTTTTATAAAATATGTGTATCATGAAACTCGACAAATATATTAGTTATTTATGTATAGAGATATCTAGGTTAAAGTGTTAATACTTAAATCAATTTTGTTCAATTCTTCCTGCAGCATCGGTAACCATGTTGTACCAACATTTACAGAACAATAATTAAATAAAGGTTTCTCCCCATTTAATAATATTGTTGCCGATTTTCTAATTTTTCTTTTTTGCTGTCTGTCCCTTGTTACTATTTAAGAGTTTGTGCGAATTGTGATATTATCGAGGCTAATAACATGATTAGATATATACTAAGAGCTACTACGGCGTTAATATGTAGGAAATATTTCCACCATCACATCTGGTGTTCCTCAAGGATCAGTGTTGGGTCCAGTTCTCTTTTTACTATATACAGCAGATTTATTTAAATGTGTCAGTTCAACAAAAATGCAAGGGTATGCTGACGACACCCAACTTCTCTACTCATTTGATCCCAAGTCTATCAATACAGCTTGTAATAACATAAGTGCAGATCTTCGTTCTATTACAAACTATTCAAAAGGAAATAATTTAAAGCTTAATCCATCTAAATGCTCGGTTATTTGCTTTTCTCAAAAAAAAGTTAGGGCCTTCGTAAAATCAAATTTGATCCTGAACATAAATAATGAACCTTTGAAAATAATGAGTAAGGTAAAAAATTTAGGTTTAATATTCGACGAGAGCATGCGTTTCTCTGATCATGTTACGCAATTGATAAAAAAATCGTATGTTGCATTAAAATTACTTTATTGTAATATTAGCTTAATAAACTACAAACTACGTAAAAAACTTTGTGAGTCACTAGTTTTACCAATATTAAACTATTGTAATATATGTTACATTCCATGCTTAGACAAACTAAATTTGTATCGATTGCAAAAAGTTCAAAACAGTTGTTGTCGGTATGTCTTTCGTTCAAGAAAGTATAACCATGTTTCTAACAGAATCAAAGAACTTAAATGGCACAATATTGAAAATCTGTTCAAATATTCTATGTCAATATTTGTTCATCGTCTGCTTCTCTCTTCCACGCCATCGTATCTCCCGTGATAAATTAAATTTTAGATACAACCTTCATAATGTGAATGTAAGACATGTTCAAAAATTGGCATTACCTAAATTCCAAACAACCATATTTCAGAGATCTTTCTGCTACAACGCCGTCAAAATTTATAACTTTGTTGATGATCAACATAAAACACTACCCGTAAATAGTTTTCGAAGAAAAGTAAAAAATCTTTTAACATCTTAACAACTGTTCGAATAAGAACATCTTCATAATGAACAACCTATCGTCTACTGTATGGTTCTCTTATGTTTCAACTTTTGTCTCATGTTAGTTGGTGTATTAATTTAGATTTTATATTATCCTCGTATATTTGTTATATTCAATATCACTTATTTATTTCTGTTTTTTTATGTATATATTTATATAATAAGTGATAAGGTTAAGTGGAGTAGCCGTGGCTAGACTTCGCCTTGTATTGCTAATTGTAAAATTATATTTACAATTACTTTAATAAAGACATTATTATTATTATTATTATTATTAAATAGGACTTCCGAGTATCCAGCAGTTGGTAAAACTTAAAGTTAACAAACAGACAAAAATCTTGATTGCCAACAGTACAACTAGAGGAGACTAGAAGAAATAGACATTATATTCAAATTAATGAAATAAAATAATACTTGATACAACGATGAATTTATTACCTGTTTTCTATAGTCTTCTTTTTATGTCGCAAGTCGATTGTTTACCGCCGTCTAATTTATGGACCGTCTGCTTACCAAATTAATATATTTGCTTCTTTATGAATCTGGTATATTAAATCAAGATGTTGTTACATAATATATACAAAAACATTCGAGTTTTGCAGACATACAATTTTAAAAAATGTAAAATATATTGTACAAAATTTGTCTTATTATAAGTTAGCCTACTTTGAACCAACCCAACATTATAGCGATTCGCGATTATGTAACGTCTTGTAACCTCATAACAGATACACACGAATATAAGGCTTTATTCATCAAGAATAATATCAAATGTATATTAATTAACACATACATATTCATATATAAATAATTCATTGCATTACCGTATAAAATATTAATTTGAAATGAGTACATTAACTACAGTTGTTAAAGAATAATTTATGTATATACTGGCTATATATTTGTAATTATATTTGTTGCATTTAATAAGTTACCTACCTTTTGATGTATATGCTGGCCATATATTTGTTGCCTTTAATTAGTTATCAAGAAAAGTGGTTATTCTGACATGCACGCGATTACAAAAATATCCAAAATAATTTGTTGCTTAGTGATCTAAATAATCAGTACTTACTATTCTTTTGTCTCGAGGACCTTGCACTCTTTATGTTCGTCCATCGAGTCCTCATAATTCATTGCGTCAACTGACCTCTTTATCCATCACGATATCACTTGCTACATTACTTATATTACAATAAATTACCAGTCAGAAATATTTTTTTAAATTTCAACTATCTGACATGCTCAATCCTTTCATAACCAACAATTCAGAGGAAAATACGAGTTTTATAGACGTCGATTTAGATATTTATTTCAACTCTGCTGAAAACCTGATAATTTGCAGTTCTTACAGGTCGAGAGTTTGTTCACATGTTTTTGCTCACATAGTGTAGAAGTTGGAAGCATTAAAATTAAGACAAAAACTCATAACATTACATACTGTGTAAAATGAATTATACATCGGGCTAAAAATAATATGGCCACAACTCATAGAGCCTCTCGAAGCGAAGGTCACTACATAACTCCCTGGATCAAATTCTTCTAGTTTATCAGTCATATCTCAGAGGACACTAGCTGTAGGTACCTATGGTTCTCCTTTCCTCGAAACATATCTGTTATCTAACAGAGTCGGTGTCATAGTACAGAACTCCATCATCAAGTTGGTCCAGGTAACAACGGGCTTGACTGGTAATATAAGCAGCTATTTATTAACAGTAGATAAAAGGTTTGTATTGTTTGATTTTTCTACATAGGTACTGATTTTTTTGCTCCAATGTAACACAACTTCATCTGAACTTATTCATTACATCAGTAAACAAACCGTCCAGTTTTTGACTCCGTCATTCTGACTCACTTCATAGGACTAAAATTCATATATTTTTAAAATTTTATAATCTTTCTTATTTCATCCGCAACCTAATCAGGAACGTTCGTTCTCGTTGTGAATACATTCATCCGAATTTAATGTCTCGCCACAAATGCGACAAAGAACAAAAAGTTATATTTTCCTTAAACAAAATTACGTATTTTATTCAAAAAAAGTATATTGAAAAAAAATTGTTAGTAAAGTATAGCGGCTGCAGAATTAATTTATTATATTTATGATTAAAAAATGTGTTATTAGATTAAAGAAAAAATAATTTATGATACCTACTCAAGTAACATTTTACCGACTACAGACTACTTTTTTACTAATTATAAGGTCAGAATTATTACAAATAATAGTCAAGTAGCGTCTTAAATTTTATAGTTATGATACAACGTCGGAGCAACGTAGCTTAAATCTCGCAAACGTACTATTTACATCTAGCACATTTACCAACGTTAGTTTGATGTCAGAAATCTACTTAATACGTTGAGTGTGTTTTTAGATTATTATCCAACGTTGATTAGACGTTGGTAACTGATTAAATAGATTTAGGTAATTTTTGGGTAACATTCCAACGTTGGTTAGACGTTGCTGACTGACGTAGTCGTCTAGCAACGTCGGCTGACGTTGGTGTTAGGCTTTTGGGCCTTGGTCTAACATAACCTCAAAATTAATGTCGATAATTCAGACATTGGTAGATATTTAGTACATATTTATACACCAACTGCAACAGACGGTCGATATTATCACGATTGTTTGGAACGAACGTTAGTGTTAGTGCAGATTTCTGCACCAAAGCTTACTAAAAGTTGGTGCAGGTAAAATTATTTAACCGTGACGTCGCTGTTAGTAAAGATCGTTGCATTTATTCCCGCCTTCGCCATATTTTCTGGTTCCACAAAAGGAAATAATAGGCGGCCATATTGATTATGTGTACAATTATTTTAAATACACAAAATTTGCCTCTGTTTTCAAATAAAGTAAGCAAAAAAAGGTTTTATTTACTCGTAAAATTAATTAAACAATATTTCAATTGTGCTTTCTTGGAAAGGGAAAATATTTTTTGAAAGTAAAAAAAATAAAAATAGTACTTTTGTTCTTAAAATAAACAATATTCTTATGGGTTCACTATATTTTTCGACCTACTTTATATATATATATATATATATATATATATATATATATATATATATATATATATATATATATATATATATATATATATATATATATATATATATATATATATATATATATATATATATATATATATATATATATATATATATATATATATATATATATATATATATATATCAATAAAATTTTTTTCGTTTGAGTTTTTACCCCACCAGATCTATTAAAATTTTATTCGAAGTATTTTGTATGTAATACGTAATGATAAACACGCCTTATTCATTTTATATAAATAGATAGGTACGACAAATAGAATAATATACAAAATTGCTTAGTTTCACTACCTAAACCCGACTTTTGTAGGTCAGATTAAGGGCAAATTTTAAATAAGGTTGATAAAAGCCTCACAACCAACTTAAGCCGACGTAAAATTTTGTGAACATTTGGTCGGCAATCACAACGACTAAAGTCGGTCCTCTACGTTGAATCGACCCATATTTTATTGACCAGATTATTACAAATATGGGTCAGCACGACGTTTTGTGCACGTCGCACACCGACTTTTAGTTGGGAACAGCAACGTCGGTTCGTCGTCAGAATGTTGCTTGGGTAGTTTTATCTAATCTAATTTTTAACACGTCTTTTATGTCTTTATTAACATGTTTGAATAAAATATTTATTACAACTTATTTCACACATGTAAACGAGGTTGTAAACATATATTCTATTGTTTCAGTTAATAATTGGTAATTTTGGATTAAGTTATGAACAAAGCAAGACACAAATGGCCCTATGGGCTATTCTTGCAGCTCCACTCCCTATGTCAGTAGATTTAAGAACAATAAGGCCAGAATATAAAGCCATTTTGCAAAACAGAAAAATTATATCTGTAGACCAGGATCCACTGGGCATACAAGGAAGGCGGATATACAAGGTAAGTGGAGATACACACTTATATTAATAAATTACTATAATTATTGAGAAATGCGCAGTTTACATTTCACAAAACATTCGTTGATCTTTAAATTTATGTAAGGTATTTCTGCATGAGAACAATAAAAATACTAAGGATTAATAACTATTTTACGATTTACTATAGAGATTAGGTTAGATTAGGTTGTGCCAAACCACAGATTTACTATGAAACAGATATCCCACTTGTATCGGCACGCTTTAAAATATATGGTGATAGATACTTAATTTTTTTATTTGGATGCGCGCTGTCAGTACAATCACGTACAATTTCAATGCACTAGATTGTCATGCGCATTTCATTTTCAGTCTCCACCTTCGCGAGTAATGTGTTTGTTATTAACACTTTTTTGAAGCGGGTGTTGTAGTGTAGTGTAGTGTTTTCTGTTACCTCTAATTGGATTATTAAATAAATATTGTTTTATGTGATAGGACTGTTACCAGTTTTAGTTATTTATATAACTAAATGTTTGAAAATGGCTCCAAAGTATTGTTGCGTAAAGGGTTGTCTCGAAAATACAACATAATATGGAATTATATGTTTCCTTTCATTTCCCAAAGAACACGAAAGATAAGTCTAAATTAGTAAGTAATAACATTAAATACTTAATGGTGATAAGAGTACATAAACACACAAAGTTTTCCATATTTGATTCTTTCTACTAAATCGTTCGAAATCAGCAAAAATAAATAAGTTGAGAATTTCAGAAATTTGTTTTCAAACGTTTATAAAATCATAACTTTTGTATTACACAATTTGTACAAACCCTTTAAACAGTTGCTCAAAAGTGACTGTAAATAGAATGGTACTAAAATATGTCATGAGACATAACTAACAATAAATTGAGCCTAAGTTGCTATTACCTGTTGAGTAAAAATAAATAAATTTGCCTCTGAATTTCCCCAATTTATTAGAATACGTTTCTAAAAAAATCATTGCAACTAAATCTTTACGTTGGGCAAATAAATGGATAAGTACTATGCACAATTGCGATGTGTAAATCTGTATAACGTTTTGCTTTGAAATTTTATAGTTGTTTAAAATTATTGTAAAAATGTTCTCACATAAATATTTCTTGGGTTTAATACATCACTAGTCGTTATAATCAAATGTGCCAATCCATATCTGTTTACTCATCCATGTGAAAGTTATATGCGCGTCGTCGGTATAAAACTTATGCGCGCAAGCCACAAAAAATAAAAAATTGTGCACAATTCTCTAGGAAGTGGGATATCTGATTCGTATTAAATCTGTATACAAACTTTGACAGTGAAAGCTGAATGATTCTAAGAAAAGAATTTTATATGAACATAGGTTCAATTCCTCTTAGATAATGGTTACAAGTACAATACTTGAAGAATATTTAATCAGAAATCGTGTTAGCAATGATGAAACAAAAATGTCCCGTTACCATTGCAATGATAAAACAAAAACCGTTTACGTCATATTTGCTCGATAAATAATGAGATAATACCAGCATATATTTCGAAATGGACATCCATGCAGTAATTCCCCAGACTTTCAGAAAAAAGTAATCCATAAAAGACTATTTGTTCTAAAACATGCAGCAAATGTGAGCGATGAGGAAATTCTAATTAATATTGTCCTCAACGATCCTTCAATCAGTACGTGACGTATCATCTCCAAAATATATACGCATTATTGTATTCTGGAAACGTTGAGCAAGAATTAGTATTTTGCCACTTGATACATGCTCTAAATATTTACTTCATTTGTGGTTTGATAAAGCATGTTTTAGATGGAACAAATGCTTATCAATGGTTGAGTTGGCATTTTTAATAAAAAATTACTACCTCTAAGGTGATTGATTGCATAAACTCAAATATGTACAATCGTCATTAAAGTCATCACCTTCCTCGATGCTCTCTTTCCGGCACACCTCACTACAAATAGTGCTAGAAAGGGAGCATATTAGAAGGTGATGACTCTAAGCTGATGCCGATGGTACATCAATCAAAGAAGAATCAGAATATGTGGAATAGATCGATGGTACACCATTGGCCGCATCGAGGAAGAGAAGTAATTGTTTGTTTAAAGAAAAAGTTCTGAAACAAATGAGTCGGTGTTGGAGATCAACAGTCCAGGGCAACACGGTCCCTTATTTACATCCTCTAGATTTTATCTCTTTAAGCATATGCAGCAACTTCTAAACCATGTTGAAAATGTTATTAATACGTTAGTAGTTATTGGAAGTGATTCATGAAATGCAGCAAATCAATCGCATAAACCTGATCTAAATATCATAGACCTTCTTAACCCACCTTTGGTTTGTTGATGTAAGGAATGCGTTCAGAATTTCGAACTTTTAAAGTGAATTTTTTGGTGTATTCGTTTTTATCAGTTTTTTTTTTTAAATCACTTATTTAACGTTGGCCTTTATCCACTATCAAGTCAATCACCGTCGCACTCCTAACCTGGAAATTTTGCCGAACCCCCACTCTGTCATTAGGTAGGGATGCTTAATGTGCTCGCAAACACGCGGAACCTACAGTTTTATATCTTTTTAGAAAGGAGCAGGTCTCTCATACATTAAATCTCGTCGTTTTTGTCCTGCTGGTTTTGAACTCGGGCGGTTTGGATGGAAGCACTGTCCATTATTTTGCTCAACACTAAGTCGACTATTTTTATTGCTTAAAGTGTGTTAAATATTAAAAGTCTTGTAATTCCTGAGCTAGGGGAAGTGAACCTGCTGTACCAGTAAATTGAATATATTGGCGAAGGCGCCGGGATTTTGGATCAGTTATTGGTTAATCAAATAATCGAGAATTGAGAATTTTTATGACTCTAGACATTAGTTCACCGTCGCTAAATATACTAAACATAAACAATGTTAAAAATTTCGTTAAAACTGTGTTATACCATTTTTTTAATGAAAATTGAATATAAAATGCTCTATACACACGAGAAAAGAAATTATCAATAAGAAAAATTCTGAAAAATGATGGAATTAGTACAGATTTAAATTTTAAATAAAAAAATAGTTTAAATACAGTCTGCCAACACGAAAAATTTTGTATCATCTTATTTCTTTTTCAGCACAAAGGAATAGAAATTTGGTCGAGACCGATAACGCCGCTGTACCAAAATTACTTTTCATATGCAATAGGTTTCGTTAACAGGAGGACAGACGGGACTCCTTCCGATGTCGCAGTGACTCTTAAAGAGTTGGGTCTCACATCACCTACAGGATACAGAGTTGAAGTAAGTACCTAATAAGTGTAATTCTAATTTTGGAATTGGTAAAATCTACACAGACAAAATATTAACTACGAGTATCTAATAATAGTTATTTATGATACAAGTGTTAAAAATGACTTTTTATTTTGTGAGTGGAGAAGTTTGCGAAACGAGCGTAAGCGAGTGGAGCAACTCCACGAACAAAATAAAGTCATTTTTAACACGTGTATCATACAATGTTTTTTCTACAAACACCATTAAAAGAACAATAAAGTTTCTTTAAAAAGATTTCAAATCCTTTTAATGGTTACCTCATAATTATTCTAGTAGTTTGTAGGATTTATGAAATAAATAAATCAAGTTTGCCCGTTGTTTGACACATGCTTGTCAAATGTGAAAAACTATATAGCATTTCCTCCACTGCTTCAAGTTCAACTTCAACAATTTCTTCTTGTGAAGTAGCTTCCTCACAATGGATAAATATTACTAATTGCTCCAATTGTACAATTCATATAAATATTTCTAAATAACTTGAAATTTTTTGTTAATAAATATATAAATGTCATTATGACAAACGACTTGTCATTTTTTCTTTTTGGACTAGTGTTAAAAGTAAATCATGTGATCATTTTTAACGCGAGTTTATATAATATAAATTTAGTTTTTAATGGTGTTTGTAGAAAAAATATTTTATTGCTAAAAAATGTACTAGATAAAATTAATATACTGGAGGTGTCAGTTCAAACACAAAACTTTTGATAATTTCAGAGAAACATTTTACCTCAATTACCAAATAGTCGCATATTTTGCGGTGCAGCTGCTTTAACACTAATCTCTAAATTTGTTTACTGATTAAATATAACTTCATCCGAACCCAGTGCCTCATTTTCAACGATTTTAAATAATGTAGCTCAACGCACGCAAATAAAGAAAATGGTTTTCAGTACTTTATTTATATTACGACCATATTCATTAATTGTTCTACCTCAAAAAATGTTTAATAAATTTTCATGGTGGTGTGGAAACGCGTAAAATTGTGTAACAGCGATGGCTCCCAAGGAACCGCTTCGAAAATGTTGCACTACAGAACATAACATGTTGAACTGACAAATGATCTTAGCTACCAAAGAGGATTTGCAGGTTTAATTCAATGCAGGTTACTTATCACTCACTATGTCTAGTATAGTTTTACAGATTTTGGTTATTTTTCAGTTACAATTTTGAAATTATTTTGTCCGGAAATCTAAAAGAATGGCAAATAAGATTTCATTATACTGTTTTGCTTTTCTTGTGGTTGATATGTAGCCACTAACGCATAATAAATTACTAAATTATCGCTAATGGACTTAATACAACCTTTTTGGTTACTTTTGAATCATTAAATGGTCATTATGTCTATTATGCATTTTCTCGCAGGACACTATGTTGCTTTATACAAAACGGGTCATCCATCTTTCAATTTCCATCTATTTTTTTGTCCAGTCTACTGTTAACAAGTATTTAGTTTGATATTAAAAAGATGCAAAAACTAAAAAAAAAATAGTAAGTACTGAAATGTGCAAAAATAAAGATTATAAACTATAATAATAATTTATTTTAAACGTAACAAATATTAAATAATGAGGTCGCGCTGATGTTTTCGAAGTATCTTATTGGCAATAAAAATGCTATTGCCTAAAAGATTTGAGTGCACGATACCCAGACTGATAAATAATAATAGCACAGAGTATCAGACGAATCCGTGGCGAAACAACTTATCATAAGAAAAGGAGAGTTAATATGCACTTTATAAGTAGAAAATCAACATATTAATATATGATATTAAAAGTAAGTGGCTGGGAATTCTTTACAAAAATCTAAACAATAAACTAATGGTTGCAACATACATCTCTTTAAAATTTCTATGCCTAAAGAAATTATTTTTCGTGATGATGGCTAAATGATAGCTATATGTCAATTTAGAGAACTGTAGTTCGAACATATTTCAGTTAGTATCAGTATATGACCTAATCGCAACCACAGCACAACCTAGACAACCGTGGGTAAATAGTCGTTTCGTAGCTATGCTTTGGTCAGCACATGCTTACTATTTTAGCTATACTTATAGCTAGTTAGCCATGATGATATTTTCATGACCTAAAAATCATTCCCCATTTTGGATGCGCCAACGTTGATTTTTAAAACGTCTTCGTGTATGGTTATTATAACCAAATGACTTTTGCTATAGCAGTCGTTGGCGCGCCCAAATTTCAACTCCGTGTTTTACTTGAGATACAATTATATTTTGATTTATAAATTGTCATATAAAAAAAATATAAATTTGTTCATTATTTATAGAAAATATTTTCATATTTGAATATATTTGTTTAAGTTTTGTACCTGGCTGGGAGCGCTGCAGCTATATGCAGCTCAGAAGCACTTAATGAATAGCTACCACTGTTGAGTAATAAGTAATAATTTATACAATTTCGAATGAAAAGGGTGCGATGCCAAAAAACTACTCTTTAGCGCCATTTTGCCAATATGACGGCGTGAGCGACATTTCTACGAAGTCGCAAACTTAAGTATATTGTTCAAACCATCAAAGGCTACTAAACTGCCAAGTTTGAAAGTTTCCCGACCTTTTGTAAGGTGAGCTTCACTCGTTTTTTGATTTCTGCAATAAAAACTCCTATAATTTTTATTGGCCGTCTGTATGGCAACAATATATTCATGGCCCATACATATATTTTCGTGTATGAAATGTGAATTTTTCTAGGATGCATGATTATAAAATATTCTAAAATTGGCATTACATGAACGTTAATCATCGTGTAGGCCGATGTAGGAGTATTTTTCTAGACATGCACACGCATGCCATTATCATCATTATTCTTGTTCTATTCTTAGTTCATATTTCTTAAGAATGTCCCACAAAACGATAAATAGTTGTTTTAATTGTCTTAAATACAAATAAAATTACTGGTAATAACACGTATAGTAAATATACGTGGGAAACCTACAATTCTAAAACTTTCTCGCTTTAATTGTTGCTGTAAAAATAATAATAAACTATTAATATTTTATATAACCTGAATCAATAATAATTACTATCTATATATATGGATATGTATACAAACAACCATTAATTGCCTACATTGTTATTTTTACTACTGTGTATTACTCATAAAACACGTAACATCATAATTCTGGTAATATCACCTACTTTATTTCGAAAAATATGTTTTTGTTGTAAGTAATTATTGTGGGTAATTCTGTGAAAATCATTTACTGCAATTACATTTATTCTATTAATCAATTTATTTTCAAAGAATTACCTACTGATTATACTCATCATTTAGATCATCAGCAGCGGCATGCGTCAACCTATGATAAATCCATTTACCACTTTAGACCTCTTGTTTCTTTAACCGTTTTTTATATATATTTTTTTAAATTTTTTGTATATTAAACTGTACCCAATTAAAAAGTACATTTTTGACAACAATATGTTCCTAACTGTAAACTGCCGTTGAATTCCCAGTTACAATATGAACAGGAACTGAAAACAGTATTAAACAAAAAACGCGATAAAAAAATTATGGGTAACTTTCTACAAAACTGCTTCGAAGAAACGCGTTGTGGGGTAACGTTTTGGTACGCATGGACCGTCGGCCACCTTTTTATTATCCAGTAAAAGGTTGCAACAAGGCATTGGCTAAGCAATCCAGCAGCTAATAACGGACACAATAAACAAATTTAAAATGTCTAAAGACCAAGTATTTAATGTTTGTAACTGATGGAAGTTTAATCATGCTTCAAGTTGGCCATTCCCTCAAATCTATATATCCCAATTTGATACGTATCATTTGTATACTCCATGTTCTTTATCATATTGTAGACACCCCATACTGCACAAGGACGTCCAATGGAAATCCATTGGATGTACGTCATGGACCTGATGGACGTACGACGGATATCCATCTGGATACCAAAAGTAATCCACTATGGACATCCAGTGGACAGCCGTTTGTCACAAAATTGTACATCCTGTGGATGTCCATTCGCGGACCTCTAGAGCTCTAAAAAATGAATTATTGTTTTTACTTACATTAACTCACTTTATACACATAGGGACATGAAAGCTTCTGGTGATCGGATCACGCCATCTATCGGTTTAGTTTTAAGCTATTAAGACGAGTATTGTTGCATTGTATTAAATTGAAAACTCACCTTGCCTGCGTATTGAACCGGGGACCTCTGCAGTTGTAGCCTGATCCTTAACCACTGAGCCATTTAGATTCTTATAATCATTGGTTATATAGGCAATAAATTCATATAAAAAATTGCAGTATTAAAGTATTATAGGCAAAACAAAGTAAAAAACTGTGACGTTTGAATTGTCCAGCTACGTAGACAAAATATGAGAGTTAACACAAATTTACAGAGTAAATTGCAAAACTAAACAAACTAGGACCGGTATCCCACAATATTTTAGGAAGTTGCAGACTTCAACTAACTTAAGTATCAATAAAAAAATACTAGTCCAACAAATAAACTAGGTATAGCTATGATAATAAACAAAGTGAAATACGTGTTCACTATATATTGAGATATTTTTTACTAAAAAGAAGGTAATCTTCACGAAAAATAGAATTTACAATGTCTACATACAGACAGACAACTAGAAAGATAACGTAAATAAATATTTGCTAAATATAAAACAATAATAATTTTCAAATTAAAGGTAAAGTTAAATTAAATTATTTATTAATTCCTCATAGAGAGGTAATAATGAATTCCAGATAAAGTTAAATAAAGATATCTAGCTTGACTATATATTTACTGCAGATAATTAAAAGTTAATCAATTGCCAGATAACTAGGCAGGTATCTTTGCCAGATAACTAGGCAAGACTCCACTAGAGCAGCGTTTGTGACTAAATACTAAGGAAACGTTCAAACAAGCACTCGACATTTTAAATTTAGAAAAATCTTACGTTACTGAGATCTGGTTGGTAAATATATGCACTGGTATAAAATGATCTACCACAAAACAAATGCACCACATTAGGTAATTCTCACAAAGCTTATAATGTTATAAACAAATAGGTTTAGTCCAAAAAAAGAGTACCAATCTACAAATGTCACCAGTCACCACTTTTCACAGAGCTACCAACGTAGCCAAGTGACCTAAAACATCAACAGACAAAGACCGAAAATAACTAACTACGACACAAAATGGCGACATCCGCTGCTGGGTAAATCTAAAATTTACAGTAACCAAAAGTTAGTTTAAATTAGCACATGAAATTATTACAATATAAGAGGGATATTAGATAAATTGCCAACAAGGCATGATAAATCGATACTCATCAATATTAATGATGGCTGTTCCAAAAAACAACCAATGTGAACTGATCACCGAAAAAGCGCATTCGCCCAAGGCGTAAATTAAGATAAATACGGTACAATATTAATATGAAAATTACCTCGAAGGTACGTTAAATCAATATAGCAACTTTTTAAATAATGATGATCATAAAGTTACACGATAATACCAGAAAACATAAAATTTTACCAGACCGCTGAAATAGAGATGTTGTCTTCAGAACGCTACACTAGTAAGAAGGAAGTAGCATCGGAGTGTTCTGCTACCTAAACTCGATTATAGTCTGGAAAGAGACAAACAATTGAGAGTACAGTATGAGCAATAAAGACAAATAGATATTTAGGCATTTTTTATAAGTGCAAAAATCTACCAAACCAATTGTTCCAGTAGAAATCAGTGGCGCCATCTAGACTAGACTGGCAGAAACAATTTTTAGCGGAAAACTACAAACTGAAATGAAATGGCTTGCAATTTCGTTAAAGGTTGAGAAAAAGTTCACCCATGAGGTTTGTATTTATAAAAATAGGGCCAATTATTTTATTTCTGTGTGTCCCACACCACATATTAACAGTTTTGCGACCTTGCTTTTTTTCTACGTGAAGATTTCCTGTAGCCCAATAATGACTGTGTTATGCCTGTTAAACAAACTCGCTGTAGAAGAGGAAGACTCATCAGTCCAAATAATATTATGCTATGAATCATTACTTTCATTATATCTCTCAATTTTTGTTGACAAAACAATATTATTTGTCGACGGCCATTTTCATTAAATTCTTTACAGAAGTAATATGGAATGGTTTGAATTTATTTTTTTTTAAAGTTCGCATAACACAGCTTTGATATATTTAATTCTTTACCTACAGAATAAGTAGAAAGATTTGGGTTTCTATGAAAGACAATAAAATATTCATCTACATTTCCTCATCAAGAACAATTTTTCTTTTTCTTCTAGTTTTTAACGAATATCTGTCACAAAATGTATTATAAATTTGCTTAAATGTCATTTTAGTAGGCATAGTCTGATTTTGGTATCTTATAAACTCTGCTTTGAAGCGGTCATGTTTTTATTACAATATATATTTCTAAAATTTACACGTTTCTTCCAAATTGTAGTAATGTATGATGTATGTTTATCTACAATATAGATATTAATTTAATAGATTAAACAGCCATACTAATT
>JANEYF010001504.1:0-122135 GCA_029963845.1 Rhamnusium bicolor | reverse complement strand
AAAAATAATTTTGAATAGGATAAATATATCACATTTAATAATAATTTATTAGTCAAGATAGTAAAAAACCTGTATATGACTAATCAAAAACAAGGCTTTGACAGTGCAATGCTATATTAAAAAGTATAAAAGTGGACACTACAAACGAAGATTATTATATCTATTCTACACTCGGTGTTGTTAAGAAATTATATCTCAAGTTGCAATCCGAAATGTTAACCAGTGACAGTGATTCATTAAAGAGGGCAAAAACAGAAAATAAACACAGCCATATGAGTAAATGTAGTCATGTAAATTAGTCTTTTAGACAAATAGTAAGTCACCACTTACATGAATCCAACCGAGAGTAATCAGGTTATGTTGATCTTGATAATCAAATATTTCCTCCTCATTCATTGTCATACATGAATCCGATGTTCCCTTTTGCTTTGGTAATATCATATGGGTTATGATTAGTTTATTGTGCTCCTGTTAGAAACATAACACATAACAATTTAGCAAAAGTTTAAAAAACTGTTTCATATTTAAAACAATAAATTAAATTTGAAAAAACATCACTACTATCAACATTTTAAATAGATCTTTAACTTAAAGCGAGTTTTAGTGAAAAGAAAATGTATTACAAACAAAATATAAATATCAGATACCAATCATATTGTTTAAATAAAAATTGGCTTTAATGGCTATCATATTTATACTCGATTTAAGTTTTGCTGGAATTGCTGGTAACACATTTTCTTGTCACCACAATTCCCTTTATTAAAGGTCCCTTTAAAATGGTAACACCGAGGGGTAATACCTATCTGTCAAGAAAACCAAGTGCAATTTCTCCTTCTAAACAAATTGAAAATAGAATAAATAGCTCTACTATATGTAAAAAATATACAGTATTTCACTTATGATGGAGCCACCTCAATATCTCCATAATTATTGCTCGAATTGAAGCAATAATACCCAGCCTACTGTGATCAGAGAGTGAAAATGCAAAAAAAAAGAATAAATAATAAATATAGTAGCAATTCATAACGGAGAACGAAAAGAGGACCTCATAAAACTATTTTTTTTTTTTTACTTTAGTTCATGATATTCAGGTGAAAAATTTATCACACAGGGGCTTAATTAATTAGAGGCAAATCTACCAGAAAAAATGTCAAATTATATATTTATTTTTATTTTGGATGTTTATAGAGGGTGTATAAGATATTGCAACTAAAGTTTGTACTTGGGTATTTGAGGTGATTATAACCAACTTTTATCTAAAATAAAAATTGTCAAATATTTCTGTATTTTACATCTTTTTTTTTTAACACAATAGGTTGGTTATAAGTGCTACAGTTCGAGACATTCCTTCAAAACATCTTCAAAAATTCTATACTGAAAATAACTGCGCTTTAATTGAACTAATAAGTGAGGAGCTTATTTTCAAAACGCAATTTCTGCAGAACACTATTTAGGAGTAATTGCATCATTTTCTATAACTAAAAAAATATGTCGCCTATATTTATTATGTATTTTAAATTACAGAAACTATATTTTGCTAAAAATAAATATACTGTTTTTAAAAGAGTTCATTAAAACAAGTTAAATGCCATCTATATCTCAATAAATGTTTTGTCAGAAATTGCGTTTTGAAAAAAAGCTCCTTAAAATTATAGAAATATTGAGGTGGTTCCATCCTAAGTGAGACACATTGTATATGTAAAACTAAATTATAGTAACTTTTTTGTCCAGAAGTGTGAATATATTGCAGCATACACATAAAATTCATGAAAATATCAAAAAATAATTGTAATTTACCCAAGTTTAAAACTGCTTTGTATCAAAAAATAAAAACTAAATTCTGTATGATAGTAAATATATATACCAGTTTTCCGGTTAATACTCCACAAGTTTCAACATTTTTGATAGTATTACTTAGGGCCATAGCTTGAAATAAGGTCATAACCTTCATAGGCACCACAACTCCCCGGAGAACAGTTGTATCATACCTGTCATTAATGCTCTGTTCAGAAGGCTTTTTAGTACGATCAACCGATGGCGTATCTGTTATTCTAAAATTAAACATATTATATTTAATGTTAATTATTCTATTTATGTAATATACTCCAATTAAAATAGCTAGTCCAGTTTCACTTTTGTAATAGAATATTTGTGGTTATGTTTAAAATTACCTATTATTAGATACGGCAACAGTAGAAGATGGAGGTGGCGCTGAAGGTGGCAGAACATGTGGTACATTCGAGTATGAATCAGGGTAATTAACATTGGCTAAACTTCCAGGAATTTTGACATCTATATTTCCTGAAAAATTTGTCGTTATTTTTGGTTTGATGCTTCTCATAGTATCCCTCTTCTTTGGGCCAAGATCATGTTTTTGTTGCAGCTTCTAAAATGTTAATATTGAATAACTATAATATAGACTAAATAAAATAGGACATTTTTATTCAATAATAATGTGAAAAACATACCAAATCTGGAAATAAAATTATAACATTTCTTCAAAAAGTTAATCCCATGCGAGATGTTCATGTTGGAAATGAAAAAAAATGGTATTTTTATTTGTGTCACATCATCAGGCAATAAGAATTTTAAATCATAATGATTTTCCGAGGGTTATTTTCTCAGACAAATCCTTGGAAAATCTTTATGATTCAAAATGCTTGTTGCCTCATGATGTGACAAAGATTAAGTCATGAAACCGGTAACATCAATAAAGAATTTTTGTAAGAGACCTTTTCCATTTCCAATAATTAATTATAGTTATAGTCACAAGTATAGGGTAGATCAAACTTGAGGATTTGGGATTTTTAGGTATAAGATAGCATATCAGTTGCCTACTTTTTCCAAATAAGTTCAACGATCAGTTAGATTTTTAACTATCTCTTATTGTTTTCGCATTATTAATTTTTTTCATTTTGTAGCGAATTTTAAATCTCTGTATCTCGTTTAGGGTGAAAGATTTTCAAAATATTTTTTTTTTGTTTTATAGTTTATCACAATGATTTCGAGCCTTCTTTTGTTTTCAAGATATCGGTTATAGTTTTTTTGAAAATAATTCGAATATGGAAAACCAGTAGAATAGAATAGAATATATTTCTCACTTTAACACGATAATGTATACAGTCGTCAAAATAAATGTGTAAAATTAAATTAGTATATACATAGATTGTACTTATTACTTAACGCGTCGACATGTTTCATTCAGGAATTAGACCTATGGTCAATAGTGTAATCATAATTTTGTAAACAAAGCACCATTGCATTATTCGAGGAACAATATCTCGTTTAGACAGTTCCCAAAACTATCAGAAACAGTGACTATTTTGAAAGGAACACCCTGTAGATACACGTGAAAGCATTTCAAAGAATTAATTATAGCCAAACATTCTAACTCGTAACTATGGTATTTAGACTCACATGCTGTGGTACGTTTGCTAAAAAAAAATACCGGGTGGAACTTACCATTCGATTGCTTCTGCATTAATATAGATCCAAAACTTATTGAATTTGCATCACAGTGTAATTTTGTTTCATTTAGTGATGAATAGATCGATAAAACGGGTTGTGACATTAACTTTAATTAAGCCTTAATATGTTCTTCATTAAATTCAAACTTTGCATTTTTCTTTAATAAATCGCACAACGGCTTTGCTATAATCGCGAAATTTACTATTAATCTATGAAAGTAACTTTCTAGACCTATAAAACTATGTAATTGTTTTACATCGGAATAGGGTAATTTTGGATTGCTAAAGTATTAGCATTATTACATCCTGTACATTAGTTTCATTAACCTAAAAAATCAATTTCTTGCTTTAAAAAGGACCATTTGTCAAGCCATAGTTCTAACAAATTATTAGTTATCAAATCAAAAATTTCTCGTAATATGTCTAAATTTTACTCTATCGTTTTTGTTGCTATCATTATATCGTCAAGATAAATTAGTATCTTACCCGCTAGTATTAGATCTTTAAAAATTTTATTTATGAATCTCAAAAATGTGGCAGGACTGGAACTTAAGCATTTTGCAAAACTCAAATTGACCTGGCGGACTAAGAAACGAAGTGTAAGTAATAGAATAATCAAGTGAAACATGATAAACAGCATTTTAACTGGTTTAAACAGTCATCTATCAATGGTATCGGGAATTGATCTCGGAATAAATCTTTATTTAAAGTGCGATAGTCTACACATTCTTTTATCTGTTTTTTTCTTTGCTAGTACTACTGCTGAATAATAGGGAGATTCACTCTCACGAATAATATTTTTTCCCAATAGATCACTTAATATTTGATCTAAGGGTAGTTTTACAGAAAATGATGAACGTCGTGATCTTGTAAAAAATGATTAGAAATGAATATCCATAGATCATCTTCATTGATACATATTTAAGTTTTCATGTATATATATATATATATATATATACCTATACATATTGATAAATTAAATACATTTTCTAAATATTGTATTCATATGAAAATTTGAAGTAATAGATACATAAGAAAATTTTCCTTATCATGTACCCTGTATATCTAAAAAACTTAAATATTTAATATGATCATCAACTCTATTGTAGAAAATCGGAGCCTGGTATGAAAAACGAAATTGAAATTAAGTTTAGGAAAATAGTTTTTGCCATAACTTTTTTTATTTAACATTCAATTGTTTTTTGTTTGAAGATTTAAATTCCTTGGAAATCAGATTAAAGGCAAGTTCATAAAATTTACCGTAACAGTATGTGCCTTGAGTGCTGTTCTCTTTTCAATCAGCGTTACCTTGTTCGTGGTTGAATCTGGAGTTGCACCTGAAACCTCCGCTTGTGACCATTGTTGTGGACAATTCTTATATCTATGGCTCATCATTTCATGGTGTAAACATGATCTTTTCGCTGTCTTGGTTCTATCCAATGACTTCCAGAAGTCATTGGTTCTATCACAGTCTGCAATCTTATGACCCTCCCGATTACAGTTGTAAAACCGTACCCTTTTCTTTTCAATCAGTGTTGCCGTGTTCGTGGTTGAAGCTGGAGTTGCACCTGAAACCTCTGCTCGTGACAATTGTTGTGGACAATTTTTATATTTATGGCTCATCATTTCACAGTGTAAACATGATTCTTTCGCTCTCTTGGTTCTATCAAATGATTTCCAGAAGGCCTTGGTTCTATCACAGTCTGCCATCTTATGACCCTCCCGATTACAGTTGTAACACCGTACCGCTCTCTTTTCAATCAGTGTTACCGTGTTCGTGGTTGATTCTGGAGTTGAACCTGAAACCTCCACTCGTGACAATTGTTGTGGACAATTCTTATATCTATGGCTCATCATTTCATGGTGTAAACATGATCCTTTCGCTGTCTTGGTTCTATCCAATGACTTCCAGAAGTGATTGGTTCTATCACAGTCTGCAATCTTATGACCCTCCCGATTACAGTTGTAAAACCGTACCCTTTTCTTTTCAATCAGTGTTGCCGTGTTCGTGGTTGAAGCTGGAGTTGCACCTGAAACCTCTGCTCGTGACAATTGTTGTGGACAATTTTTATATTTATGGCTCATCATTTCACAGTGTAAACATGATTCTTTCGCTCTCTTGGTTCTATCAAATGATTTCCAGAAGGCCTTGGTTCTATCACAGTCTGCCATCTTATGACCCTCCCGATTACAGTTGTAACACCGTACCGCTCTCTTTTCAATCAGTGTTACCGTGTTCGTGGTTGATTCTGGAGTTGAACCTGAAACCTCCACTCGTGACAATTGTTGTGGACAATTCTTATATCTATGGTTCATCATTTCACGGTGTAAACATGATCCTTTCGCTGTCTTGGTTCTATCCAATGACTTCCAGAAGTCATTGGTTCTATCACAGTCTGCAATCTTATGACCCTCCCGATTACAGTTGTAAAACCGTACCCTTTTCTTTTCAATCAGTGTTACCGTGTTCGTGGTTGAAGCTGGAGTTGCACCTGAAACCTCCGCTCGTGACAATTGTTGTGGACAATTCTTATATCTATGGCTCATCATTTCACGGTATAAACATGATCCTTTCACTCCCTTGGTTCTATCCCATAACTTCCAGAAGTCATCGATTCTATCACAGTCTGCAAACTTATGACCCTCCCGATTACAGTTGTAACACCGTACCGTTCTCTTTTCAATCAGTGTTACCTTGTTCGTGGTTGAATCTGGAGTTGCACCTGAAACCTCCGCTCGTGACCATTGTGGTGGACAATTCTTATATCTATGGCTCATCATTTCACGGTGTAAACAGGATCCTTTTGCTCTCTTGGTTCTATTAAATGACTTCCAGAAGTCATTCGTTCTATCACAGTCTGCAATCTTATGACCTTCCCTATTACACGTGTAACACCTTAAAGTACTGTTACCAGGGAATTTCTGGACAGTATGTGAACTATTTTTTTGTAATATTTGAACCACTTCTTACAGATACTCTTGTTCACGGGAATTGCCACTTTTCGTAAATTCGTCAGTATTTATGGTTTTCTTTCGGTTCTATCCCACTTCTGAAGTTGTAGATGGCCACAAAAATAATAAACAACACGAAAGTACTTTACTAGTTTTAATTTATTTGTTTAAAATACAAAGAATGCCTCTTTCCAACCACGATCGTACATAACCTCTTTCTTTCATTTTCCCGCCTGCGTTCTCTATCGGTAACTTTTTCTACTCGCCTAATTGCCAACTTAACAACAGGCGGCAAATTTAAAAATAAATATTACAAAATGAATAATCTAGTTTAATCTCATTTAGGAAATAATACAAAATTGTTTTAGAGGCTAGTATAGATATGTTTTAATAATAAATAATGGAGTTTCAATACGAAAAGTTAAAAAACGGTAGTTGCAGTCAGTAATTTGATAGTAACTCAAGTGAATGAAACATAAGATGCAATCTTAGGCGCGGTTGTATAGGTAATACACTATCATTTACAAAATGAATAATCTAGTTTAATCTCATTTAGGAAATAATACAAAATTGTTTTAGAGGCTAGTATAGATATGTTTTAATAATAAATAATGGAGTTTCAATACGAAAAGTTAAAAAACGGTAGTTGCAGTCAGTAATTTGATAGTAACTCAAGTGAATGAAACATAAGATGCAATCTTAGGCGCGGTTGTATAGGTAATACACTATCATTCGGATGTAAAGCAGTTGGTCCCATGTCTATTAGATGTTAGCCAAGTAAAAAATCCTTACTTCGACAGAGAAGAGGTTTGACAAAATTTCCAGGTTGGAGGTAGCTCATCTTCTAGCGTCAGTGATTGGCTATGGTAGCGGAAATAGGCCGATGTTAAATAAATTAATTAAAACTAAATAAATAAATGAAATTGTTGGGCCTTACAGATTTAGATATAGATTTATATCAAGCCCTTTTATTATTCTCTCTTGTAATACAAAAGACAATACCGACACATTGTTCTAAAAGCTCTTAAGGTATTTTCTAAGTTATCTTGTTCAAAATTTAAAAAAATGTCTGAAACATATTATATTATGCTAAAACAACGTTTTTGACAATTTTCAATTGTAGCCGTGTAAAACTATTATTTTATAAAAGGAAACTACATATATTTTCAATATTTTACAATAATATTCAGTTAAACCATATCACTAACTGTGGATTAGGATAAAACGCTTAAGCAGAATGAATGTGAATGCGAACATATGCATTACTTGAACTGTTTAATATAAAGGAAAAGAGATGACATGAATACATACATAAGTAAAAAGAAAAACCATTCTCAAAATCCGTAAATATTAATAGAAATTCTTTTGTAGTGGATATTTGAATTGCACCTGCTGAACTCAACAGCAATGCATGATATCATGTTACACCTGTGTCTCCATATCACATGTACATCCACCGTAACACAAAACAACACCATCAAGAGATTTGCAAGTGTAATACAAACGATTTTTACCATATTTTTTTCCTGAAGTGGGTATTGGATATTCTGTCAGTTTAATTGATAAAATAACTAGGAAACAAAAATTTCAAGACACTTTGAAATTCTTCGACCCTTCAAAATGAAAGAGAAATTCCAAAATTTGTATCAATTCAATTCGATCCTCGATTCACACGTGGTATTTGTACGATTTTTAAAGATATAGATATGACAGTGGTTTATTCATCGGGAAATAAACTATGACAACTTTTAGGCAATCCAGAAGACAAAATTGAAACAAACAAAAAGTTGGGGATTTACAAAATTAGCTGTAAGGACTGTAAGTTAGACAAACTAGACGATCAACTTAAACTAGACTCAAAGGGTAATTTGGCCTATCTCAAATATGATAGAACTAAGTATAGTGTTGCCCAACATGTCTTTGAGAACAACCATAAAATAGACATTAACAGTTTAAGATTAATTAGGAATGTAACAAATACTACACAGCCAGATGCATTTGAAAGTTTGGAAATCACAAAGTGTAAAAATAGGATGAATAGTGATAGAGGGCCAATCCCAAATTTCCCGCTTTATTAGTTAGTGGGTTACGGTGATAATAGTTTAGGTACAAATAGGGTAGATTGTTAGCATAAGGTTAGTTTTAATCATCTCTAGATGTCGAATGCAATATATGGTGTTTTGTGGAAAACTACATCAGTGTTACCATATTTTATATTTTGTATAAAAAAAACTTGGATTCACTAATGATGGATACAACCATAAGAATGACAAAATATGAGGTTTTTGGCTCGGCTTTTGGTATCTATACAAACAACCTTTATATATTATATTAATAGGATATAAGACAATCTATCATAACATTATACTAAAAATAAAAAAAAACCCTTACCACCTCTGCCAAGCATCTATTATAATCATCTTTATACTGATCCAAAAGTTGCTGTTTTAATTTCTCTGCTTTGGGTAAAATTTCCCTCATCTTAGCTTGGTTTCTTGCTTTAACATCAATTGGTACTGTGTTAAAATCAGGATGTTTTCGAATTTTTTCAAGAAATAATGTCATAAACTTCAAATACAACACATAGGAATTTTCTAAACTACCTTCTTCATAGTATACATTAGCCATACGAACCATTTCTATTCCTGAACGATAATATCTAGATAATATGAACATTGTATTATATAAGTGTGGACATTTTATAAAGGTCTATAATCTATATATATTGCAACTTACCTCATAGGTGGGACATGTGGGTCAACTTCCACAGAGTTGCTATAATTTATCAACTGCTTTAGACGTTCTTGTGGCTCTAAATGTTCCAAAATCTTTTTTTGGGCCATAGTGCATGGAATTTGTAATTCAACAAATTGTTGACAAGTTATCAACACTTAATAATGATTTATTTAAATTTCCAGGCAGTTTCACAGTATTGATTTAAGAAACTCTAATAAAATTCTGATATCATTCCTGTTGTGACTCATTGTAAATGCAGATATTTATTAAGGTTAGTTTAAATTTTCAATGTCAGAATAAAAGGGACTTTCGGAAATGACATCTGCTTGAATCAGATCAGATACTGAACTATAATGATTTTCGTAAACTATATCCGTCCTCGATCTTCTAAAGAATTTGAAACAAGACGGAAATAGAGTTAGTACTGAACAGACATTTTCGATGAACTAGTTCAAATAGTTCAAGTTTTGCGGAAATCTGTTCACGTGTTCTTCTATGAAATACGTGTTCATTAAACGATAGCAGAAAAGTGGCGGTTCTCAGTTCTCACGACTCCCACCCTTTCCAACATTCGGTTCTACCAGAGGTTGTCTCTAATTCTACATATTTGTTATGTATGATTAGAAGCATTGGCAGTCTAGTACAATTGTATAAAATCTAGTAAAATTTTGTGCGATCAGTCTCTCGTCGTCATAACGTCGCTGTTAACATTTCTCTATTGATGAGAAAGAAAAATTAAATGAAACACATGATTTTCTTAAATCCCATATGGATTTAATAGTAGTATTTTATTTGTACTGTGGATCAGGTCATTTCTGATCTAGATCAGTAAGGTCAGTTATTTACATGTTTTATTTGCAACTGATCTGAAATCAAAAGTGACCACGACAGTTCCCCCCTCATCGATGCTGCTCCACTCCGAATGAAAGAATCACATCTTTTTCTGTTCTGTGTCACATATGATCTTTAGATCAGTAATGTTCTTTTTCTGTTCTGTGAGTAATGTAATGGGGTAAGAAATGTGGCAAACGGTTGACTGTAATATCAGGTTTTGCATGCCACAACAATAAATTTGCATATTTTTCATAAAAAAATATTATTTCATAACATAAAAATAATGGAGTTCTTAGGAATGGAAAAAAAGAAAATGTCAAGTTGGTTTCTGGATCAGTCAATATTTCTTTGTGCATTGTAACTTTATTTTTTTTCAGCAATGACGAAGTGGCATGCCTGTAGTGAAAGAATATTTTAAAAACATGCATAAAATGTTAAATTAAACATATACTTTAATATTTTAATAATATTTTATAAACATTTTAAGATATTTTGAAAATATTCCTACGAAGGTGAATATAAAACATTGGTTGAATATTTTTAAAATATTTTTATAACTTTCAAAATATTTCAATAATATTGAAAACCATTATAAAATATTTAAAAAATATTCTGTGGTGTTATGGTAATTTTCGATTTGCAATAACTTTATAATAACAATAAATTGTTATTAATCTAATTCAAAACGAATTCTGACAGTGCATATTATTAATTGTTTGTTTAGTCACTTCCAATGCAACACTTTTCATAAAGAACTCTCTTTATTGTTGCATTCATATATAAGATGATATTTTTAGGGTTCATTCAAATTAAGTTAGTTTAGTGTTTTAATTAAGAATATCATAAATTTGACATTCTCATTTTCATCTCTAAATTATATATTTACATCGCTAGAGTGAAAAAACATCACTTTCATATATAATAGCAAACGTGGGAAAATTACTATTTTCATATACATAATATAGGAGTAGAAAATGATATTATTTTATAAATAAAATGTGTGCACTAGAATTTCGAGTTCAACCGCACGAAGTCACATATGCAAGTGGACAAACTGTGTAGGCCTACGACCTACTATGCGAAATAATAATAAGAAACTAATTGTTCTGCATTTTGATATTATAATGCTCAATTAGGAAAGAGACTGGATGTGATGTGTCTATACCAGTTTGTCAGTCTTTTTGAGGAGACGTATTTATATGGACCTATAGAAATAAACAAAGAGCACCTAATAATCATATTTTTATTAAATTTGTATTTAAAACATTAACACATAAAAATACGTACAAAAATAATACACAGAAATATTTAAAATTAACATTTATATAACACAGCTATAGAGCCCGGATTCGAATATTACATGACGATATTTTCCCACAAATATTGCACCGATCTATTGTGCCCTCTGCCGTCAACCTCGAACTCGGGGAGATCGTTTATCCATCGTTCTACAGCACTCCGAGGGAAAAATGGTCGCTATATTTTCAAAATGTTCCACAACAATACTGCCCTGCTATGATAGGAAGTCGTAATTGCAAAAATGTTATGTTACATGGTTACATTAATAAAAGGAATGAAGACAAATTTAATTGCCAATAACGAAAATTGTTAATTTTGAAATGTGGATGGTATAAGAGTTAATTTCTTTAAAATTATATTTTTCAGATACTATCTTCTGTCATAGCAGGGTACAATATTTTCAATATAATATTTGGATCAGAGCTCTAATTATAACACATATAATTGGAGTTACCTTAAAGTCTACAATAGATGTGACCAAGGTGATAGGTGTAAAAGCCCGTTCCCATGTGATGGAATTCCGAAAATTGTGTGAACATATGATTTTCTCTTATCTTTACTTGTTTGACAGTACAATTTTGAATAAACAGTTATATTTTACAAAATACATTCTAGTTGTAGTTTGGTTGTGTCAAAAACCTCTGCAAGTACTCGTACAACTCTACAGTCTAGTTTTACCATGAATTACGTAAATGGGGAAGAAAGGCAGCAGATTGCGAGTTAAGTGCAGCCTCGTGATATTCATGTATTATTTGTGGCAATGTGGGACTAAGCTTATTCCTATTATGATAGCACAGTTGTATTAGATTGATATATCACTTATTACCATACGTGGGATTTATCAATCGGTTCCCAGGGAAGGCTTTTACAGTTATAATATAATATATTGCAAACACATACTGAAACATTCCTAAACTATAAAGACATATTAAATGCATTTTATTTAATTTTACAATGTTCATGGTAACTTAGTTTTGTCAGGGAATGCACTATATTAAATTAAAACGTATTGCGTAATAGATTATTTTAAATTACATTATATTGGTAATTTACATTACTGAAGCACAGAACCGAAGGCCAACGGCCGCCGGCCGGCCCTAACGTGGAGGAGAGTAAACATATAACACATTCAAACAGTATCTTGCATAACGTGGATTCATTCGAGCGTAGGTATTAAAAATGCGCAGTTAAAATGTCACAACGTACTAAACTGACGGAAGCTACAGTAAATTCTTGAATTCGTGATATTGCCGATTTACAATTTGATGGTAGACAGTTGTATTGCATTAAATGTAACAAAGCAATTTAGTAGTCATGCAACACAAATATTAATAGACATATTTCCTCAGAAAACCATAAACGGAGCGTAGGTGGCTTTACTTACAGTGATATGCAACGTAATTTTAACTTAGATTTAGTGGAATTTATGATAGAATGTATCATACCGTGAACGAAACGATAATCCACTTTTTAAACAATTTTTGGAAAAATGTATTAGTGGCAAATATAGCAATCTTAACGTGCCTTTGGGGTCTACACTAAGAAAAAATATTTGTCAACGGAGTGTGAAAATATTAGGTAGAAAATTTCTTTTGAGCTTAATGGGCTTAGCGTGGACGAAACCACTAAAGCTTGCAGGTTTAAGATAGTGAATGTTTTAGTGGGTGCATTGGAAGAAAATTGTTCAGTGAGTGGGTACTTGATTGCCTCTAAAGTTTTAGAAGCTACAAATTCTCGTACTACAGCGGAGGTAGTGAATTCAAGTATACAAGAGTTTTGGGGTGACAAATATACAGAAAATAAGGACAAGTTCTTATTATTTCTTACCCATGGAGTGAATTATAAGAAAGTAGCTGGAAGAATTTTGAAGGAAACATATCAGAATATACTTCATGTAACATGTTTAGCACATTGGCTTCATGGGATTGCTGAAACTATTAGGGGATGCTACCCTAATGTTGATAATTTAATATCTAGTGTAAAGAAAATTTTTCTTAAAGCACCAAGTTGTGTACGGTTATTTGATAAAATTCTACTAAATACTCCATTACCTCCACAGCCCATTATAACACGATGGGGAACTCACCTAGAGGCAGCATCGTACTATTACTGTCATTTTGAAAATGTGAAATCCCTAATACAGCAGTTACATCCAAATAACGCAGTTGCTATTTCACAGGTGCAATAGGCATTTATAGATCCAACTCTTCAAGAAAATCCGGAGACCATACACTTCGACATTATATTTTTCAGTTACAGGAGAAATTGCTGCAAGGGTACAAACAAAATTCCACTGTTTAAAAAAAATCTCGGATTTGTTACGATGACAGGTGTAATACTCCTTTTAAACGGCAAAGAAATAGACTTTGCTACACAGGACATGATTGTGGTAACTTCGAAAGTTCACATATTTTAAGTATGCTCCAGTTACATCTGTCGACGTCGAGCGGTTCTTCTCGCAATATAAATGGATTTTCAACGGCTCCGAAGTTTAACTACAAAACATTTAGAACAGATATTAATAATATACTTTTATGAAGTGAAAAATATTTATGTGTGCAGTTTACTGTTAAGTACATCATACCTCCATTTCTCTTTGAATGAATCTTTATAATAAATTGACTTTAACAACTTTGGATAATACGGAATTTGCTAAAAAAATTCCAAGGTAAGATATCGTTTCATATATGCATGCAAATCTGACACATAACCACCTAAAGCCAACCCTGGTTTTACGTCATATCCGATTGGTAAATCCTACCTTTGCTTAATACTCATTTTAGCTGATTTATTTCAATAATATGCTTATTAATTTACCAAAAGCAAAAGCAGACATGTATATCAGTGCCCTCGGGTCATTTAAAAGCAACGGAACTGTACAATATCAGCAAATAGCAACTATGCGAATACTTGTTTATTAGATTATGTAGTATAGGATCTCGTGTTTTGTACAATTTGCCGATAATAAAAAAATGTTGTTTATTATTTCATTATTATTCAGTGAACAAATCTACAAGATTTATAACCACCTACTCTTATCAGTTCAAAAGATTATTGAACTTATGTACTAGTAATGTGCCTCGAGCCTGATGAAACAATATGAGTTATATTTTTTATAATGTCCACGAATGCTTTGAGATAGTCCATGTGGACTCATAAACCACCAATAACGATTGAAATATGATTAGTTTGGGTGTATCCTATTAGTAGGGGTTTAGCACTACACAAATAAATCAAATGGCCGTATAGTGAAAAATGACGAACTTCCTTTTTGTTGCTTCTAATTGTGACAAACCCCAAATTATTTATGCACTTTATTATACCTTAAATAAAATGTTCTCACTTATAAAGCTAAATTTGTAAAGGTGTACTTATGCGAACATCTGTACCAAATTTGAGCTGTCTATCATTTTGTTCCAATAAAAATTCTAGACTGGCTTGAGAATAAACCAATATTTATTTCAGAAACCTAGATACATACGGACGGGTTCTTATAATAAAATGGACAGTAAGGAACGCGAAACACAATTACCTATACATACTAAATCTATACATAATTTCACAGCATAATGGAACTAATAATATATGACTTTGAACATAAGTAGAAAAAACAATTAGATAGTTGTTAACATTGAATAAAGTTTATTTTTGGTAATTTTGAAAACATGATACAAATTACATTTTTTTTCTATATATATATTCAAAAATGTTGTAGGAATTTGCGTCGCCAATTTAACGTATCGGTACCTAAATATGGAAATGATAACCTATAACATTTGAAACCTACATTTCCCATTAAAAAAATTCATGTAAAATAAATATCGAAACATTTGCAGAATGGAAAATAATCATAATACAATTAGACCGCGGCGCGAAGATGATTTGGTTTTTAATCATTTTATTTACTTTATAATGATCTTTTTTTAGAAAATAAATGTCTTTATTAAAATGGCAGTGTTAGATAAAATCAATAATAACGGATTACTAGCAAATATATTACTGTGTCCGTATTCTGGAATATATTTAGTTTTCTCCATCATCCAATAGAACCCATTCATTCTGTTCTGTTTTTTCAACTCGGAGCCTACCAATTGTCTCACGTCCTCATTGTATTTATTTAACCATCTTCTCTAAAATAATATAAAGTAATTTTTCATTAGTGATGATAACAATTATATGCTATACTACATTTCTAAAATAACTGATTGTACCTGAAACACCAAAGAAATTCCAGAAACAATGTCAATTCGATTTCATTAAATTATGTAATAAAAAATTATTTCTATTATTTTATTGAAAATTCTTATTGCAACGAATGTTTAAAAAAGTTGTGTTAAAATATTAAATTGTAAAACTTAATAAAAACATGAAATTTATCTGTTTCAAAATATAATTAAACACGAAATAATTAATTAGAAAAGAGCCTAAAAAACTATAATTAACAATGAAATTTTCAGATGGTGTATTATTAAATTGCAAAAGGCTACTTGAGAGCCTAAAAATCGAACACAAAAATAATATCAATTTCTTACTTGTTGTGTTGAAAGTAAACTAAGCTTTGTTAACTTAGGCTCAAAAGGTACGAATGTAACTGTCCTAAATCCAAGGAATGTGTGTCCAGATGTATGTTTTAACCAAGCTTTTTCTACAACCTCCAACATATTTTCTAATCTAACACCAAAATCGCCTTCCCTGTAGAATCCGGGAGCTGCAGAATATTAATTTAAAAATGACATCTAGAAGTACCGGCGCATCCGCCAATATATAGTATTTTAAAAACACGTCAACATTTGCACAGAATCAATACCAAATAAAGTCGTTTTAGCATAATTTACTTCCGTATAAAACTGTAACCGTTTCTAAGGCAAATAAAATATACAATTTCAATTTATATTTTGATCTCTCCACATAAGGCTATAAGCCTTTTAAAACTATTCGTATAAATCAGAAACCGCTTGGAACAATTTATTAATATAAAGTTAGAGAATCGTAATTAATAAATAAAAAAGTATATTTACAACTGATTAAATAAATAAAATCAATATTGTTGAAGTAACAAAAATAACTTTTAAAAAATGATATTTTTGTTTTCTCCTTTTATATGAAAAATGTGTATTATTTATAAACACATAGGTATTTATGTTGAAACGCCATTTGTTCAATGTTTGAAGCTCTTACCATTAGAGAGAAAGTATCCAGGTTTAAAAGTTTGCTGCCTACTTATCTCGGAGTCAAAGTGGACCATAATCGGAGCTGAAATACATAATGGTAATTAGACGACTTTAGGACATTATTTGTCGTAAATATATAATAAAAATGTACATTTTATACATGGTGGTTCGAATTTAAATCCTAAAAATAGGCCACGTGGTAGAAAAAATCATTCTAAGAAAATTTCCTATCTATATAGGGCCGTTAAGGCTTCGTTTTTGAGTTGCAGGATGTTGAAATATATATTTTAAAATGATCTTTCCTTAATATCTCAGAAACGACAACAAATAGTGATGTACAATTTGGTATGAATTATGACGCTATAAATTACAATAAAAATGACGAGTGTTTATTCCATCCACCAGTGGCGCATCGGGGGTTATTGACTTGCTCTTTTTAAGAATAGTTTCTACTTCCACGTATTTTTTAAAAAAAGTGATATCATTTTTGAACTTTACAATCAATTCTAAAAAAAAGCTCTCTTTTAAATGTTCGCTATGACGAGCACATTTCGAATTGATGCATAGAGTGGACCAAGGAAGCATTCACTGTTAAATAATTGGTTTGTATGTACTTCAGGAAGGGGGCGGAAAAATGGTGTGCGGTCATTTTCATCAATTTTTACAAATTATAAACAGATGAACAAAGACAAATAAAGAACTATTTGAGAAATTGTTCAGATTGAATACCGTTGTAACGAAGTGATTTTTCTGCTATTAATTTTTCGTTATTTTAATACGTAATCTGGACCGTTCTTCACTTTGGTACACCCTGTATACAATGATTTGTATTTAATTTTTATTTTAAACAATTGTTTCTCATTTGGTTAGAACGAAGACAGACAGACAGACAAAATTTGGAAATATTTCCGTTAAAACAGCTTTAAAAACTATTCACAAGAACTATAAAAGATTATACACGCCACGAGAAACTTAAAAAACAGTTCGTTGTCGTTAGCGGAGTCACTGCAAATAGTGGACGAAGTAAATCGACTGCTACACGCTATAGGTGAAAATTTCGCATGTGTGGTAAAGCATTACACCGGTTTTACCAGATTAAGACAAATTTGTGATGGTATTGATGGTGCATCTCCAGATCTGTTAAATGTGTTCAAAGACTATTTTAAATATGCCTGTATTACCGAGCTCGGTAGCGCAATGGGCCAGAGTGTTAAGTGACAAACGTAGCTGGTATACTGCCTATCGACTCCTTGGTTCAAATCCCGGTTTAGACTCTGATAAAGTCGAAAGGTTTGGTTGTGTGTCCGCGTTTTTTTCAACTGTGTAAGCCCTGTCCGTGCAGCTTAGGCTTTGGTTTGGGGGTTATCTAATTTGTGGTGTGTTTTAAGTTTTACGTTATTACATTAATAGATGTCGAATGGTCGTGCTCAAAATATAGGAAAATTTTTTCACCACAGCGAACATCACCGACGAAGACAACCATAAAAACATACCTAATGCTGCAAAAGTTTTTACAGATCTTCTCCAGTTTGTGATAGCCAAGCTAGTTCATCAAGCTGGATAAGAGGGTAAGTTGTGCATACATTGTTATAAATTGTAACACTTTATTGCTTTTGTCACTAGTTAATTTCTTTTATTACGCTTATTATGGTGCGTACGCCTATGTCTCGCCGCACATTTCTGCCAGCTCTAGCGGCTACAATAAAAGGCGATAGCTGTCGATACATCGATGTCATCTTTATGTAAAACAAACTTGCTTCTTTAAATGTGATCGCACATACAGTTGATGCTAGCAGTTCACCTTCGCCGTTTACATCGAGGTTTAACGCGTTGATGTCGGTACAACAAATTCATTAATCGGTTAATAAATTACTTATATTAGAATTGTTTTAATAGTACTGCAATTTTTGATACGAATTTATTGCCTGTGTAACCAAATCAGATCAAATCAAAAATATTTGTTTTACAATTAAAATGAACAGAATTTATGTCCCTCGCCGGACACCCCGTCCGTCGCCGACCTAGCATCCCCACGTATGAGAACGACGGGGCAATTGTTAGGTCGGGCGGAGCTGAACCGGTCCGGGCTTAAAAATAACAATAAACAATAAATACAACACCTAAACGAAATAATTCAACTTGCATAATAACATTAACGAATAGATAATGAAAATACTACTGGAAAAATGAGGTATAGTGTGAATTGGTGTATATAAATTTTGAATTCAGGTATACCATGGCGAGCCAAATTGCCACAGTAAAAAAGCTTATTATCACGTAGAAAAATATTCTTGTATATTTATACCGTTCCGCAATTTACTGATGGTTTTCTTATAATTTGGAAAAAAATTGTTTTAATACTGCAATTTTTGATACGAATTTATTGCCTGTGTAACCAATTAATATAAGAATCTCAGTGGTTCAGTGGTGTGTTACTGTAGGTAAAAACAATAATCCATTTTTGGGGTTCTAGACGTCCGTGAATGGACGTCCACAGAATGTACAATTTTGTGACAAACGGCTGTCCACTGGATATCCAGTGGATTACTTTTGGTATCCAGATGGATATCCCTCACATGTCCATCAGGTCCATGACGTACATCCAGTGGATTTCCATTGGACGTCCTTGTACTGTCTGGGATCAACTACTTAAGTTCCCTTTGCGTTTTGGCGCCCCTTGACAATTACCTAGTTTACATATTGGATGTCGATATTATTAGTCAACATATTTCGACTAAATAGAATTAGTTCCGAATAGGCATAGAGAAGATATAAACATTTTTAGCCATAGAAAAAAAATTATAATTACATTCGTGAGTGCCCAAAAAAGCACCCACACCATGTCCAGTTTCTTGTTCAAAATCCAGTCCAATTTCCCACAGGGATGCTCTGGCCAGTGCATCTGCTACAGCCATTTTCATGTTACTTGGGAATGTCAAAGTTGATAACTCGATCATACCTATCAACACCCTGGTGTATGCTTCTCTCATGTCATCTGTGGGATCACCAAAATGGACGGTTCTAGTAACTACAGTCGTACCTCCTAAAAAAATAAATTATGTAAACTTTATGTGATATATCTTATTGTAAAATATAATACTATAAATAAAATTACAATGTTTTCGCCAACAAAATCGAAAATATTTTCACTAGTAATCTCCCTAGTGCTCGAATGTTGTAAAATCATCCCAAGTCGAAGACAAGGGATAATTTTCATACAACATTCGAGACCACGAAAAAATTTTCGAATAATAATTCAAACACGTGGAGGATTCGGTAAGAAAATGTCACACCTATTATAACTAAAATTAAAGGCATGAGATAATAAAAAAATAAGTTACGAATAGTCAAAAATTTTTTTTAATTAAATTTGAGCTACTAAAGGTGGTGGAATTTTATTTTTTACCACGTATTATAATATGTAGGTATTTTACACTCAATTTTTCAGTAGAGAGTAGAGATAATAATAAGTACCTTAAACAGAAACAAACGACCATGAAAATAACATCACTCGTAAACTGCTGTGAAAACAAGCGGCCATTACGTCGTTTTTACTGAGTTTGATTTTTAACGGATTCTACAAAGCGTCTAGTAGAATAAAATACGATTTATCAATGCAACATAAAACAATTAAAAATAAAATGAGAGGTCTATTTTATCGTTTTTAATTAAATTTAATCCACTAAGGGTGGTGGAACGTTATTTTTTGCCAAATATTCTAAAACGAATTAGTCTGAAAAAAATTAAACCTAAATTTGTAAATTTCACGCCATTATTTAACAGAAAAATGTCTAGTATAATTTCACCTAGGGTACCTATCAGGTGAAAAATTTTAAGGTGACGATACAAAATTAAAATATAGTTGTGAAATTTTCAAGATTATTTTTTAAAAACGTCAGTACTGATAATAAAAAAAGATAATGCATGTTCTTGCTTGTGTCTGAACTGGTCGAAAACTTGGACGAATAAGATATAATTTTAATGAAAAAGTAACTTAAGTCCTAGATCAATTTAAACATATGTTAGACCCAATATGCGAAATCGGATATTTATTTTCGTGATTAGTGAATGATTACAATAACTCGCGCGGGATGTTAAAAATCACCGATTAATCCTTTCTGAGTATAAAAAGTGTAACTTAAATTGGGTACCTAAAGTCTATTCACATAAGCTTTACAGCGTTAGCCAGGATAGGGAACAAAATGCCCGCTGATGATTGGTGCAGACGGCAGGCAGATATATACAAATGCAAAGTTCCTATAGCGGTTAATTTGCATTGTTTAGTTTATTTCATAGGCATCGGTAGTAGTTGGACGTTTGTAGATTGTGTTTTGGTATAAATTGAATGACCAATATATTCCCTTAACCTTGGCTGAAAATAATAATACGTGTTATATTTAATAATCGGTAAGGTATTTGATGTTTTAATGATTTACTGTTTTTTAAATTGTTTTTTATTATACAAGGTGACTCAGTTTTAATAGCGAAAATTTTAACAGTCGATAAATCTCGACGAAAGGAGGTTTTTTGTTGTAGATATAAACTTATTTCATCTTAACTTAGCACAAAAAAAATTCTGGCACAGGAGCGCAGTATTATATAAATACATATTGTGCAGTTATAATGCACCGCCCACCTATGCTAGGGAACTACGCATGACTAACGTTCGACAAAGGGTCGCTCTGCGAGCCAGGTAAACAGTTTTTTTATGTGCTCATATGAATGAACGGAGTATAATATGGTGTATACTTTAATCACTTTTTTACACAGGTCAGTAGTACTATATGCTCAAAATGCAGCATGTTGATTTATATTAAGATACGGCGGTTCTTCTATAGGGTCATTTGGTCAATAACCTCCCACATACAAATAAAAAATAGAGCTATTCATTTTCCGAAGTTTAAAAATATATAATATATATATTTTTAATATTCTTAAAAATATATATATATATATATTATATATTTTTAAACTTCAGAAAATGAATAGCTCTATTTTTTTATTTGTATGTGGGAGGCCATTGACCAAATGACCCCATAGAAGAACCGCCAGTGATTAAGATAGAGAGAAACATAACCTTGTTTAAAGCAGAAATATGAAAATTGTGCAGCAAAAAGTTGGTCCGCTGTAGAATTTAAAATTGTTTTATTTTCTGACATTATTTCTTATGGGTACACAAAATAAAAAGTGACGGAAATTTTTAAGACGTTTGGCTTTCTTATAGCTAAATCGAAAATTTTAATTAAACTAGGATGTTCTTATTTCGGCGTAATCAGTCATTTTAGTTTCTTATTCAAAACTTTAAAGAAAATATGTCATTTTATTTTTGTTATTTTGTTTCTTTCCACTGCTAACCAAAAAAAGGCATTTCTTGCTATTGTAAATAAATTATGTACATATATACACTCTATTGAAACATTTTTCCACTGATTCAATAAATCTAAAAGGCATTTATCTTAATTCTAATGCCTTGAAATATACTTTACGCCTGGTAATAAATAAGTAACCCACAATGATATATGTATTTATTACGCCTGAAAATAAGCAATTTATAATACACTTGCTACTTTGCCCATTGTAAATCGGGGTCACTAAGTCCCACCACTACAAAGTTTAAATGAATAGACTATAATTTAAAAATATATATTAAGTATATAATTTACCATAATATTGACCGCCTGAGTCTAAAACTACTGTGCTATTTGTAAAAATTCTGGCATTTGTATTAACGGTTGGTTCATATTTGGGATAAGCACCATTTGATCCAAATGCAGCAATCGTTCGAAAACTATTTCCAAAACTTGTATATTGTTCATATCTATACTCGTCTAAATATTGCACCAGATCTTGTTCTGTCAGAACTTCACCAGATGCTATCTGTAAAGAAAATTACTTAAGTCAATTATTAACAACACTAGGAATAAGTACAACGTATAAAAATGTGATATGCATATTAAGTGATGATATTCATCTTACGAGTAATTATTTTTAATTTTACAAATAATGTATTAGTTTCTCTAAAAAAGTCTTCTTTTCATTTGTGTTATTATTTTAATACATAAGGGTGTTTTAATAGTTTTTCTAAGACTATTAAATAATGTATCAATTATATATGTATTTCCTCAATAATAATGCTTTTCATTATTCATTGCCGTGAATAATGATTTCATTAATCACTTGTTCTGAAATTTTTTATTAAAATTTCATCGAATATGCCATGATATGTCAGTCAACGTGTGAAATTGCTATTTAATTTGAAACATAAAATTTTGTCAGAATTTTTAATGCCATATTTTATCAAATAGTCGTGAATGAAGTATAGTATTCTACTCGCATGTATAGGCTATTATTCACTTGGGTGATACGACACTCGCGTATGGCTTCTGTAGTAAACTTCACACTCGTGAATAATAGTCATCATTACATGATCGTTGAATAATATACTATTATAGACTAAGAGTATACCGTGTGTAAAACGGCTAATGTGGCTAAATGTTGTAAACAGTGTAGGTGGCTGGTGTGGAACCTGTCCTTACGTTAGCTGGGTGTGTTTCATTCCATTTCATTTTATCCTAGTTCGCAGCCATCGCTTGTATTCTTTTTCTAACTGGCCAAACTTGGCGATATACACAGGGTATAAAAGAGAAAGAACACGTACTTTCAAGAATCAAGGCGTAGAAGGGCCACCTTATTATTATTTTTTTGAAATTCCGACTTTAATCTCGGAATTCCTTAATCTCGGAATTCCGACTTTGATCTCGGAATTCCGACTTTAATCTCGGAATTCAGAGATTAAAGTAGGAATTCCGACTTTTTTCAATGTAACAGTTCAGTTAAGTTTTCCCTTCAATTGTAGAAGAATATACTGCACATTATTAGTTGCTAGATACGTTGCTATGGGATTTTTTGAGGAATAAAATTTATATAAACAATAACTTAACAAAACCCATTATTAATTGTGTCCAAGAACATGGTGGTCACATAGAACATTTGAATCGTCGACGTGAGATATAAGTAGTTAAGAATAATTTTTAAATGTATTTTTCTTCTCAAATTGTTCAAGATTTATGAAGTTAAATAGTTTTTAAATTGTTATGGTTAACATTTTCATATCACCGAAAGCGCAAGAAGTAGTAGATTTTGAAAATTTAACAATATACAGGATGTTTTAATAAAAAAAGCACCCTTTATAAATTTGTGTTGCACGCTTAAAAACCCCAAATCAGCTTGTATAACTTTTATTTGAAACTTTTTTCTGAATTCAAAAATAATGGAGTTAAGGAGGGGTGGCATTTATAACCAATCACCCTGTATAGCTTTCTTGTGTCTTGGATTTTGTTGATTGAATAACCATTTTTAAGATAAAGCTGAAAATGCTGACACCAAGTCATGCTAAATAAAGAAATGAGAGCCTTTTCGAGCACTTTTTGAAATAAAGTTTTAATAAAATGACTTATTTTAATTCATTTTATTTTAAGTTTTTTTTTGGTCTTTCATTTATCAAAAAGAGCTGTTTATTTATTTTTAAATATTATTTACATATATGCTCGAAATGGCTTCCATTTCATTATTTAGCATGACATGGTTTCAGCTTTTTCAAGTTTATTTTAAGGATGATTACTCAAATCAAAAAAACGTTATATACAAAAAAAGTTGTATAATTAAATTTCTTATAATATACATGTATCAAAAAAATCATGGGCGTACCACTAAAAAAAAGGGGGAGGTTAATGAGTGTTGCTTACCCCTGAATGAGCCCCTTAGCAAGCATGTTTTCTATTGTTTTTAATGTGAACTATTGCTCTTCAACATACATTTTAGTGTACCGAAATTTAAAAAAAATATCTAGTCATTTGTGCAATATTTGTAAAAATATTTTTTTTTATTTTCAACTTTAGAAGGTTGTATCTCCGTGGGGGGCATTTTCGGCTAGAGGTAAATTTGGTTAAAACTTCTTTTGATATCCCCAATCTATGGTTAAGTGATTGATATACTTTTCAAAAACTCCCTGTATAACAAATTATTTAAAAAAAAATCTCATTTTAACCACTGACCGAAATACCCAGGAATTTCAAGAAAGAGTTATTTATTGCCTAAAATACCGTTTTACAAAATTAGTTAAGTTTTGGCCTATTTAGTTTTATAATTCCGCCTATGTACGCCGGCCTGTTCACGACACAGCACGGTCGTCACACAGTCGTGTATGTGAGATACACTTTTAGTCCGACTTTAATCTCGGAATTCCTACTTTAAAGTCGGAATTCCGAGATTAAAGTCGGAATTCCGAGTTTAAAGTAGGAATTCCGAGATTAAAGTCGGAATTCTGAGATTAAAGTCGGAATTCCGAGATTAAAGTCGGAATTCTGAGATTAAAGTCGGAATTCCGTGATTAAAGTCGGAATTCCGAGATTAAAGTCGGAATTTCAAAAAAATAATTAGGTGGCCCTTCTACGCCTTCGTAAGAATCAGTCTTCAAGCAACAAGATCTTGAAATCTCGACAACTTTCGTACCACCATAACTTAAACCGTGACGTGAATCTTCTACATACGAAACAAAATTATGAAAATGGGACAATAACTATGTGGAAGAACAACAACCTTATTAGCACAATCATTAAGTAATAATAGTGAAATTATATTTGCAATAATAGTCTATTATTCAACGAGCATGTAATGATGGCTATTATTTACGAGGGTGAAGATTACGACACGAGCAGTAGGTGAGTGAATGAGGATAGCCATTACATGCGAGTAGAATACGATACTTTATTCATGACTATTAAATAATAACAATTTTTGTTAAAATTCGCTATAAAAATCTGACAAACTGTAACGTATCAAATTAAATGTCAATCTCGCGCATTGAATGACATATGATGGCTATTCGATGAAACTTTAATAAAAAAAATTGAGAACCAGTGAATAATGAAATTATTATTCACTGCAGTGAATGTATCTCTGAAAGTGTCTCTAGATACCTTGGTCGGAAGGGGCTACACATTTAAATACAACGAACACGCACTCAATATCCGAGTATGCTAAGATTAATTTCTACTGGGTCGACCCGAGTATCCGGAGTGAGAGGCAAGTATCTTTACCGCTCGACTACGAAACCACATAATTACACATATCTAGTACTCACCCGTTTTTCAATGTAAGCAAGGCAGTCACATACAGCAGCTGCATCGCGAATGTTAGCATCTTGCATGCCCTTTATTTCCACTGAATTTTTCACCGCCTTCAAATAAATAATAGGAGACTGTCTTGGCAGTCTGCGGTCAGCAAATATGTGTTCATAAATTGCATGACTAGCACCTTCGCTGTAAACGCAGTGTGATGGAACTAAGATTTTATGGTATAGTTGAGATTTTGTCCCTAGGTCTTTCCATATGTCGGCATATTGTCTTAATCTGAAGCAGAAATAATAACGTAAAAAAATGAAAAATTCTTTTTCTGCGTTCGTCCGAAAAAGCATGTGCTTCTGGAGTCTTCTTAAGTTGGAAAATACGTCTTTACCGGTCTAGACTAGATATTATTTTTTTGGAATTGGCTGGAAAATATTTCCCGGCCCTTCTAAGGCTATTAATAAAGCTAATAATAATGAACAATCAAGTTGTATTGATTAAAATGAAGTCTTGAGCGTTAACATGATAACGAGTTCAATAAAAGAGCAAGACAGTATCGTGTCATTGCAAATTATTGTAAACCTTTAAAATCATCAAACCCAAATATATAAAATTCTAATTCAGCGATAGTACAATCATTTAAAAGGTTTTGTATTACCAACATTTGTAATCTTAACGCCGTTTTACATGATGCAATAAATTTTACAATAAATTGTGCGATTTATTGTCGTAAGAAATTGTGAACCTGGCAGTTTGACTTTCGGGTTTTTAGACGATGCAATTTATTGCATAATTTTTCATACTGCCAACTGATAATTCCATTTTCTATTTCTACTAAACAAAACAGAAGACAGAAGTGTTAAACATAACCTAAAAATGGAACACCGGGCGGGAACAGGAGTGAACAAAAATAAAATAAAAACCAATACATTAATCGTTTTGTCCTGTCACTTGCTTTTGTAATTTTGTCTTAAAGCCTCACTGTTGGTACCACTGAAATTGCATAAAAATTGCCAGAAAAATAGAACCTTCTCTAATTTCGCAATTTATTGTACAATTTCTTGCCAACTTAAAATTGCAACAATTTCGGATATTGCACGATGCAATAAAATATTGCGCAATTTATTGTGAAATTTATTGCATCTTGTAAAACGGCGTTTAAGATAGGTGTGCCAATTGAAAGTAGGTTTTTGTAGGTTTTTGTAATGATAAAACGGAGAATCTGCGTTAAATTGCATTTTTGTAAAATTGTTTATGAACAAAATTCGTTGTTCGTGTTTTAGAAGAAGACTGTTGTAATTCAATTGTTGGGAATTTATGTTTATTTGAAAAGTGCCATGATACATTTTTGGGCAATAGTATATCCCATAACTTAACAGATATTATAGGAAAAATTAAACATCAAAGAACAGGCCTAGATACTCAGTTTATTTAGATGATACAATAAGAGAGAATACAATTACACCTATTACACTGGCCGACACAATTTTTTGTAACATAGTTCACACTACTGTTTTTATATTGTTTATATAAATATCTCTATATTACCTGAAAAAATATCCAACAAGTCCTAATACGCACCATTTTTGTGTAAACACAATAGACCTTATTATATTGCCAGGTAATAAATTTTATGATGAGTCGGCAATTTTAAAAGAGCAAGTTAATGTAAGGTAGGACAGTTTCAGTATCAGTCTTATCTTGACCTTCTAACTGCCCAATTGTATCTGTTAGAAATTGTCTACATAACTCTGTTACGACAAAAATGTCCAGTCTAACGCACCGAAGTTGCAAAACCTCACCTGACAAGTTTTGGTACAATTGTGCAGAATTCCTTGTGAAGTCACAAGCGAGGCCATTGTCTGAAAATGTGAAAAAAGCTTATTTTATATATTTTGGAGTTTTAGTCGTAGATCAAGACAAGCAACAGGTTCTTCACGTTTGTAGTGTAAGTTGTACCGTGTCATCAGTGCAGTGGATGAAAGGGAAAATAAAAAGTATGCCTTTTACGGTTCCAATAGTATAGCGGGAACCCACCAATCATTTCGACAATGGTTATTTTTGTGTAACAAGAACGGGATATTCCAAATATCCGAATTTGCCATCAGCCTTAAGACCTGTTCTTCACAATGCATCAGAATTACCAGTGCCAACTGTACCTTTAGATTGGCAAAATATTGTTTTGGGAGGTAATGGAAATAGTAACGATTCTTCAGACAGCCCTGACCAGTGTGCCGACCCTTTGTATATTCCAGAAACTTTTAGTGACCCTCACTTAATTGCTCAAAATGAATTGAATGGTACGTAACTTGGGGCAGTCAAAACAATAAGCAGAACTTCTTGGTTCCCGACTTAAGAAGTGGAACTTACTGACTAAAGAAACAAAGATTACGACTTTTAGAAAAAGAAATGCAAAATTTTCCACATTTTATAATATGTAAAATTCACTATGCGCGCGTATTGATATTGTTGATTTAATGCAGGAACGTATATTCGAGCATTCCTCTTCTGAGTGGTGCTTATTCATAGATTTCTCCGAATACAGTTTAATAGCTGTATTACTACATAATGGAAATTTAAAACCATCTATACTAATTGCCCATTCAGTAACAATAAAAGATGATTATGACAGTATGAGCACCATTTTAAATAAAATTAATTATAACAAATACAAATGGCAAATATGTGGGGATTTAAAAGTAATAGCCATTTTAGTAAGACTTCAAGGAGGCTTTACAAAATATTGCTATTTTCTTTGTTTGTAGGACAGTCGTACAGTAAAAGAACATTATGTGAAAAAATTTGGCCGGAAAGGAAAGAATTTGAACCAGGAACTAGTAATGTTAAAAATGTTCTTTTGCTACCTCTTCATATTAAACTTGGGCTTAATGAAACATGTTGTAAAGGCTATGAATAAAGAGGGTGAAGGATTTAAATACTTAAGAGAATTTTTCCCAATTAAGGCATTTTTATTGGTTTTTAAATTAGAAAATTGCTTGATGATGCAGATTTTAAAGGAACACTCAACAGACTGGAATTCAGAGCTTGGAACTAATTTGTAAGCGTAGTCAGGGGATTATTAGGGAACAAGAAGGATGAGAACTACAAGCAACTATAGTATTTTCGTAAATTCTGTAGAGTAAATGAATGCAGATTCAATGGCCTGCATTCGTATGAAATAATAATATAATAATAAAGATAAAATAATTTGATTAAGAATACCCTCCTGTATTTAAATAGCCACCCTGTATTTAAATAAATGCTCGTTCACTTTGATAAATACCCGACAAATTTTCTGTTTTACTCTACAGATTTTACGAAAACACTACAGTAAGAGAACTTTTAGATTAGTACCAAACGCTTGGTTCCAGCCATGATGGGTGATTACTGTTGGTTCTTAAAGCGAGACGATTTGACCCACATAAAAATAAAAAATGAACTGAGCATATGTTTTTCAAAAATTATTCTCTACCTTCGTAGATATATCTATGTAAGCCTAATATATGTCATATACATCATTGGCATATTGCAATAAATAGATTAGTAAAATTAACAATAATGTTTTTCCTGCCCATAATGTTTTATTAATGTAACAAGAAAACATTACGTGTTATGACTTTTTGCTTTGTCATTTCTGTAATCGGAAGGCTCTATTTCAGTGGGATATGTTATTCAGGTACGTTACAAAAAAATATATCTTTTTACACTGAACTGATTCTACGGTTTGCTCCTTGTGAAACATTACTAAATACTTTAAATATATGAAGGAAATTTGCTTTTTAATGTTTCAAAAATATTTTATTAGAAACTCTACACGTGTTTCGGCTTTTTAGGTCTTTCTCAAGAGTACAGGGAATACTGACCCGTAAAATTCGTGTTCATTGCTTATATGTATAACCACATTTGGTACTTACTGTAAAACTATTGTAAAATATGTTTTTATAAGTTGAATTTTACTTTATATTTTAAATCTAAATTATTTTATTTAAAATATGGTGGCCGGTAAAAATTTCTTGTTCATTCGTTAAATTTTTATTATTTTTAACAGCCTTACTTATTTCTAATTGTTCTAATAGATCAAGTTTCTTTCCTTTCTTTTCCGAATGGAGTAATTTGACATTATTTAAATCTATAAAATGACTGTTTTCTATACAATGTGTTGACATGCCCGTACTATATACATTGTTTACAATAGATTTCTTGTGATCCTCGAATCGCATTTTTACATATCGTCCAGTTTGTCCATTGTATATAGTACCACAGTCACTACATTTTAACTCATATACTCCTGTTTTTTGTAGCATATCAGTTTTGTCTTTATTAGTTATTAACATTTTACATAAATTATTTTTATTTATTGAAATTGTTCTATATCCCAGTTTATTCAGTTTATTACGAACTCTATTGCTGATCTTAGGCTTATGATTAAAAATTGTACTAACCAAAATTATTTTAAATTTGATGGGGAAATTTATAAATTATTAGACGGATTACCAACAGGTTCACCCATATCTCCCTTACTAGCTGAAATTTTTATGTCTGATTTTGAAAATGTACTCTTTAATACAAAAAACGTTTTAGTTGAAAACATATTTTTCTGGACCCGTTATGTAGGTGATGTGTTTTGCATTTGGAAAGGTATGAAAAGGCAGTTAAATAAATTCTTAGGTCTTCTTAATAAAAAAATTCAATTCACATTAGAAATGGAAAATGACGAGGGTTTAAACTTTTTAGACATTAATATAAAAAATATCAATAATAGCTTAGAGTTTGACATTTATCGTAAACCTACTTGCACATATACAATAAATTCATAGTAAATCTAAACAATCATTGCAAATAAAAATGGCACCTTTCCACAGCTACATACATCGCCTATTAACATTTCCATTAAGCGAAAAGAATTTTAAAAAAGAAGTTAACGTAATTAAAGAAATTGCGAAAAACAATGGCTATAAAGAAAACCTAATAGATAATCTAATAAAAAACAAACAAAAGAAAAATTTATGTAAAGAATTTTATGCCGGTTCTTCTCAGGAATGCAATAAGAGATATAAATGTATTAATTATAGGCCTAAGATCCACTGGCGGTTCTTCTATAGGGTCATTTGGTCAATGACCTCCCACATACAAATAAAAAAATAGAGGTATTCATTTTCTGAAGTTTAAAAATATATAATATATATATTTTTAATATTCTTAAAAAATATATTAAAGTTTCTAATTCACTCTATGCACAATACTATTCAAATATCTAGATCATTACATTATTCATTTATAGAATTTAAAAATCTCGGGTCAATCCACAACGTGTCCTCAAAGCTCGCTACGGACCGAATTTACAACGAATTAAAGTGAAATAGACTTATGCGCGAATCGTCAGAAAGCAAAAAAAGACAGAAAACATTGGCGGGGACAATGTCCCTGACGACCGTGACGGTAACGTACGAAGTTTAGTAGAGCAGTCGCCACTCGCCAGTCAGCCAGTCTTAATGCTGACTACGTACGCGTTGGTCGGTAAATTCTGTCGAGTTGTTTTTAATGTTTTTATTTGTGAACATTTTATTAGTAAATCTCTACTTGTCGTGAAATTAAGTAAAACAGTGTTTTTGGTGTTTACTATTAAATATGAGTGTTATACAAAATATATTAAAACTGAAAGATGGACATAAGTTGGGTTATGAAGACCGAGTGAAATTCAAAGGTGCTGGCCGTCCAAAACCTAATATGACGATAAAGCAAACATCTCTTGATAAGAAAAAAAGAAGTTAATAGGTATTTTTAATTAAAAAAAGTTATCCTTCAGCAAATTTTATTCTTTGTTACGCTCATCAACTAAATTTAATTTTACAAAAAGCGTCAAGTCAGGATAAAAGCATAACAATTTTTTTGCTAATTTACATAGCTTTTCTTCATTCTTTGGAAAATCGTCAAAAAGAACAGCCGTGTTAGATAATGTTAAGGTGAGATTACCTAAAGCGGCTCCAATACGATGGAATTTTAATACAAAGTGCATAGAGACTGTTTATACCTATCGAACAGAATTATTAGATTGTTTAGAAAAAATCATTGTTAATGAATCAGAAAACAACACTCTAAACCAAGCTATTGGTTTAAAAAACTACTTACAAAATGAACATTTTTTTTACTGGTTAAATTTTTTCATTTAGTTATGCCTCATTGTGATATATTGTTCAATTGTTATTATTTCTAAGACTATGTATATATTACTGTTTTATTTTATTTATTAGGATTAATATGAATGTCTTTATATCTCTATCTCGTTTTAGTTATCATATCATTTTCTCAAATGAGTATTATTATATCATTTGAAAGCAGTTAATAGTTTACGCATCCATTATACACTCCTCATTTTTTTATTGTCTCAAAACAAGCGTCTATTCGCTTATTGAGTATCGATTTATTTACAAGCACTTCATGTCTAATCCACTACTTATACAAATTATATTCTAAATCAATGTAATGTACCTTCTCCTGTAAATAAATATTATTATTATAATCAATTACAAAAATGTAATATCTATGTCATAACAGTAAATAAGTGTATTGGCGTTTTTAATAGTAAAATTGAAGACATCAGAAATAAAATTTTGAATAACTATTTGGAGGAGACATCCATGCAGTCTGCCCAGATGTAAAACGGATGAATCAAAAAGGAGAATTTCATTAGAAGTTTGTGCTATAATTACATCTTAGATCAAAAGCAGGTTTGGCTTCCGTAATCATTTTAAAAGGTAGGTAATACAGTAAACTTTTCTAATTGACCTCCCTATCTCTTGACCCACGAACCGCCGTTGCTAAGATCAGCAACAGAGTTAGTAATAAACTGAATAAACTGAAATGTAGAACAATTTCAGTAAATAAAAATAATATTTAAAATATATTTTTTTGTCCGCGTGTTATTATACTCTCAAGCATCCTCCTAGTTCCACCTAGTGTCCCATTTATAGGTTTCTATTACTTTATTGGTTAATGTATTTACTCCATAAATAACTTACATGACTGAATCTTTCTCCACAATGGTAGACCCACTATGGAGATATTCTTTTGTTTGATCGTTCAACTGGCTTATATTGACGTACAGAAATATATTTCGCATATCGAGTATCACGTAACTTCTGAGAAAAGGGGAAAATGGAACATCTCTTCCTCTTATGTTCAATAACCATGCTATTTCGTCTAATGAGGTGACCACCATAGCGTCTGCACCAAGTTTCACCATCTCTGTTCTGGTTTCGTTTATCTTTGTAGTGTAACTTTTACCTGAAATACTTGAAAACATTTCAGAATTATTATGATTTGAAACTGAGTAACAGTTGTTGTACTAGACACAGATTTCTAGGTATATACATACATACAAACATTGCCCCAAAAAATTAATGCAAGATAAAAACGGGCTCTAAATCAAAAAGGCTCATGTACGACTATATACTATTTTATTAATGAGTATGTCAAAATGTGTAAATTATAAGAACATTTAAAACAAAAAAAAAATCGCATTTGGGATATCGGTATAGTAATTTCTAAAATATGGTAGGTAATGTTAAAATTACATGATACCGTAATATTGAGGAACTACAAGATATGTTATTGTCATATATATTTAAATGAGTTTCAGCGTCTCTAGTTAGTCGTATCAATGGGACAAAAAGTGTACTATTTTAAAAATATCCTTTGAGTTACCCATGCAGGGAAGCTTACGAGAGAAAGTAATCTTACGATTACGATGTTTATTGGGGATATTTTGAATATTCTCGAAGATATCGAGCAGAATTAAAAATCAAATTTATGTGAAGAAAATTATTTAATTAAAGTAAGTTGTCAAATTCTACAAAACTATTTTATAAAAAATTTTCGAATTGTTTGCCTTCTACTGCTTGACAGTGTCTCAGCCGATCAACAAAGACATTTTATGTATTTTGCAGCCACTGAAGAAAAATGTTATTACAAGCTGCCACTATTCTGTTTTTTAAATTCTTCAGGATGAGAGGTTTAGTATGGAAAACTATGAGAAAGAAATGAATAGGAGTAAGGTAGGGAAATCTTGGTGGTCATTCAATGTGTCCCCTTCAACCAATCCGTCTCTCAGAAAAGATCTCGTTTAGATATTCACAAACGTTCCTCCTGTAATGTGAAGGCGCCCATTCTGTTGTAACCAGATGGTATTCCACACTGCTCGTGGATTTTTCACATTTGGAATAAAAATTTATTGCCGGAACTATTTGACTACGAAATAGCTCCAAATAAAGATTTAAATTTAGATTTTCGCGAAAGAAGAATGCACCAATTAATAAGGTTGCGATCAATAATGCTCGTCCAGACATTTGTATATTGTGTATGCATCTCTTTCAACCAATGCAGATTCTGATCTGACTTGTAACGACAGTTATGTCTATATAAACTTATTGAGACAGACCGTGAATTCATCGGAAAATATAAACTGCAGAAAATCTGGTTTATCATAGTTTTGCATAATTGCATCTTTCTATCCGGGTTATCTTCATCAAATTCTTGTATGTACTAGCCTTACACTATAGGGGTGAATGTTTTTCGTTTTTAATATTCGAATTGCCCACTGACATCATTTTCGAAGCTAGCCGAGGGACTGTTGTTTACTTCACGTCTAATGCAATAGAGCCAGTTGTAACCTCTTTGATTCTCAGCAACTAAAATTATTTGCTGATAAAAACGGTGTTGAAAAACCATGTCACCTAGTAATAAAATAGTCAGCAAACAGTTTTTATTGTATCCATGGAATCGTGAAGAATTTTGCTTCGAGAATACTCAAAATTCGTTGCCCCTTTAAATGCCAACAGTGATTTTCATTTTCAACTCACATTTGAATTCTGATTTTATCTTTAAAATAAAGCACGTGCCTTCTCGGATACACCAATGCATTTTATGAAAATGATACATGAAAAATATATAATCAATATATTGGCAACACTGATTCAATATGTCCCTGGTGGAAATAGTTTCTGCCAATAATCTAATTTAGTCTTGCAGTGTTCTGAAAAACAATTCCAGAAGAATGAGTAAGTCTAAAAAATTCTGAAACATTCTGAAAAAGTATGAAAAGATCTATGTAAAACTTACTAATCATTTTAAAGACTGCATTTTTACAAGTTTTTGGACTCTTCTAGAATACTTTTTCAGAATTAATCAGATCTTTCATGAAAATTTAGCTAAAGTTAAAGTAAGACTTTTTTCAGAGTTAATCAGTAAAATTTAAAACATTTCAGATTTTCGAAAAATTATTTACTGTAGGTTTTCTCATATTTATTACATCTCGTAAGGAATATAGAAACTTGATAGGAGGAGGGTTATTAGTAAAAAAAATATTAATGTTTATATTCTATACATTTTTAAATTTTATTTACAGATTTTTTTTTGATAATTAATTATATACGGTTAAAATATACGAACTCTTTTTATTAAATAATTTACAAGGCGATAATTATTATTATTATAATACATATAATACAAAGAAATACTTACAAATAAATATATAATACAAAATATTTCAAAAACATTTAGGAAATACTTAATAAAATACATATAATTCAAATTATTTCAAAAACATTTAAGGAATACACTTAATAAAATGTTATATAATACAAGTGATTTTAAGAAATATTAACGAAATACTTTTAAGATAAATATAATATAAACTATTTCAAGAATATTTAATTAATACTAATAATAAATATATATACCTGGTACAAAATATTTCAAAAACATTTAAGAAATACACGTAATAAAATATACAATACAGTATTAGTACACAATTTATTCTAAAACCATAAGTCTATCGCGTCTAGCACAGACTACACAGAGGTTCTCTGTGGCGTCTAGTCAGTCATAATCAAGGGTTCTGATTGGCCATCCTAAATCGAATGATGCATTGTTGCGCATGCCATCACCCCACTTTCAATTTCACTTCTACGTTCCACGTATGATGCCAACTTTATCTATGATGACAACAGCTAATGTAGAAGAGGTGCCTTTTGTGTTCATTTATAAAATAATAGTGTAGTGTTGATTGTTAGGATTATATAGATATAAACAAAAGCACGTATGTCCAATCGAAAATATTGTAAAAAGTACAGATATATCCGGAGTTATGTGAACATTAATAATAATGCATGCCCACTTGTTTTACCAGCAACGGCTTTGGCGGTGCAAGATTTGGAATTTTTGGAAATGAAATGAATGCTGCTACTAATGATAGAAATCAAGAATGCTCTGTGCATCATGATCCAAACGATCCAACTTTATCTGAAATACTTTGTATTATATATATTATAATAATAATAATTATCGTCTTGTAATTATTTAATAAAAACAGTTTGTATATTTTAACCGTATATAATTAATTATCAAAAAAAAATCTGTAAATAAAATTTAAAAATGTATAGAATATAAACATTAATATTTTTTTACTGATAACCCTCCTCCTATCAAGTTTTTATATTCCTTACGAGAAGTAATAAATATGATAAAACCTACAGTAAATAATTTTTCGAAAATCTGAAATGTTTTAAATTTTACTGATTAACTCTGAAAAAGTATTCTAGAAGAGTCCAAAAACTTGTAAAAATGCAGTCTTTAAAATGATTAGTAAGTTTTACATAGATCTTTTCATACTTTTTCAGAATGTTTCAGAATTTTTTAGACTTACTAATTCTTCTGGAATTGTTTTTCAGAACACTGCAAGACTAAATTAGATTATTGGCAGAAACTATTTCCACCAGGGGTGCTCTTTCTTTATAAATACAAAACACTTCAGAACAGATATTGAGATAGTGATTTCTAAAGACCGTGAGTAAATAGTAGATTTTAGGTTCCTTCATACATCGTATCGTACATAAGTACATAACATGGTGAAAAATAGATGTTTTTGCAACAGTACAATTTTAACCACTTCACTGTGGCCGCGGTGCTCGATTTCGCTACACAAGTCGTCAGAATTGTTGTGGTTTCACATAGTTAACCCGAAAATGGTGCTTGTTATTTTCCATTCTAAAAAAAATATGGGACGCCGACTTGGAGAAAAATAAAGGGCGTTACTCTATGTAACTGACGCAGCTTCCTATATGCATCTGCAGTGCGCTTAAAAAACAAATTTATTACATGTAACATGTTTAGCTTACGGACTCCATCGCATTGCAGAAACTGTTAGAGACTGCTATCCCACGATAGACAGATTAATGGACAATGTCAAGAAGATATTTTCAAAAGAGGAAAATTATTTAAAGACGAACTGCCGAATATGCCATTAGCACAACAGCATATTGTGACGTGTTGGATCACAGGTGGTAAGCTATTATTCTGTTGATTTTGATGATGTAAAGAGGGTGAAAGACAAATTAAATGCAAACGATTCACTCTATTTCACACGCTCAGCAGAAGTTCAATATGGCCAGCCAACAACAATCTATTCTTTTTTGTTTTTCGTTCAAAGTGACAGATTTTTACACAGGATAATAAGCTACCAAGGTCGACAGTGGATATGTGGCGGTGTTATTCCATTTATTTTTTTCAATATCTACATCCCTTCACGAGCAATAAGGACTTTTTGGTTTTGTCAGGTTATACTTCACATATTTAACATCTATTCGATTTGTTAAAGAATTTTTTCAATTTTTTTTGGCTTTCGTCCAAAGGGACTAAAACTTTTGCGCAGGATAGTAGGCTACCAAAGTCGGCGCGGGATGTGAGGGGGTGATTTTTCATTTATTTTTTCGATATCTACCTTCACGAGTTATAGGGACTTTTTGGTTTCGTCAGTTTTTACTTCACATATTTAACATCTATTAGATTTTTAAAGACTTTTTTTGTATTTGTATATATATTTTGAGCAACAGACGTCAAAAGTTAACTCCTGAACATCTAGAACAGATGCTGTTAATTTACTGGAACTCTAGAAAATACTAGTGTGCAGTGTTGTGTGTTCAGTGAAATATTTATTACTCCTGTTGTTTTGGTTACTACAAAATCGCCAGTTAAAAAGTAATACCACAAATACTGATTATGTGATAATATATGTATAATTTATCATATCTTATATGTGTATGTCTGCACAGTGTTCTGGATCAGCCCATGGTTCTTCCTTCATCTATATTTACTCACGATCCTTAGTGATTTCTAAATATCATGTGCATACTATACTCTTAGGTAGGTCGAAGGAAGTAAAAAAAAATTTTACATTTTCTGACGAATTAAATACATAATGAAAGATAGAAAAGTTTTTTCAAGAAATACCTGTATACTCGATTCCTACTACAAAGGAAGCTTTATTCTGTCTTTTGCTCCTCTCGTTATTAGGCCAAATAAAATCTATAAGGCTCACATTTAAAGCCACTAATTCCAAAGAGGAACCTTTTAATTCTGATTTTAATTTGTTCCACTTATATTCTGACACAAGCTTAGGATTTAATCCTATTCGTCCTCCTTTAGGAAGGTGTTCTTTTAGCCATTGAGACATTTTAGGGACATGCCTGTGGCCTTCCCTGAATAGCAGCCAATTGCAATCAATTTGTTCGTCTGCTTGTAGATGGTAACGGCCATCAGTCCATAATGCTGCTTTGGATAGAGTTATCAAGGCGTCACCGTAACTGCCACTAAATCCTGAGATATACTGTCGTCGTTTTTCGTAGGCTTCGACCTCGGTACTCTGAAAGAATTAATATATGTAATATTTATCATGACGATACTATTTAAATAACAATTACAGTCAGCGAAACCTATATTGTGACGGGATGTGCGGAGCAAGACGCGACATGTGGGTGGGAAATGTATAACATATAACATCTTACATTAAAGCGAGAACGATTGTTGTTTTTGCGGGAACGCGACCGAGGCGGATTTTCACTTACATTCTGTGATACTTCAGAGCCGCACTTAATTTTGTTACCGAATTATTCTAGCAGTGCTGATATATTGTAAGTATAATATTATAAGATAAATAATTATTTAATATCTGTTTATTTGCTGGCGTGTTTTTGAAAATATTTTAAGAATGTTATCGTGTTGAAGTGAGTTGTGTAATAGTGTAATATAAGTAATAATCATTTTATATCTGTTGATTTGCTGGTGTGTTTTTGAAAATAATTTAAGAAGGTTATCGTGTTGCAGTGAATTGTGTAATATTGTAATATAAGTAATAATTATTTCGTATCTGTTCATTTGCTGCTGTGTTTTTGAAAATAATTTAAGAAGGTTATCATATTGCAGTGAGTTGTGTAATTGTGTAATATAAGTAATAATTATTTTATATCTGTTTATTTGCTGATGTGTTTTTGAAATTAATTTAAGAAGGTATTTGATGTAAAAATGTTTTGACCGTGGCAGGCCTCTACATCTGCATCTTATTTTGTTTGTGATAATGAAAGTGATAGTGATTACAGTGATAAAGAAAATCAAAGTTCATTAAAGTTTTCAGTAAGAAAATATCGGTTACATTTGAACGAGCAAACGAAACAAATTTGCCCTTAATGTTTACATTAATCTTTTGATGTGACGAGTTTATGACCCTAATTTGTGTGATTTGGATGTACTAGGTGAAACAGCATCTCTGACTAATATTCCCCGTCCTACAATACACAAACTGGTGAAAGAAGGTGCCCTCCCAAGAAAACAAAGATCCGACGCCGGTCAATCGAAAATTCTGGACCCATCGTTAGCAAAACTTTTAAGAACTTTAGGTTACGACGCGTATCAGAAAAACGAAATTCCAACTATTGATGTGGTAGACAGAAAATTAAAAGAAACAGATTATTATCTAAAATATACCAAACGAACTTTAGGGACTTGGCTGAGAAAAATTTGAGTTAAATATCAAACTATTAATAAACGCATGGCGATTATGAAAAGTAGACGAATAGTGGATTGGCGAAATTCATATCTAGAAGAGATAAAAGAACTCAGAAGGGAAAATAGACCAATTTATTATCTAGATGAAACTTGGTATGGCACTCATGACACCGTAAAAAAGGATGGACTGATGGATCTAGGAAATGTCAACTAATCTCACTGCCCCCTAATCAAGGGACTCGGTTGATTATATTACACTGTGGATCAGTTGATGGATGGGTTGATAATGCAATGAAACTGTGCGGTAAAAATAATGGAGGACTGTAACGTGGATTACCACAAGAACATGGAGGGAGAAATATTTGAGGAATGGTTTGAAATTACGCTAATTGAAAAATTAAAACCAAATAGCATTATTGTTCTTGACAATGCGAAGTACCATTCGAGACAACTGTATAAAATTCCTAACATGATCTCTATTATGAGGAAAATTATAATAAGGCACAACTGTTGGAAGTCCTGCAAATGAAAAATTATGAGAAGTATATTATAGATAATGTAGCGGAGAGATGTGGCCACAAAGTGTTGATATTACCGCCATATTTCTGTATTTTCAACCCGATTGAATTAATTTGGTGTAAATTGAAGAAAAACGTCAGAAAAAGAAATATTTTTCCGAAATTCGATAAAAAAAGTCGTAGTGTTAATTCAAAATGAAGTGTCGAAAATTAACAAGGAAGATTGGGAAAAAAGAATTAGGAAAGTAATTACATACAATTGAGGATGATTATTTAAAAATTGCCAAATTTCATATAAATAGTGGAAATAAATTTATTATAAATTTGAACGGGATAGTAGTTCATCTCAAAATGAAGAAGAGGGTGAGAAGGATAAGGATTCAGAGGAAGAAGCAATGTGAGATGAGGTAAAGTGAAGTGAAGAAGTGAATTTTGTGATATCAGCTGCATTATTTAATTCCGTTTTTTGTGGTTTCGTGGTTCAGTGCTTGAGAAACATTCTTTTTCAGGATGTTATTATTTATTAATGTATTTAAATTTTTTTCCTTTTTTGACAAAAATATATCTTTCTGTTTTATTATAGTAATAACTTTACTATTAGAATTTATTTTTAGTTCATTTATTGAAAAAAAATATTTGTTTCTGTTACTATTTGGGAGTATATTTTTTGTTTTTAAAGCTTTCTTATTACTTTTTAAATAATCTCTTTATTCTATACTAATATTCCATACCCATCCTTTCCTGACAAGAAATGCTCATACCTCCTCGCGGTTCTTCCTGGGTAATAACAAAGTTGAATACTGTAACTGCTGTATGTGTAGTCAATACGTTAAATTCAATACTTTTATTTCAAGTTAATACTTTTTTGTACAATTGATAAATTATTGCTAGCTAAACTGAGCACAAAAACCTATATTGAAAAAGTAAGCGAGCGAACAATACAGTTAAATCCGGCTCTGCGTTCCGTAGCGTCTTACCCTGGACGTCCCGTCACAATATCTGTTTCGCAAACTGTAATTATATGAGTAGGTATTGAAATTAAAGTTGAGTACTACTACATACTATGCAAGCCAGGCAATCTACATGCAAGATTAATGTACAGTGGACATTTTTTAGAGATATGCTATGCTCCATAAATATACTAAACTACCAATACGATTTACTAAGAAACTGATTTATTTGGGGTAATTCTAGTGACACTAAGCTGTTTTCCTAATAATAATTGTCTTGTAAACAATATTCACATCAATACTGGAATTGAATAGATATTTAATTATTTATTTATTTATTTATTCACTCATATTCTGGTAACCACCGTATTATCAATTTGGATGTGTCTTCAGTGTCTATATTAAAACAATAATTTGACTTCCTTCTACTGGCGATACTTCAATTTATGTTCCTTTGTGAAGACCGATATAACCTATTAATCTATAAATTTTGATACATTTATTGTTTTGTGATTGACATCTGGAAACTAGGACGGGGTTTACGTTTTTGTTATATGTACAGCTACCGTTACATTAAATGACTGAAGGATGCTGATATTCATGTGTTATTTTGGCGATGAGGTGGGGAACTTCAGCTTATTATTGAAACAGGATAAACGTAACCAAATTGGGAAATAAACTACAACAACTCTTAGGCAATCCAAAAGTTTAATCAATCGAAAAGTGGAATATTGACGAAATTAGCTGTAAGGACTATAATCAAAAGTATATTGGACATACTAAACGTTCTATTCAAACTAGAGTCAAGGAATATATGGCTCATTTCAAATAGGGTAGAATCGATAAGTCCAAAATGCTACTGAGAACAACCGTAGAATATATAGTAGCAATTAGATTAATTAGAAATGTAACAAGCACTAGATAGCTAGATGCATTTGAAAGCTTGGAAATTACAAAAGATAAAAATAGTATGAATAGTGATAGAATCCCTTGTAGTCCGCTCAATTGGTTAGCGAGTCACGGTTCACCAAACTGTAAAAATAATTTAGGTATAAATAGGATGCATTGTTAGCATAAGGTTAGTATTAAACATCTCCAGATGATGCCAACTTGGTTGGCGAAATGCGTAAAGTATATGGTGTTTTGATGTTTTGTAGAAAACCACATCAATGTTAGCTTGGCATCAAAGGTTCCAACCCATTTTAGGATTGGGTAATAAAATGAGATATTACTATAATGCTCTTTGAGTTAACCTGTTTCAATAATAAGCTTGCTCCGTTATCGAAACAAACCTGAATTTCAGGCCCCCCTGGTCATTTAAAGTAAAAACGTAGAAGTAGTTGTACCTTTACTCTCTTAAGTGAATTAAAAAAAATAAAATTTCGAAAAGGTAATTCGAAATCTTGATTAATTATTTAGAAAGGAATCCAATACTTATTAATGGCAAATTAAATCCCAAACAGAGAAAAGATGAAATAAATGAAATTTGGGAAAAGATGGTAAACGAATTAAATAACACTGAATGTGGGCATGTAGTAGACATGAATGTATGGAAAAAGATAATAAATACATCAATTCATTCTAAAATGTTTTCTAAGTCCCATTTCCTTCGTCCAAAATGTTAATAACTGGTATATTTTTAATTAAACATTTTCTCAGTGTAAATGAAATGTGTAAAATTGTTTCTTAGTGTCTTTTCTAAACCTTCTCTCTATCTATCTATCGCTGACGTTGACTTGGCGTACTTTTTGCAGTTCATTCCTTACTTGAACGGCAGTCATATGTCAATCTCCCAGGATAGAAATCACGATCATTGCGAGTTGTGCTTAGATTTCTTCCCAATCCCGGCCTTCTGTGGTATTCGTTGGTTTCTGGAAAGCAAACAACTGCCCTGCGAATCGAGGAAACTCAATCTTTCAGCGATTTCGCGGACGCTGAAGCCAGCATCAATTAAAGCAACTGCTCTAGAGGAATCTTTCGAAGATAAGGGCATTTTCGAAAATTACAAGTACTTAAAACAATCGGCAATGCAAAGAATGATTTCTCATAATGATTAAAAAAGTTAAAAATCATCAGCTCTTAAAATGACAAGGAAAAGAAAAAAATTGGGAAGTAAAAATAAACAAAAGCTACAAGAATGCGAAACAAATGATTTCACATATTTTGTGTGTACACTGAGAAAAATTTTAATCAAAAATATACAAATTTTCTTGCTGTGCCACTTTTTGTGCCGGTCAGTATATTGATTTCATAACAATAATTATTTCATTTACAGTATTGATAGAAAAATAATACAATAAGAATTTCCACTTTATTTTTATTGAAAACATTTATATAATTGTTTCGATTTCAATATTATTTGGTGTAACATTTACCTAAAGCAACAAAATTTATTATTAAATTTATAATTCATTTCTATAGAGTGGAATGAAAAATAATAACGCTGAAAAATTTTTTTTTGCTAATTATTATTTACTAACTTTTACAAAACTTATCACAGATAAGTATAACATATATCTTTTTAAACAATTATTTTCCCGGCTATTTGTCAAAACGCTGAAACTTGGATTACAAAAAAGATAATATGTACATTATGTTCAGTACAACTGACTCAATAATGTTATTTTTAATTTCAACTATTCTGTTCAGTAAAACCAAAAATAAATAAAACAAAAGTACTCACCAGTGGAACAATCACTTTAAAAAGCTTTCAAACATCCACTGACACGTGTTTCTGCTTTTAGCATTAACAAAGTGGCTCATTGAAAGGATCCAAAGCAACTAACATTTGTAAACCTAATGTAATAAATATTAATGGCTTCAGAGAACAGAATAATTGAAATTATATAGTGGAAATAACCGGTAGGGATAGAATAATTTCAAAAACTTTTACCAAGCAGAGGAAACCTAATTTGTTTTTGAAATTATTCGTTTCTAAATTCGGATTATTCTTGGCATATAAAAAACTAATATATTTTCTTTAACAGCTACAATGTAGCAATGTTGATAAGATGTCCTGGGACTTCTGGGAGAATGCTAATCGCTACATTCTCACCGACTGTTGAGTAAATTCCTAACGATAACATTTAAATACACAAAAACATACCTTAAGTAATTTTGGTCCACCAGGGACACCGAAAAGTAAGAAGAGGGAAAAAGAGCCGAGCCGAGTAGTGAGTGAGCCGAGACCTAAGCTGCGGTGTTAGGCACAAAATTTATAAAAAATATAAGAAAACGGGATGATTAAAAACAATATTTTAAAAATATCGCATGAAACGTCGCGTCGAGGTTGTTGATTAGAATGATTACAAGCATAAAGTGTGGTGAATTTTTAATAAATAAATAAATAAATACAAAATACAAAAAATATAAATAAAAGACACTTGTATGTGTAAAGACTATTTTGAGCCTCGTATGTGTATAGAGTATTTTGAGCAGCTGAAAACCATCCCCGATTTAGAGACTCTACTTTTTAGGCAATTTAAAGTTAAGTAATTGTTTCATTTACCCACCCCCCGCCATTGCAAAGTTTAAGATTTAACTATTTTTTTTTCTATTACAGTAAAAACCTTTAACTTTTTTGGTAGTTTTCAAAATAAATCATATTTATACTAAACTATTTTCTTCTGCAACTAGATTTTCCCCATAGAAACCCTAGCCAAATGCCTGTTTTTGTTTTCGGGCTACGAATCTGCCTTTAGAGCAGACTCGTAGGCTACACTACCCGAACCACTAAGGACGTGGTCGAGGGGGTGAGCAACATTGGAAATCTAGTGCCACCAGAATTACCCCGATTATGCAACAAAAGTAAATTGTTTATATGAAAGTTAGTTACCTACGTATTTTGTAGTTATTTATAAGTTTCATGTAAAAGTAGGGAAAATAACAACTAGCACTTTGCTTTATTACTGAAGAGTGTGTGTATTGTTTCATCTTTACAATTTTAGATGGTTTAATTAAAATATATATTTATTCTTTATCCAAAAATGGTACAAATTCTTGTTGTATGGAATGTTGGATGATGTTTTGCTAAAATAATGCCATAAAATGCTATAAAATACCTGATGTTCATCACCAGACGTGACAAGATAGGCTTGAATGGCATGAGTTCCTAAGTCAGTCTCAGATATCATGACCTTCCTCAGCCTTTCCAAACGTGTGGTGGTATTGACTCGTCTGTCAGGTTGTCTTGCATGTCCAAATTTCGAACAGGCTTTTCTAAGCTCACCTCTTTGTTTGGATAGTTCCAATTCTGAGACACAAAGTACCAAGGAAATACCTGAAGCAAAAGGGATAATGAGAGTATTGAGCACAACATTGAAAATAATTGTTTATTGGTACAAAAGGTGATAACAGGAAACAAGATGAGGAACAAATAAAACACAAACATTTTTCTATTTTATGGTTGTATTTAAAAACAATATAAAATATATAGGAAATAAATTCAGTTACAGAATTAAAAAGCATTGCATCACAGATACCTTCGAACTGGAAGTAAATTTAAATGTGCTGGTGTTTTTTTTTTATTCCGTTACGCAATTTATTATGTAATTTCGCTCCAAATATGAAGTTGATTTATAATTTACCTATGTAAGTCATATGACAAAATTTAACAATAACAAGATATTGTACATTATGGTTGTGATTTCGCAGAGCAAGAGGAATTGGGCATAATAGACACTCGAAAGGAATGCAATAAATGAATAGACAATTAAGCGAGTATGTTATAATTATTATATTTATTGTTTTACTGCAGTTTAAATTGTGTTAATTCGAATTATCATAGTTTTTTATACTCCGAATTTTTAAAACTTAAATATGGCATCACAGTAAATGGTTGCTTGCATTTCTTTCGAGTATCTACTACACCCACTAATGGCGAGTGTAAGAAAAAATTCAGGCGGTGTTCAAGTACAGACATATTTAGGAATCAAGATAGATTTATTGGGGTTCAAACTAAAACAATGGTTTAGTGCCATATTCCCCAAAAAGAAACAATTATGCAGCTATGGACACGTGTTTCGGAGTTATTGCCCCTCATCAGCGTATCGTAGCTAAGGAATTGGATCTACGATGGGATAGATCAGGAACATACTTTCCAGCTTTATTTTAGTTCTTGTTCCTGATCTATCCCATCGTAGATCCAATTCCTTAGCTACGCTATGCTGATGAGGGGCAATAACTCCGAAACACGTGTCCGTAGCTGCATAATTGTTTGTTTTTGGGGAATATGGCACTAAACCTTTGTTTTTATATTTAGGAATATTTCGTTAGGATCTTATATATTCTACACCCTCTAATGGAGAGTGTAAGAGAATAATCAAACGGGGTTTAATTAAAGTCATATTTAAATTATTTCATGCAGAGTTTAAGAAATATAAATTATTTTGTATTCTGATAATGTTTACTACACTTGCTAATGGTGAGGGCAAGAAGAAAATCAAACGGGGTACAATCATAGATGTATTCAGGGATATTTCGTTAAAATTTTAATACTATCTTATGCTCGCTTTAGAAAATGTATATTATTTTTATTGAGGATCTATATATCTACTACACTCTTTAATGGTGAGTGCAAGAAAAAAAATCAGATATCGTTCAATTCTGGATGTATTTGGGAACATTTCGTCAAAATTTCAAAATTGTTTTATGCTGGATTTAAGAATTATGTATTATATTTGAGGTATGTTTATGTTTTGTACACCCTCTTGTGATGAGTAGCAAGGAAAAATTTAAGCGGCGTTTAATTATAGACATATTTGTGTATATTTTAATTAGAATTTTAAAGCTATTTTATGCTGGATTTAAGAAATATAAATTGTTTTTCTTGGGGGATGTTTATGTTTACTACATCCTCTAATGACAGCAGTAAGAAAAAATTCAAACAGGGCTCAAATATGACATATTTAGGAACAGTCCTTCAAACTTTAAAATTTTTTAATGCCGTGTTTAATAAATAACTATTATTTTTATTGAGGAATTTTTATATCTTCTACATCCTCTAATGGTGAATGCAGGAGAATAATCAAACGGCATTCTATCATAGGCAAATTCAGGAATATTCCATTTAAAATTATTTTATACTAGGGTTAAGAAATATAAATTATTTTTCTTTGGATACATTTATGTTTACTACACCCTCTAATGGTGAGTGTAAGAAAAAATTCACACGGGGTTCAATTATAGATAAATTCATGAATATTTTAATCAGAATTTTATAATTATTTTGTGATGAATTTAATAAATATAAATTATATTTCTTGGGGAATATTTACATCTTCTATATTATTTAATCGTGAGTGCAAGAAAGAATTCAACAATTAATCATTCAGTAATATTTCATCAAAATTGATTTAAAAAAATTATAAGCACTTTTTATTACTTGTCTAATTTTCACTTTATTTGTTATTTTTACAACTAGTTTCATCCTATACGGACATTTACAAGTAAACTAAATTATACACAGATTTTACTTTCATTTAAATATAAACTGAACTGATTAAAAGGATGGGTTATTTTTTAGTTGATGATATAATTCATAATTTGTACAGATGTTATGTCTTTAAATGTAGGGGGTTTCTTAAGGTAGTAAATTACATTACGGTGTGATTTTTATTAACAGCATTAGGTTATCTGAACAAGTTTAATAACGGAGAATTATTTAAATCTTTTTGGTCGTTATATGTTGTAATTTCTATTCCTATTTAATTTATTTATTTCTAGCACTTCTAATAAATTAAGTTTTTTACCTTTCCCACATATATGTAATATTTTAGGTTGATGGTCATCAGGTATTGTATGACCAGAATTTGTTAGGTGTTTATAAAAGTTGAAGTGTTTTTGTGTGTGAATATGCTCTCTATATCTTACCCCGAATGATCTATCTGTTTGACCAACATATGAGGCGTTACATTCTAGGCAATCTAACTGATATACGCCACATTTTTTAGAGATATTAGTTTTTTTGTTTTGCATTGAAAAAATATCTTCCTATATTTTTTTTGTTAGAACTAAATGATGTTTTAATATTGAATTTGGAAAAAGGGTTACTAATTGAATAAGAGAGCTGACCTGAATAGGGTAATGAAATCTATGTTTGAACTTTTTTCTCGTTAATAGTGGGATAAAGTTATTTTAAGAGGGGCTTACTTTGTTTTTTGTAGATTAGATTGTTGATTGTTTTTTGAGGGTACCCGTTATTATGTGTTATAACTGTTATTGTGTCTAGTTCTTCTTTTAAATTTGTCTCGGATAAAGGTAAGCTGAAGGCTCGGTGTGTCATAGACTGATCAATAATTACATATTTTATATATTTTTATTTCATCAACATTTTAAAATTATTCAATATTTAAGAAATATTCGTTATTCTTCTTGGGGATGTTAATACTACATTCTCTAGCGATGGGTACACGAAAATATTCATTCGGCGTAGCTGTTTTGTTAAATGTGCAATCTGTGTACGTCATTTTAAAATTTTTGGAGATTATGTATTTAGTTGTACTATATTTGATTGTCTACATTTTTATGCCTACGCCCGGCGCCCATACCAAGCGACATCTTCGTCACGGATTATGCTTGTCGTTGTTTTAATTCTCTCTATCATCTAAACACTGCACAATTCGGACTAACTCTCCTACTCTTGTTGTCTTTTGCAACATGTATGCATCCATGATATTGCTCGGGAATAATCAGTAGAACTGGCTATCTTTAGCTGCTGTTTCACGTAGGTTGCTAACTCAATGTTGTTATTCTTGGAAAATCCACGTTGACGAATCAGTAGTGAATTATTTCTATACAAAAGACTGACAGTGGATCCTTAACAGTGAGTTCAAACAGTTTAGAAAGACTACAAAGTAAGCTAATTGCTCTGTAATTTCTGTAGCCATTGAGTTCGTCATTTCTGCATTAATATGTCTGAAAATCTTCGTGTTAAAACATATTTAGGAAAAAAATGCATAGGCTGAGAGATATCTGACTTTATAATATATGAAAGTATAAAATTGTATAGAGGTATTAAAAACACAAATATTTTTAAGAATCTACTTTCCAATAATTATCAAGTCAGTTACTATTACAATAACTATAAATTTCCATCGTTATTGTCATAAAAATTGTTTGAAGAAATTGACATTTCTCATAAACTCCACTTGAAAATAAAAAAACAAGGCACTGTGTGTTAAAGGAGTTCCATCTAGTTTCATCTCCCTTTCTGTTATCAGGAACGTAGAAATTGGTAACATCTCTGCTTGCTCTTGGTTAGTAAGCAAAGAAAAATAATAAAAGAAATGAGCCAAATAATCAATAAGAATTTCTGCTCCAAACAACTAAAGGGTTAAAAAAGAGTTAGTAAAATAGAGCAGTTGTAATAGGGTAGCAGATATTGACTAAGGTTACGAATTGAATCATACCCATTTTTGTAAGTCACTGTAATGCAATCAAAACTAATTTGTATTATGATGCTCAGCTATTTGTTGATTGCTGGGATATCACTGAATGGGAATATTTGCCAAAGGGTAAAGCACATGTGGGCGTTAATAAAATAGAGCATAGTTAACAGGGTAGTAGATAGTTGAGGGGTAGTGTTTCCCTTTTAACTACTTCTACTGTTTGTCAAATGATGATTTTGTGATGGGTATTATTGTAATATGTATACAGTATCATAATCTACAATCATTTTTGTTTTTAGAACATGAATATTATGAATTCTTCTAAAATGACACCACGAAAGGGTTAATCGTGTAGGGGAGTCAGTAAAATAGACCAAGGATAACAGGAGATCATACATAATAGGATTGTCAAGTGCCATTTTTACATTTTGTATTTTTTAGGTATGTTTATGGAATTTACTAAATTACTACCATAATTTTCGATTTTGAATGAATAAAGAATTTATGATTCTATCTTTGGAAATTAGAATTGAATCCTTTCAATTACTTTTGTACCGAGGTCGAAATATTTTGCATTATAAATATTTGATGAACATGTTTATAAAATTATGGATCTTGGTAAGATTGAATTCAATTACAAATTCGATATAGTTTTCAAAATTTTGCAGAGTAAATTAATTCACCTTCAAAAAAGTTTGCTGAGAAAAATATGAATAATTGAAGTATATTCTTCTATTAGGAAATTATAAGTTTCAATAGGTATACAAATTAGGGTAGTCTAGTAAAAACTAGATGCACTTTCTGTCTCTTTTCTATGTCGTAAAATGTGCTGTGACCTCTTTATATGATTATAATTATACGCAGATATAAAACCTGGGAATTGAGAAAGGACAGTAAAAAACTATTTAAGGAGTCAAAATGCAAATAAATATTGGAAGATTTAGTGACTATAAAAAAAACTTTAGCTACCAAAAAAATATTGAGTTTAAAAAATTAGTAATATTTACTTTTTTCATTTTTTATGTTGTAAATAATTCGTTTTCCTATTAAGAAATTCATAAATGTCTTGAGATATAACAAAATGATCCGATATAGGATATATTTAGATCATTAAACAAGAAAACTGTCAATGTATGTACCGGGTGGTCACACGAACATTAGAACATTAGAATATTTTTCATAGAGGTTAAGTGGTAGAGTAGCTCTAAAACTAAATTTCTCCCTCTCTATGTTATTAAAAATGTATGTATTTTACTGCATTTTTTCTATAATAAAGTCGATTATTATTATTTTTTTTTTTTTTTTTCCCGATGCCGGTCAGTCCTCCCGTGGCCTCCGACGCCTCACGGGAGTCGCGCCGGCGCATCAACTACAGCCACTCCCCACATCCCGCAGGGTTAGTGACTGTAGATACCAGAATCGTGTGCCCTAAGCAGACGGAGAGAACCCAGAATGACCGCCTTCTGCATTTGACCTGCCAGCTACTCGGCTGGTTTTTGGCAGGCCGGTATGATCTTCAGTTCCGAGACCAGCGTAGGCTTTATCCCTCCGAGTACACCGATAATAAGGGCGACCATTTTGACCGAGTAGCCTGGGTACAGCACTTGGAGCTCGTACCGGTGATCGCGATATTTGGTCCGTTTCTCCTCCTCCTTCAAGGTGATGATTTTCTCCGGAGGTGCCGAGAACTCGATGACATACATCACCTTGAGTTGATGGTCGAGGAGGACTATGTCAGGCTTGTTGGCTTGGATTAGCCTGACAGTCGGGAACGAGTAGTTCCAGTAAATCCGGCATTTTTCGTTCTCGACAACGGACTCAATATCTCCGGGGACGTAAGGCAGCACTGGTGTCTGGTATACCCCGTACGAGTGCCTTAGATGGTAGTATAGCACTCGTAACGCCGCGTTATGCGGGTGGATGTAGGCCGAAATCGCATATATGGGACATGCAGATAGTAAGTGCATGAACGATTCCGGCGCCTGATGGCAGGTCCTGCCGTTGATATCAGGAACCTCTACACGCCACACGCGGCTACGGTAGACCATGGTGTTGATAACACCATCTTGACAGGCCATAATGAATCCCTCGGTCTCCGACTTAAGCCCTGCTGACCTTAGATAGGCGAAGGTCAGCCTGGTCGATAAACCCAGTGTTTCTATGTTCTTATAGAAGACACCATGCTGGGGTTTATCGACGTGCTGCCGAAACAGATTTTCCTGTTCGGCAGCTCTGATTCGGGCTTTCAGACGATTTGGCTGAAGTTCGGTGACTGACTCAACATCAGCACCTCGCCGACCTCCTCGCCTGATGTCAAATGCGAGACCGAGTTCATCTGCGGCTCTTTTTGCTGCCTTAAACAATCCTGCTCACACTGCTACAGTTTCGTGATGTTTTACAAACCGCAAGAGGGGATCTGAGCTCCTGAGTATGTTACATGCCATACTCAGTACTACTCTGCCATGCGTACACTCCAGGCTCAAGAGTCCTCGGCCCCCGTTGACGTGGGAGGTACACACGAGGAACGGACGATCTAGGATGAATACTTCTGTGAATATTCATCATCTTGCGGGTATCTCTGTCTAATTGGCGCAGCTCATCTACCCTCCACTTTACTACTCCGAAGGAGTAGAGCAGTATCGGAACGGCAAGCATATTAGTTGCAGACACCTTATTCTTCCTCGAAAGCTCGGAAGACCAAATCTTTCGGAGGCGGTGTCTGTACTTGCCGCGGAGAGATTCCTTTATTTGTGTTACATCCTGGATGTGCCTTTGTTGCACACCCAGGTATGTATAGGTCTCTCCGGCATCCAGATGTCTTAGGATGCTTCCGTCTGCGAGCTGCGCATCTTCAGGAAATTCCCCGCATCGTCCTCTCTTGAGGTGGACGACTGCACATTTGTCCAACCCGAACTCCATACCAATTGCCCGCGTATATTCTTCAACCACCCTAAGAGCGTTTTGTAGTTTCGCCTCTCCGGAGGCATAAAGTTTAAGATCATCCATATAAAATAGATGGGTAACCTTATGCCTCCGGTCGCTGGGTGGTCCACATTGATACCCGCGGGTTTGGCGGGGCCCAGCAGACAAAGTCGATTATTATTATTATTATTATTTAACTTCGTTATTATATGAGATACCAAAAAAAGTGTAATAACAGAAATTATAGATAATTATGTGTATTTTCTAATAATTATATCACAAAAACAACTGAAAGTCACATTCCGTAGATGTGGGCAGATTTTTGTTTTTTTTTAAATGGAACACTATGTATATTTTTACACCATCTGAAAGGTCTTAAAGGAAGCTTTCTAACATATAGTATTTATCTTAAAAGCTTTACGAGATATTAATTCTTACATTTCGTTATCACAGAAGACCATATAACATCAGATTCGTACAAAAATTAGTATAATAATTTTATTTTAAATTTAACTAAAACGAGAGTATTACTAAGAACTCTTAAGAACTTGCAATTTGAAAGAATAACACAATTTTTAATCTCTATTTGATAACCAATATTAAAATAATTGATTATCCACAAAATAACTTCCTCGATTCTATAGGCAGAAAAAAAATTAAGGACGATATCATTCAAAATAAACTATTACTCCTCCACCGTATTATTAACATTTTAAATGAACCTTTAACTTAAGGGGAGTTTTAGTAAAGAAAATGTATTACAAACAAAATATAAATATCAGATAGCAATCCTATAGTTTAAATTAAAATGACTATCGTATTTATATCTTGATTTATGTATCACTGGAATGGCATTTTACTCAAAGTAAACAGTATGTAAGTTGGTAGATATTTGTTGGTAAGATATGATATAGTTTAAATTTTAATATTTGTTGTGGCATTATTAGGGGATAAGGTGTTATGACCAATATTTTTTTGATGAATGTTTAACAGGGGAGTTGTATTTCAAAAAATTTAAACACATACAGGGTGAGTTTTAAATGCGTAGTTATATTTTAACCCTCAATATATTTCGTCGTGTACAATTGATTGGCACTGTCAAAAAATATTTTTGAACAAAAAAAAATTTTTAATTCCTGATAATTTTTTTCGTCCTCGAGCCACTGACATTTTGATAGTCACTGTATAACTTTGTAAACGTCGTTCACAGAAATGACGTAACTGAAGGCAGTGTTACCACTTTCAGAGTTCGTCATCACAATTATCCTATCTCATGAATTGCAAATTTTGAATTTTTAAAAAATTATTACCCTTTTGTCACGGACATTTTGTGAGACGATATTAGACTTATTTAATACTACATGAATATATCATATGGGCTTGATGTTTGGATAGCATTCCATAACCGTTTTGCTTGTCTATCATTTTCATCTACTTGAAAATATGCCTATAACATATTCAGCATTAAAATAATAAAATTAGTCGCTATGGTTAATCACTAATTTTCACAAAATGAACCACCAAAGGAACAAATCATAAATAATAAATTTCGGTAACATAGTAACTCAAAACTTCGAATCACAAATTTAATCACAAAAAAACTCTAAATAACGGTATTAAACACATTTTTGTAAATGCTAATGCAGACAGGTACGCGAACAATCAATAACACTGATTTTTACATGGGGTGTAGTGTTGCCAGATGTGTGAGATTTTCACATAGGTTATAAATTTCATTAGGTATAAATAAATCATGATGCTTTTCAAAAAATTTCTATTGACCTAACTGACGGTTAATTTAGCTAACTGAGCATTGAAAAAAACGGGTCTTACCATCGCAACAGAAACAACAGAAAACAGCAAAAGACTATTATTTATTTGGGCTTGCAGAACTAGCGCTGTTTACGCGAGGTTCCGATTTATAAAGATCTACGTACACGGTATAAAATTTAATTCAGTTGACTCTTTTTTAATGGAAGAACTGACCGAGATCGGGGCTGACGACCTAAATTTGACTTTTTTATCAACTTTTGCTAATATTGGTGTAAAATGGTAGACATTTTTAAATAATAGTTTTATTACAAGTGCAGGTACACAAGGGAAAATAATGGTATAAATACCATAAAAATGATATGTCTGGCAACACTGATTAGGTGCGAGGTTAGATGTGTGAAGATCATAGGTTACATATGCGACGCTCGACGCTAATATCGCAGTTCACATTATGACGTGGTTAAATTTTTATCATGTAATGGCTTATCCTGATTAAAGTGCTGTTTTCTCAAGAAAAAATGGATCTTCTTTATAAAAAATGACGTATACTATCTTCCTAACCGTCCAAAGTCTTCTGGAAGAAAAAAAATGCAAACTGTTAGGTATGACCAGTGTAAAAAGTTACAGAAGTGTGTGAAAATACTGCAAACTATTTTCCATCACCTGGTTGTTATTGTGTTGCACCTTCAGTGTTTTACTATTAGAGGTCAATTAAAATAGTAGAGAGCTGATTTATTCCTTGAACCACTACACATTTCAAATTATTGTAATAGCAGGGGTAAGTACCTACTTCTTAAAAATAATAATCCTTTTATGAACTCTGAAAAAATGAGATGGGAACATTAAATTCCTCTCGAGATTCCCTAAAAAGTTTACTGTTCATCGGAAAATTTAGTTTTAGTTGTACATTCCATATGAAACGCTTAAAAAGAAATGTTGATTGGTGCAAGAAAAAGTCAAAATTGTACATTTCTCACATTGAAAGGTATTTCAAAATGTTTAAAAATATTTCAAGTGGAGCAATTAATCGTTTAATTAGCTAATTATTTCATCCAATGTTATTATAAATTCAAGAATGAACTTAATGCTAGGGCTCGGTTTTTCAATCGTGGGTTAGCTAAACTCACACTTTTAGAATTCGAATTTTTTTCAGTTTTACATTTGTTATGGAAGTGGTTATAGCAACAAATATTTTATGCTAAAGTAACTTTTAGTTGAAGTGGTTTATATTAGAATCTCATCGATTTTTGTGAAAATATAATGCTAGGTAACGTTCAACTTATGGCAACTCACGATTGTAAAATCGCGCCTAGGTGAGAGAATTGCATAAGATATGTGGCAACGTTGCTTCAGTCCATTACGTCATTTTTGCTAAGATGTACAATGTTTCCAGTAACCAGCAGTTCCAAAACAGTCTCGTCATATTTTTTTGAAAGTCGATAACTCAGTTACACGTGGGAATTAAAAAGAAAGTGTAAGAGGGTTTCTACAAATGTCAAGAATCGGTGGTTTAAATATAACTACACACTTAAGACTCACCCTGTATACTAGGTATTTCAATAAATGCGCAAGATTTGAATTGCGCCAGTTTGGCTGCCATGATGTTACAACATTATCACATGCCAGGTCGATAGGAGACAGATGGGAGTAAACATGGAGCATAACACGATAGAACAACGTGTCCTGATTGTTAAACATTATTATCCAAATGGTGAAAGTTTAATTGTCACGATTCGTAAAGTGCGTCCAATTTTCGGTCGAAATAATGTTCCTCATTCATCTACTGTGAAAAGAATAATCGAAAAATTCGAAAATATTGGTTCGGTTAGTGATATGAAACACGCGACACGAGCTCGTAGAGGTCGTTCAGAGTAAAATATCACGGCAGTTCGCGAGAGCGTGGCCGAGAGTCCAGGGATGTCGATTCGTCATCGTGCGTAAGAATTGGATGTTACAACAGTCACTCTTCAGCGTATTCTCACTAAAGATTTGCATCTCCATGCCTACAAAGTCTAGTTGACTCAACAACTTCTATCAACAAACCATGCACAGCGAAGAGAGTTCACCAATTGGATCCTTGAACAACAAGAAGTGAATGCCGATTTTGCGAACAAAATCATCTTTAGTGATGAGGCCCATTTTCACCTTGATGGCTTCGTTAATAGGCAAAACTGTCGCATTTGGGGCTCAGAAAATTCACGAATGATTCATGAGAAAGCAATGCATCCAAAACGTGTCACTGTTTGGTGTGCATTGTGGTCTGGAGGAATCATTGGGCCGTTTTTCTTCGAAGACGATGCAAGTAATGCATTAACCGTGAATGGCGAACGTTATCGTGCTATGATAATCCAGTTTTTTGTGCCTCAATTGGAAGATATGTGGTTTCAACAGGACGGTGTCACTTGCCATGCCGCTCGTGAAACATTGACGGTCGTGCACGAGTCTTTTCCTGGTCGTGTCATGTCTCGATTTGGTGACCAGAACTGGCCGCCACTCTCTTGCGATTTAGCACCTTTGGACTTTTGTCTGTGGGGTTATCTGAAGTCACAGGTTTATGCCAACAAGCCCGCGACCACCGAGGCATTGAAGGCCGAAATTAGACGCTATATCAACGAAATACCGCCACATGTATGCAACACCGTTATTCAAAATTTCGCTAAAAGATTACGCATGTGCCAGCAAAGCCGTGGCGGCCATTTACCAGATTTGTCATTCCATACGTAACTCCCAAATGTTTACATTATAACTCAATAAATATTTCAATACTTTGCTACAGAAAACCATGTTTTATTGAACCTTGAAATATTGCGCTTTTATTGAAACACCCAGTATAAATGATTTAATAGAAACTTTGTCAGCCCACACGAGAAATAATTTTATTTAGCAACATAGCGTTTGTTCTAGCAGTGAGTGATATGCTAGATGAAACATACCTAGAATAAATAGGGTGAAGGGGAACAATACAATGACTTTCGAATAGCTCCGACCTTATACCCTTAGATACATTTTTATGGGGTACTTGAAAAACGAAGTTTATATTGGTCGAACAGAGACTATTGTTGAAACGAAAACAAAAATACTAGATGTGGTTCATCATATCAATGAAAACAGTATGCAACAGCTTGACATTTTGGAAATAAGACATTTAGAACCATTTCTATAATTTTTGCATTATTCGTTCACTTTTCACTTTGTTGCACTGTAAATATTATATGGCATTATTCAGTAACACAAGTTTTGAAATGAAATAGAGTCTTCTAAATAACATATAATGAGTGTTTTTATTTCTGATGCCTATTAAGCGTTTTATAAACAAAAAGAAACTTAGCATTTCGCTTTAGTTTGAAATTGAAATAAAATGAAAAATTTCAATAATCGTTATATATTCTTTGGCCTACTATGACATATCTAATGGCAATAAAATATAAAATTTAATGTCTCGTAAAGTTTTTAAGATAAATACTATGTGTTAAATATCATTAGAAAGCTCTCTTGGAGATCTTTCAGATGGTATGAAAATATACATGGTATTCAATTTAAAAAATACAATACAGTACATATTTTAAGCAATCAGTACAATCTAGGTATACTTGAATTAGATTGTACTACTTGCCTAAGATATATAAACTAGAAAATTCTGTGCGTCCTCTTATTTCAGCAATTGGATCTCTGACTTACCACTTATCAAGATCGTTAACAGATGAGTTCGAAAGTTGCACCACATAGTTTCTTTGTGATTAATTCCAATGATTTCATTAATAACGTGAAAAATATCCAGTTGTAAGAAGGTGAAATTTTGATATCCTTTGACGTTTATTCGTTGTTTCCAAATGTTCCGATACCACAGATCTTGGACTACCTTGAAAATTTACTTGAATCAAACAATCTCAGTCAAGATCTAGTAAGAGAATGTATTCAACTCACTAAACTTCGCATGAAATAAAATTGCTTTCTATTCAATGATAATTTCTTCGAACAACATGAAGGGACAGCAATGGATAACCTTTTATTGCACCATTCATTGCCAGTCTCTTCATGAACGGATTCGAAACAGAAGCAAAAGAAGAATTTAAGTTTTTCCCCAGAGTTTGGCTTAGTTATCTGGATGACATTTTTGAAGCGTTTGATACAAAAAAACAAGTCACTGATGTTGACAACTGTTACTAAATTAAACAGTTGTTTGGCGTCAGATAAATTCACATATGAAATTGAAAACAGTGAACAACTACCATTTTTAGATTATTAAATTAGAAATAGTGAAAATAAGTTGGAATTTGACATGTACAGAAGAGATACTAGTACTTTAGATATATCCTTAAGGACTTTTACCATTGAGCTCAACACAAAATGGCGAGTTTTAACTTTCTAGTTCATCGCGTACTAAGCTTCCCTCAATAAGGAGTGGTTTGAAAAAGAAAATGTATTGATTAAGAATATATCTTTGAGTAATAGATATTTTGTAAGTTTGGTTGAAAAATAATTGGGAAAGGTAAATTCAAAATTCCCCGACTTTTCAAAATGAAAGAGAAAATTCGAAATTTGTATCGATTAGATTCCATACGATCCTCGATCACCGGTGGTATTGATAAGATTTTTAAAGATATAGGTATGATAGTGAGATAGGGGATATAAACTACAACAACTTTTAGGCAATCAAAAGACAAAATTGAACAAATGAAGTCGGGGATTTACGAAATTAGCTGTAAATACTGTAATCAAAAGTATGTTGAACAAACTAGACGATCAATTCAAACTAGATTCAAGGTGCATGCATTTGAGAACAACCATAAAATAAAAGTAGCAATTTAAGATTAATTAAGAATGTAACAAATACTAGACAGCTGGATGCATGTGAAATCTTGAAAATTCAATTCCATATAGTCCGCTCTACTAGTTAGTGAGTCATGGTTCACTGAACTTTGGATGCTTGGGGCCAACGACATATAGTCCGCACTATTGGTTAATGAGTCACAGTTCACAGTACCGAAACAATAGTTTATGTATAAATAGGACATATTGTTAGCATAAGATTAAATCATCTCTAGATGATTCCAACTTGGTTGATGAAACGTGCATCGATAGTACAGTATATGGTGTTTTGTGAAAGACTACGTAAGTGTTAGCTTCACATTATAGATTCCAACTAAAAACCGCTGCCAATAACTTGGGGATCAGAACTTCCCCACCGTAGTAAAACTCGACGTGTGGTGGATTTGATATTAAAAGTAATTTTTGACGTTCCAAAAAAGTCATATTTTGACGTTTCAAAAAAAGTCACATTTTGACGTTTCAAAAAAGTCACATTGGCGGAATGTCACCGATTGGGACCGATTTTGCTTATCAACGAACTTAATCTCCTCCTTGACCTCTAGAATGCGTGTACCAAATTTGAAAGCTCTACCTCAAAAACTGTAGCTACTATAGCGAACCCCACACACACACACACACACACACACACACACACACACACACACACACACACACACACACGCACGCGCACACGCACACGCACACGCACACGCACACGCACACGCACGCACGCACGCACGCACGCACACACACACACACACACACACACACACAAAATTTTCTGTTTGAAATTTTGTGTACCGTCATAATTCGCTGAGATTCGTCCAGAAGTGCAATAAAAATTTTTAAAACTTTTTTCACGAATACATAACCTCCTCACTTTGAGGGGGTGAGGAAATAAAAAACCGCTGCCAATTACTTGGGGATCAGAACTGCCTCACCGTAGTAAAACTCGACGTGTGGTGGAGTTTATAATAAAAGCAATTTTTGACGTTTCAAAAAAGTCACATTTTTTTGACGTTTAAAAAAAGTCACATTTTGACGTTTCAAAAAAGTCACTTTGACGTTTAAAAAAGTCACATTTTTTGACGTTTCAAAAAGTCACATTTTGACATTTCAAAAAAAGTCACATTTTGACGTTTCAAAAAAAGTCACTTTGACGTTTAAAAAAAGTCACATTTTTGACGTTTCAAAAAGTCACATTTTGACATTTCAAAAAAAGTCACATTTTGACGTTTCAAAAAAGTCACATTGTGGAATGTCACTAATATTTTTTTTAGACATTTGGACCGATTTTGCTCATCAACGAACTCAATCTCTTCCTTGACCTCTAGAATGTGTGACCAAATTTGAAAGCGTTATCTCAAAAATTCTATTGCGAACCAGACAGATACATAGATAGAACTTTGAGGGGTGAGGAAGTAATAATACAAAATTTCATTAAACTTTGGAGTTTACTCTCTGATGGGTCAAGAACATATTTTATCGGTTTTCTCGAAAACACTTTACATGAGTACATTTTTATTAATTTGCTTTTAGAATTTTCCAAAAATACCACACATACGTTTTTTCAAATAAAACAGAAACATTACGCAGCCTCATCTCTCCACCCGCTATAAGTCAAATCATTAAATCATTATCTCTAAACTATATTACGCACTTGCATACTCACATATTAAGTTTTAGTATATTGTGCTGGGGTATGACTACTGAAAGGGACAGAGTTTTTATTTGCCAAAAAAACTCATTCGTTTAATATTCAATTTAAAACCAAGTGAAAGTTGTAAACATAATTTCAAAACAAATAAATTACTTACAACCCTATCTATTTATATCTATAAATGTCTATGCTTCGCAAATCTCATCATAGCTATATTACGAAAAGCAGCGACCTCCTGATAACATCTCATAATTCTACATTATTTGAGAAATCGCCAATCTATAGCTGTATTAAATTATATAATTCTTTGCAGCTTGAATTAAAAAATATTAACAATTTTAATTTATACATATAAACTTAAAATCAAAAATTTGTTAGTGGATGGTGCATTTTATACTGTTGACTCTTTTTTAAATAGATAGATCTATATTTGCCTATAGCTACTTTTATATGATGTATATGTAGATTTGTGTATAATGCGTGTATATATATGTGTATACAAAATATATACGTATACAAAAATTTGTGTATATGTATGTTTGTTTGTATATAATTGTAAGACTGTATGTCTTTTAAAACTAACTATTTATACAGATTTTTATTAACTTATTTTATATGATTTTTTTTATACCATTTTGTTTTGTACAATGACTAAGCCTATATCATGTATAATGATCTAAAGGACTAATAAAATTGAATTGAATTATGCCAAATATAGAAGAAATTATTCAAAAAACCCTATTTTATTCGATTGTATTGAAGAGTAATGGTTTTTGGTTCGAATATCTGGACGAAAAGATCTCCTTTTTATAACAGGTATTATTTTTTTTTGTGGTTGCTAGGCGACTACTTTTCCATCCTAGGAAGAAAAGTACTTTTTGAACGGTAAACAAATATGAACAAAATAATGGATGCCATAAACAAATGAAACAAACTGTCATGATTTATTTTTATTAATCATCAACAAAGAATAGTGGGGAAGTGGACAAAAATAAAACACAATTATTTCAATTGACCGGTTTCTAGGACTATATTCCTTTTTATTAGAATCTACAAAACATATTACAATGAGATCTTAGTTTCAAAAATCATTTTAATCTAATTTTGCCTTCTTATGAGGTTAGATATTTTATTAGAAGAAGAAGAGTAACACGTATTTGATATTATAACCTATTCCGTTTTTAAAATAAAAGTTAGACTTAAAATTAAATTATATTTAATTCGTTTGTAATTGTTCGTTTTTTAGTACTTTTCATTTGTATAATGGTATTTATTCACTTGATAATTGACACGAGCATATGGGCTTGAAATTCAATTGGTGCATATAATTTTAATAACATAGTTGATTAGCATTTTACATTTTTAATAAATTGTTGAGTGTGTTTTTTTAAAACCTAAGATCTCATTGTAATATGTTTTGTAGATTCTGATGAAGAGGAATATAGTCCTAGAAACTGGCCAATTGAAATAATTGTGTTTTATTTTTGTCCATTTTCCCACTATTCTTTGTTGATGATAGATATTTATTTGGACAATAATTTGATAAAATATTTTTATTAAATTGTGTCAAAATGGCGAGAAGTCGATTACGATCAGATTTTTCAGTTAATGTAAATATAATAAATAAAAATTTATTATTTTCTTCTTACAATCGAATAAAAAATAGTGTATGACACACGGACGAAAATATTTTTTCGTACTCATACGGTTGCTGGACACGGCTTCACCTCGTCCGGCAATTTGCCGTAATCATACGAAAAACTGCATTTTTTGTCCTTGTCTCATGAATAATTATTTTGTTAAAATAAAACAAAAATCATTTTCTGATAGCCTTTCATATGCATATTATTATGCTCTTGAATTTGTACCATCCATTTTTGGAACCGCTATAGAAATTTAAAGTGTTAAACCTCTAATATTTGGAACTATTTTTTAAATTTAATGTAATTTAAGTATACTGGTTGTATTGACGTTAAATCTAATTTCGAAATTTGCTCAAGCTGCTCATTATCTAAAGCAAAAATTAAATGATCAATGAATATTTACTTTGAATTTTTTTACTACAAATAACTTTAAAAACAGTTTTGCGCATATTTCTTTGTTTTAAATAAATTATAGCAAAAAATTATGTTAAATATACAAGGAATTCAGACAACTCTCGTGTAATATACTTCCCTGGTCATAAGCTCTATTGTTCTTTGAAACTTGTGTCCTATATCTATTGTTGTTCTCACATTCACAATTCACACAATAGAAGGGATGTTTTCCTTTGTAAGATAAATGCAACGGTATCGTCATTCTCTAGTGGTCTTCTCTCGGCACACTTCTAATACTTCCTATTCTCCTAAGATATATACCCCGATTGCCCTCGTTTTATACTCCCACGCCTACTTCTGTTTGGGTCCTTCAATATAAATTTCAAACTTTTAAACTTAGTATATCAAGTACAAAATTTATTATTTGTTTCACTACTACAAATTTATTATTGCAAGTCCCATTGCGCTGAGCATAAATGGTTGAGTACTGTATTTTGAAAAATTAATCACATCTTCAAATTTTACCTCAGATTTTACTGAACAAGCTTCTGAGGAAAGTAATGTTTGTCTCAGGTGATTTCTGTGTGTTTCGTCTGTTTTTCTATTAATTTATATGGCATGGTTATGTCCCGCTGGTGTCACTTCATGCGGTCTTGTCACCTATTATATATATATATATATATATATATATATATATATATATATATATATATATATATATATATAGTATGTATATGTATATGTATATGTATATGTATATGTATATGTATATGTATATGTATATGTATATGTATATGTATATGTATATGTATATGTATATGTATATGTATATGTATATGTATATGTATATGTATATGTATATGTATGTATAATAACAAATAAAGGATCAAAATGCTTATACTGAAATTAATATGCAGGTAAGATACAGTATGTTATTCTTACAAACTCGCTGGTTTTGAAATAATGAGCATTTCAGTGTAATTTTCTGCACAGAAGTTTCAGGACATTTCCTTATTAGAATGATTTTGTAGTCAAAGTATGATATACTTATTCTTTTGCACAAACGTAGAGCATTGCGAATTGATTTTAACGAAATTTGTGATAAACAATTTTCAACAGCGACCCTCTTGCACCACATATATTTCGTGTGGTGGTTGATTTTTATAAAACTTATACAGTTAAACTTGATGAAAGAAATTCTTAGAAATATGAGATTATGGGTTAAGATTTATTTTATTTGACGGCTTTATGGTTATTATTTTTCTATGATGATTATGAATTGTTCAGAAAACATTTTTAAATTCCTCAAATAATGTCAGTTCGTTTGAGCCATCTTCTTTTTGATTATATTGGTTCTTTAACTCAACCTTAGAAATATCCTCCGTCCTTTACAAATTAGAATACTTGGCAACCCTACCAGTAAATCAATGCTTCTGTTGTTTTTGTGATAGTTTCTTAGTTTCTACTTTCTAAATTGCAATTTTCAGGTGGTTGGCTATATTTGTTGGTTGAGGTGGGAATTATCCAAATGCTGACCATTGAGATTGTGGAAATGAAAGAGATACAAAGTTAGTTTCATTGGGAACAATATAGGCAATTTCATACAGGAATATGCAAAGAAGTTTGGATATTCGGTACCCATCCGGAGTTATGGTGGAGAAACTGAAGGTAATTCTTTTCATATTTGTAATTTTTTCTGTACTAACATCAGAAACTTCAAAATTGATGAAATCTATTTGCAACAATTGCAAATTTTCTATTAGATTTATTTCAACTGACATGACAGTAAATTTCGTTTTTCTTATGACCGCCATATTGATCTTTACTTTATCAGATATAGAAAAAAACCTAATCTAATCAACTATTACACTTAGTTTTTTTTAAATAAATAAGAATGATGTAGCAGATAAATGTTTTATTATTAACCACAAAGTTTTAAATTTCTACAGTCAGTACAGAAATAGTTATTATAAATATTAAAAAACTTTAACTTTCATCTCAGTCACTCATAACTCCGGAACGTTACACACAAGTTGCCAACTTTTTGCTAATTTAACCAACCTCTAACATAGAAGTAAAATATCTGCGCATGGCACTGAAAGAATTAATTTTCCTTTCTTTTTCTTCCTCAAATAAAATATCTCCTTTGCCGGATGTCTCAGTAACATGTGCATGCTTGTGGCAGCCGTAGTTCAAATTATTCAAATTTTCATATCAGCCAAACAAAATTTAACGTTAGCTATTCGAATAATCAGACAAATAATTAGTTTTGTGAAACGCGTTTGTTGATTTACGTACGTATATTTAACTTTCAGGTGCAGGTTATTAAACCAAAAAGATGACCAATTGTGAAACCGCCTGTTATTGAGTTTATTGTTTCGCTTCGGATATATTTATTATTAATATCTGAAACGCGTACTTTTCCACATCCTGATCTCATCCCTTTTACCTATGGGAAAACCCTTAGAATGAATAAATATGGAACGAATTACACATAAATAAGAGTTATTGTACAAAAATTTGCTCCTTCTCTCTAACCGCTCTGTTAATTTTGTGACACGTAAGAAGTGTTCTCTAGGAATTCTAGTGCTGATAAAGAAATAATTGTCTTAATGCCACTATATTCAACAAAATGGGTGAGAATAAAAGGAAATGCGCTGATTTAGAGTTTAGGATTAATGAATATGAGCGGATAGATACACAAAAAATGTTATCTTGGACGTATGGAATGAAAAGAAGAATAGCACCAAAATCTTAACTCAAAACCATAATACAAAAATTCTGAAAGATGAAATGAAATATGTAAAAGGCTCTATGGCTGTGTTGAAGTGAACAAGTTGTAAGAAAACAAAAGAAAAAAAGGCAAAATGTTATGAACCGAAAATTAAGAGATTTTCTTTATGAAAGAAAATTATGTAAGTAGTATGTGTTAGCATTTTTCTGTCAACAGAATAAATGCGTTATCTTATGATTGTTCTTTTTTTCTTGCTTTATGTTGGCCTTCGGTAGTTCCCATTAGCCAGACTTATAATTGTTATAAATCAGTTTTTAATCATCGCCAGATAATGTCTACTTTGTTACAGTAAGCTTGTTGAGTATTCAGTATTTTTGTATTTGTGAAAACAACTTATTCTTAGTATCACAGCAAACGTTTCAGGTTAAATTTCTATCCATCATACGTATGAAGAACAATATTTTTTATGAATATTTTGTTTTATGGTATGATTAAAAAAATATATATAAATGTGTAATAAATTTCCTTTGGATTTCGACTGAATATGAATCAATAAAACCAAATGAATTTGTCTTCTAAAAATAAACATTTAAATGTATTTATAGTATTCTCCAGAGAACCACCTTTTTTTGTATTCTTACAGTTAGTTTAAAATGACTAACAGTTTATTGAATACATGGAGTCCACAAAATATACGAAATAAATCAACAAAAACATGCAAATTTTACTAGTAGATTTATTCGTCTCGGAAGGGTAGTGGAGGGTTGTTTAAAAAATAGAACAGAAGGTTCATATAAGTCAGGAACCTAGAAATTTGGAACAGGTATTGAGGATTTAAGGGCGAGGCGTAGGCTTAGGGCTGTTTACGAAGGGCCTCAATAAGGGCCATGACCTGAGAAATTCTCTTAGGGTAGTAGAAACGGGCAGAGGTTTATTGCCCTTATATTGATGAGACATACTAACTGTATTTAAATTTATACATATAAATTCAACTGTTTTTAGTTGTCCAAGTATCAAGCATATAAAAAAATGATATTTTCTTGAGCAACGCCTGTATATGATACTGTCAATTTTAAAATAAGAAATGCGTACAAATAATTCAGTACAAATTACATTCTCAAAACTAACAAAATCCTAAATAGACACTGCTTATGATTTAAAAATTTTGAGATCCACATTTTCGAGCGATAAATAAATGTTAATATTTGTATCAACTATCTCTGCATATTTAATCTATGGTATAAGTAACAAAATCATTTTCTTATCACGTTTTAGTCTAGTACGGTTTGTCCACTTATTTGTCTGTGTATATTGTGTATGTGCTGAAGATAACTCTACAACAGAGTTTCCGATTTAAAAAAAATCCTTCACCGTAATGTTTCTACAAATTGTTGAGAGAGATAAATTATGCATTTTAAAATATTATAGATAATGATGTACAGGTCCTCCAATGGGGAGCCTGTACATCATATTTACGACACCTTTTTATTATCATTTTATAATTGCGAAATAATACATGTGCACTTTACATGTAATATTATTTAATTTCTTTAAACATAACATTTTACGGCTACCAACATGTATTTTAACATAGGATTCTGAAAATAAACCTAACATAATGATAGAATAAAACACTTTATTTTGTTTTTATCACTGTTTTTTATTGTAACTAAACGTTACTGGAGTTTCGACACATAACAAGTTAATAAAGACATAAAAGAATTTTTGCAGTTTTATACCTATAAAGTTGACCGGATTATTTAAAATACAAATGAGATTACGGAAATTTTACAAATCAATTCGAATTAATCAAGTTTTATACCTTAGGATGACCGGATATCTAAGCATTTAATAATAATAACTAGGTACTTAAACATTATTAACAAAAATTCAGATAACGAAAATTTTACAGCTTAAATAATTTAAGCTGTAAAATAATAAAAACAGTGATAAAAACAAAGTAAAGTATTTTATTCTATCATTATGATTATCACAAAGTAACGGCTTCTACCATTCATTTTTTTAAACCTAACATGTTTTCTGTGTATATTATTGATAATAGTAATATATTTTTGAAACAAAAGAGCCAACAAAGCCTTTGAAATAGCTGGGTAATAGGGTTTCTTTAATTAAAATCAAGTACAAAACATATCTTAATAAACAATTACAAAGTATATTTAAGCACGCAAGATAGTGTTTTTTTATAGGTAATAATGTAGGTAACACGAACGTGCTAAATGCAGATAATGCGTTTAATTAACAAATATGGTGTTGCCTGTTGGAAAAAAATATTCATTTAAATTAGGCGTGGTGCAAACCTAATGAACATACTACATGTTATCATATTTTTATTACCGTACTTAATTATTAAGGTTACATGAAAAAGTAAGACTGAATGTGTGTCTGCATACAGAGTGGCCTCAGTTTCAAATTGACATTATTGTAATTTTAGAAACGACTAAAAGGTTCGTTAAATTTGCTAAAAGTTGCATATAGTAATAATAATAATAATAATAATAATAATAATAATAGTCTTTATTGGTAATAAATAATATCAATATCTGTTTACAAAATATACAATAGATATAAACAAAAAAAATAAATAAATAAAAATAAAAATTAAAGAATAAGAGTAATACCATTTATATTTATATACCATTTATATTTATTACCAAAAGGCGGAGTTTGCTTTTTTACATAAAAATGTAAGAAGCTCTTACACTCAACCCGGAAATGTCAGCACTAGCCAGCAATACTCACACACACACACACACACATACGCACCCACACACACGCACACATACACATACACACGTACACTTCCATCACAAAACGTTAACTGATAACTGTATATAATAGATGCAGGATAGTATACAAAAAAAAGAGAATGGAAGGAATTATTTTACAATTGTTAATCTTAAATACGAAAAGAAAAAAATAAAAATAGAAGCTGAGAACAAGTTGTTAATCTGTGATTTAGCGTTTATGATACATTGAAACCACCTGAGTTAATGAGCTTTTTTCATATTAAATTTGAACTGATTTAAATTTAGTAGTAGTAGCTACTTATTTTACTAGGCAAGTAGGCCACATTGGGCCCTTTTTACCTAGGGACCTACAGTTTACGTGGACTCCGTACCACGGTCCTCGATTGTCAACTAACCCACCGCCTGGGCCTGCCCGCCTGCACCGCTAGCAGAGTAGTAAACCTCCTGGGTAGGTCTCTTCGACCCTCCACCCGGGCTTGCCTCTTCGCCTGCATCAGGCTAGCGGCCTTCCCGGGATTGTCTGTTGACAGCCTACCGACTGTTAGACGAGCGATTTAAATTTAAGTTTTTGATATGATCTAGAATTTTGTTGTATATATTGTAAAAATTGTAAGTAAAAGATCGTTTATATAATGATGTAGAATGCCTTGGAGGAGATATTAACCAATTATTTCGAGTATCTCTTGCGTGAACATTATGTCTGAAAGTTATTTTATCATATAGATACTTAATATAGATACTTTTAGGTGTTTTATTTGTCATAATATTATGATATAAGAAACAACAATATAATAATCGTCTTTCTGCCATAAACAGCCAACAGCTAAGTTTGAACCTCAGTTCAAACTTAGTTGTAAACACAAAAACATCATCGGTTAGTGTAAAACAGTAAAAAAGTGATGTGCTCGCTATACGCACAAATTATTAATTAAGTAGCATTATTGTAAACTATAAAGTACCACATCGGATTATTTTTCGTTTAAATCATTGCATTGAAAAAGGTGGAAAACAGCCACCGAAACGTTTGTGAAATGTGTTTATGAATAAACATATATATATATATATATATATATATATATATATATATATATATATATATATATATATATATATATATATATATATATATATATATATATATATATATATATATATATATATATATATATATATATATATATATATATATATATATATATATATATATATATATATATATATATATATATATATATATATATATATATATATATATATATATATATATATATATATATATTTATGTTTATTCATAAACACATTTCATAAAACGTTTCGGTGGCTGTTTTCCACCTTTTTCAATGCAATGATTTAAACGAAAAAATAATCCGATGTGGTACTTTATAGTTTACAATAATGCTACTTAATTAATAATTTGTGCGTATAGCGTATATATATATATATATATATATATATATATATATATATATATATATATATATATATATATATTATGCACGCCCCTGAATAATTTTTGTTGACCACGCCTTTGGTTCAGTACCTTGAGGTGATCCAATATTCGGTTCGCGCACTTGCTATTTCTCAGGGTGAATAAATATGATTATGCCCGGCTAAGATAAGATATTTTAGTGGTTCAAGAATTTTTTGTATTAAAAGGGGTCACTCTTGACGCCCCGATGTACTCTGTCTGAGGAATCGCTCTTGATGTCCTCCAGGGAACGAATAAAATAAAATAACGAATATTAATGTATTAATCTGGTTAGGGGTGGTGCAACCCTATTGTTAAAGTAACCTGGTGTTGGCCTAAGAAGCTGCTTGGCGAAATTTTGAAATTAATTACAAATGATTTGAGTACGCTCGTGGGATAAGCCCCTGAACTATAGGTTTTTATTTAAAGTAAGTGGAAATAGTTTAAAGCGTTTATTGAGAAGTAAATACAACGAAATATCTAAGAATTGTATAGTTAAATAATTATGAAAATAATTTATTAGTTTAATAGCTTATTACAGAATAATAATAAAAATATTTATTAAGCTACAAGTTAAAGTAAAATAACCTAATATTTATTTATTGATGGAATAATCTAAAATTTATTTAATGAAATCTAACAAATAAATAGTAAATACTACGATATTCAATAATCAGAACTAACAAAAATTGGTTTCACAATATTTGCAATTGACCTATAATTCAGATTTAAATAAAAATAAATACCACTTACAAAATTTTTAGCTAGAATCCAAAAATGCAAAAGCAGCTTATTATTTTGGTAACACCTGATACTCACAAGTTTGATTAATTTCACACCACTTTTACTTATAACGAGATCACCACTTAAGACACTAGCAACGTTAATGATAGAGATAATTTGTGCTTATAGATTAATTAAGTATGTATTCAGAGCCGTTTGTTGGCTTAGTTTCGTTGAATTGAGTAGTTGGGCTAAAACTGACTGACTAGGGGAATTCGGTTAGATATTTATATTATTTAGAAAATTCGAGAATAGAAATTTCTGGAAAATTTGCATAAAGGAGACGCCTAGTCCTGTTGGATTTCCTATGTTAAATGATGCTCTAGAATGATCGGTGTGTAATATTTATATGCAGGCTGTGACTCGCGTCGAGGACGGAGCCAATCAGAAAATTGCATTTTTCCTAGCTGAATATAAAAATTTTAGGTATATTAAAATGGGTCTGTCGGTGATCTGGGCGTTGGGACGGCTTACTGCAAAATATATATATATATATATATATATATATATATATATATATATATATATATATATATATATATATATATATATATATATATATATATATATATATATTTTTTTTCATTATTCCAATTAACATGTGAAATTCAAGATATTATCTGACTTGCTCTATAACATATTCTGAAAAGACTGAAAAATAGGATTTTGTAAAATGTTCAGTTACTAGTTGATACGATCTATAAATTCGACCGTAGATTTGAAGCATATCAGAAATGACAGCTTTTATTATTGAGATGCGACACTGAACAAAGAAAACAAAATTTAAAATATCTGATGTGACCAGCACATAACCTTCTTATACCAGTGTATACCCGTGTTAAATTTATGTACCAAATTTGAAAGCTTTATCTCAAAAACTGAGGCTGCTATCGCGATGCGTAGATACTACAGACATGCACATAGATTTTTTCCTGCAGTTACGTCTTTTCATCATAATTTGTCGATATTCATCCAGAAATGCAACTAAAATTTTTTGATTTGCTTAACCCGAAATTGTACCTTTTTTCCATGTTCATTCATGATGTTTCTTCTAGTGATACCATATTCACCGATTTTAACATGTCGCCTAAAATGTTGTTGAAAATCTTAACTGTTAAATTTGGGAATATTTCCATTAGTATTTTTTGAGTTATCGTGAATAAACACATCCACACATCCACACGTACACACACATTAACACACGAACCGACAGACATCATTCTGAAAATAGTCAGGATGGATTCAGGAGGGTTCAAAACCTGCGATTAATGTAACAGGTGGTGATCGAATAATAGAAAACTGATAGACGACGCTACTACTGAATTCCACATTCGCTTGCACATTGTATGGCGCCGGACGCCCTTAGTGGCAACGAAGCAGTATACTATCAACTCTCTCCCGCATATTTAAACTCTAGTTATCTTGCTTTTTATCGCATTAAACGCAGGTTTCGCATGAAATCAAATCCAATAGTGTATATCAATTAAAATCTCGAGATCGAAAAAAATCATAATTACCATATTTCCTTATATTAGGCATTACAAAGATTATGTATATAATCTTTGTGTATAAGTAAGTAAAAACAGTTTTTTTCCGATTTTCAAGGTCAAATTATTGAACTGATACATCGCAGTGAGCAGAATGACTATGAGAAAATTCAATATGATATCCATAAGAAAAAAGGTGACTGGCTCTCATATTTGAAACAATCTACCTCATTTTTGGCAATTTATATCAACAGAGTTATTTAATTTTTATGTTTCATAAATTCATAATAATTGTTTAGCCAGTAGTGGTTTCTTCGGATGTACTAGAGTGGTTATTACAGGGATCAACAGGATGATAAATCCGGGCCTATTAAGACTACAAATCTAATTTAGATTAAATTATATTAGATACATTAGATCAACAGGATGATAAATCTGGGATTATTAAGACTACATATCTAATTAAGATTAAATTATATTAGAAACATTAGATTAAACATGTATACAGTTATGCGGATTCGGAAATAAAGAAATACGTTTGGTAATTTTGTGATGTATATATTAGAGGAGCTAGGGTTCAAATATTTACGCATTTACAAAAAAAATAATAAAAGAACAAGACAATATAACTGAAAATTAAAACACGTTTAACGAAAGATGAAAAGTTCATTTCAACCCGATCGTTTAAAATTATGTCTGATTTTTGAAACTTATTAATTTCTAAAATTTCTAACGCTTTATATTAATCCTTTATTTCTAAAGCATGAAAATTTAAAATAGTTTTAATGAGAATTTCGATGTTTTAATCACGAAAATAAAGGATTAAAAATACACTATTTACTGGTCAAAACAACGATATGTTTGAAATTGGCTTGAATTATCATTAAAAAGGTTATGCCATTCATAATAATAAAAAAGCATTATTGATAATGTGCAGTTTAGAATATGCGGCAATGGTAATAGATGTTGATTAATATCCTGTATTTTAGTATTATTATCTGTATTATTGTAATCCTAAATAAATCTTTTTGTTGTATAATGGAATTTGAACAGACATTTATTTATTGAATGGAATATTAATTTTTTTTGCTCTTAAATTCTCAGTGCCATTTTGCTTTAATTCAAGCTTTTTTTTTGATTTTTATTACAGTTATATTTAATGAACTGAAGCCCCATAACCAATCATATCCAGTGTATATTATTAATTACTACGAAACAAAAAATTCTTTCTGCACATACATATTTTTAGTTGCACAAATAAATAAAAAAAGCAGCATAAATCGTATTTGATTCATTATTATAGGTTTAATTATTTTCTTCACATGATCAACAGGATATATTACTTTATTAGGAGAGCAGAAATGTGGCAATGGTATGTAAAGCCTAGGTTTTTTCACATAAGAATGATGACACTGAAATATAACTTGAAATCACTTTACAGATTAAGAAAATTAGAAAAATATGAATTATGTATACAGTTGACACATCTAGGTGGTACAAAGCAAAAAAAAAGACTCTAAAAAGGGTTAACTGGAATACGAAATTGGGGCAAACAGCCATTCTTTCCCAGGATCACAGAAAATATTAAGAGCTGATCTACCCTCTGGGATGGTTTAAACAGTAGTAAAGTAAGTTAATGAATTTTGATGTATAAATTGAATATGTATGTCTGTACAGATGTATGTATGTATGTAATATATTGATTGAAATGAATTAGAATTTTATTGTATCAAACAGGAACAAAATGATTTGGTTTTCACAGGAACATAGAAATTATTAACAGGTATAGGCAAGGTAGGAGTTAAAATCATTCAGTGTCAGTAAATCAAGAACTAAAATATATAGAGCGTTGCAAACTACGAGCAAACCAGAAGTTTTATTAATTAATAAGCCGTTTACATCCAAATGATGATAATATAATTTACTAAAAACAACTTTTTTAAATATGATAGTGTTCTAATTCGAATATGCCTTATAAAAATTATAATAAGCTTTATATACGATAAGAAATATAAAAAAAGAAACGAATAAAATATCTAAAAAGTATTTATCAGTGCTATATCAAATATATTTTTGATTTGTTCATCATCATCACATATGCGTGTCTGCTGCTAAGCTGTGATGAAGAAAGAAAGGCACATGTAAGTTGACTTCCTCAAATTTATGATCTTCAAGGTTTGTTTCTTTAATAGGAGAGTATAAATAATGAAGATACTTTTAGATGAAAAAGTAGCTAAAACATGTATATGACAAAATAGAGGTGTGTAAGTCATCAATTCTGAACTCAATTCTTTTCCTATTTAATAAGTATTTATGTATGCATTGAAATATGTTTATTGTGCTTCGAAAACAAATTATAAATAATGTTTCGGACTCTAATTATATATACTAAAATCTATACATACTATTTATTTATGATTAACCTCCGAAACCATAACATAATATTCATTCCTATTTTCATTTATTAAAATTATTATTAGTAGCAATAAAACTGATTTAATTATTTTTCAATTAAGCTTCACGTTAAACTTTATAGAAATCATTAGCTAGTCCTATTATTTTCCACGTCTAAACAAAAAACATACAAATTTATTGACTGTGTTCTAACTTGAAACCATGAAATTATTTGAAAGTTCGTTTATCAACTCTCTCACCGCCCTTGTATTATCATCTGTCTTACTCCAGTAAACAGCGTTTACTTCATAAGAGTTCGTTATTAAAATTTGGATTTCTAGATATTGTTGATCATATGATTACAAAAAGTTGTGCCTTGAGGCACGCGGAGATGAGATTTGTTATTAAAATTCTTAGAATTGTATTTTTGAAAATACCTGTTTAGTGTTTATTTACTAATTTTTCTTGCAGTAGATGATAAATTCTCGTGTTAGTTTGTAAGATATTTTTTTTCAAGGTTCTGGTTATGGCTCTTATGTTTACTCAAAACTCCCAACGTTCCAACCAACTATCAGCAAATTGTTGAGGGTATATTTTGTTGGACCCATGTCATTTAGTCTTTACTTCATTTGAATATTCTGACTCTTATAACTTTCGAATTATTGGAATATTAAAATAACAACTGTTGTTTCATCCTTTAATTTATTCATGTCTTACTCAAAGAAAGTATTGCTAGTAATTTTTGTTCACAATGTAAAGATAAGATTTTATAAAATAAATCAATTTTGATCCGAAAATTTTTCAAAATTATTTACATTTAGAAAGATGATTATTTTCTATAAATTATTAATTATAGTTTTCAGCAAACATTAGAAAAGAAAGGAAATAACCATCCAGTTGTTCAGATTATCTAAGTTGGCCACTTTTATAATTAATGGAGGAAAATTTTTCAGTTGTTATAGAAATAACAATTTGAAAACCTATCGTATTTTTGGAAAAAACGTGTTTTCTTAGTTTCATTGCCAATAATGAAAAATATCAAAAGTATTGATAAATCTTTGAAAAGCAAAAAAAGAGTTTCAAACGATGATAAAATGCAGCATGGCATCAATAAGTAGTAGAGATATGACCAAAGTTTTTATTCTTTAGGTATTAATTGCTTAATTGTTATATCTGAAAAAAATACCCTCTCTTGGTTTTAAAATTATCTTCTTGGCCAACAATAGGTTACTAATGTGAATACAGGAAACTCGATACAAACATCACAATATAGATCAGTTGAATCCATTGTCCCACAAGGATCTATTTTGAGACCACTTCTCTTTAATATATTTATCGCAGATATATCGAGACTTCAGCTGTATTGAAAACTATACATGTATGCTGATGCTATTCAGCTGATATATGTTTTTTCTCCTGCGGAACAAATTGCTAAATTTCACATAAATAATGATTTAAGTGTTATATACGAATGAACAATCCAAAATTAAATGCCAACAAAAATCAAAATATTGTTTGTGGAACTCCCGAGCAGTTATTGAATCTCGGCGAACTTAATATTCTAGTATATAATGCATGAACCAATTGAGTTAAAAATTTTGATGTCCATTTTGATTCTTTACTAAGATTTTCAAATGACGTAAATACTATTTGCAAAAAGTCCCTTTATTGTTTAAAACAGTTACAATCATTTAAACAAATGCCTTGATACAGATACTACAATATTGCTTTTTGAAACTATTATATTGCATTTAAATTACGCAGACATTGTATGCGGTTCTTATCTTTCATTCACATAATGAAAAATACTGTATACAAAAATTTAAAACTGCTGTGTACGATATTTTACAATTGTGCCCCAATATGGTCATATTACTCTACACCGACGTACCTTCAGTTTATTGAATATGTGTGAAGGCAAATTTATACACATTTTGGGATTTGCTTTAACCATTTTGAGAAGAGGAAAATCAAATTATTTTTTTTAATGAAATACAATTTGTACCTTATATAAAACAATTGTTTCGCAAAATAGAGTAAAACTGTCAACCACATAAAGATTTAGTGTACAAATTATTTAAAAATTTATATTTTCCCACATACGAGAACCTACTCTAGTGGGTCTACCTGATTTATTTGCAATCTATATTGCTGCAGTTATTATTTTACTATGTGCATGTACCATTTATATTGTAGAAATATATTCATAGTAATCTATTTATAGTAAATAAATCCATTAATATTACTATTTTTTTTTTCGGTTTCCCCGATGCCGGTCAGTCCTCCCGTGGCCTCCGACGCCTCACGGGAGTCGCGCAGGCGCATCAACTACAGCCACTCCCTACATCCCGCAGGGTTAGTGACTGTAGATACCAGAATCGTGTTCCCTAAGCAGACGGAGAGAACCCATAATGACCGCCTTCTGTATTTGGCCTGCCAGCCACTTGGCTGATTTTTAGCTGGCCGGTATGATCTTCAGTTCCGAGAGCAACGTAGGCTTTATCCCTCCGAGTACACCAATTATAAGGACGACCATCTTTACCGAGTAGCCTGGGTACAGCACTTGGAGCATATATGGGGCATGCAGAAAGTAAGGGCATGAGCGATTCCGGCGCCGGACAGCAGGTCCTGCAATTGATATCAGAAACCTCTACACGCCACACGCGGCTACGATAGACCAAGGTGTTCATAACACCATCCTGGCAGGCCATAATGAATCCCTCGGTCTCTGATTTAAGCCCGACTGACCTTAAAAAGGCGAATGTTAGCCTGGTCGATAAACCCAGCGTTTCTATGTTCTTATAGAAGACACCATGCTGAGGTTTATCGACATGCTTCCGAAACAATATTTCCTGTTCATCAGCTCTGATTCGGGCTGTCAGACGATTTGGCTGAAGTTCGGTGACTGACTCAACATCAGCACCTCGCCGGCCTCCTCGCCTGATGTCAAATGCCAGACCGAGTTCATCTGCGGCTCTTTTTGCTGCTTTGAACAATCGCTCCCACTCCTACAGTTTCGTGATGTTTTACAAACCGTAAAAGGGGCTCTGAACTCTTGAGGATGTTACATGCCATACTCAGTACTATTCTGCCATGCGTACACTCCAGGCTCAAGAGTCCTCCCTCCCCCCCCCACGCTGTTCGTGTGTCTGCTGGAAGACCTGACCCACAGACCTCAGTGTCTTGGCATACAAGATAAGTGTAATATCTTATAACAGGAGTTGAGGCAAGTGATCGGCCTATAATTCTTCGTGTCGGAAAGATTCCCATTTTTGAGTTGAAGGAAATTTCTTCCACCACCAGTTGTTAATGCCGTCTGGGCCCGGGGCAGCAAAGTTCTTGGTACCAACAACTGCTTGTTGGACTTCTTCCGTACTGATTACCGGGCACACTTCTTCTGGCTCTTCAATATGTCTGTGGCACAGGGTCTCGAGGTGTACAATTGCTGGAGTGTCGCTATTGAATGGACGCGTCGTTTCGTAGATTCCTTTCCAGAAGGTTTCGACTACAGTCGGCGGATAATATACAATGTGCTGTGGCTCTTGAAAGAGGCGGGAGGATTCGTACGGAACAAATTGTTTTGCTCCATACTCCTCACTCGACTTTTCAACGTTTTCTTTATAGCGATGAGCGCTCGAGTCCTATCTAGACAGTGCTGCTTGATGGTAAGCATCACTGTCAGATTTCTAGTATGGTGTTGACGTCTTAATTCTGCTGCTATGCGTCGGATTCTGGGAGTAAATGCTCTACCACTCATCTTGTATTCATTCCACCACATTCTGGATCCGAGAAGCGTGTTGTCTGGCCGACTGTATCTTGCCCTCGATTTTTTGTACATACCGCTTGGCTTTCTCGACCCCGTGATTGGTTGACCTCTCACGGGGGACGCGCTGCTACCCAGCGTTGTACACGGCACAGTTGATTTGCCAGATGCCTGCATCTTCTGGAAGTTCTTCATCGATGACCGCGTTAATTCTAGCCAGGTCTTGTGGCTTTAGGTTAGCTCTGGTGTTAAGGCTAACCATCGTCCTTAAGTCTACATCGGTGAACTCTACAGGATGTTCCCCATCAGCTGCTAATTGCCGCGGTAGAACTGCGGCTGGCAGTTCTTCCAGCTGACGAGGTGCCCTTACGTAACATGTCCTGCGCAAGAAGGATACTTGATCTCTCAGGTGTTGTTGAGAGATGGCGCGATGATCTGGATGCATTTCGCACCAAATTGCATGTAATCGCGCCATGTATCCCCTTCGCTCAGGTTTGCTATTCTCTGGACAGATCAGCAAGTCGTCCTTTAGTTCCTTCGTCCACTTAAAACGTCCATGTACAATTGCATTGTCGTCATCGTGCGGACCGTCCGGTAAGGCCCCTCCCATCTGCCGCTGACCTCCATTATTATTATTATTATTATTATAAAGGTGCACTGTAATTCATAATAGAGATCTTAGAGAAGTTGAGAATAAAGTTTGTATTCCCTTTTACAAAAATTCATCTTTTCGATCTTCCTTCTCATTCATAACAGCATATATTATTAATAATTTGCCAATCCAATATGTCAGTTACAACGGTTAAATGTAAATTAAAGGAAGACCTAATTTTACGTAAATTAGAAAATTTTAATGTACAAAATAAATGTTCTAAATCAAAATTATATTTTTATATACGGAAAGTGTTGTAACGCAACACTGTTGTACAATTCCTTTTGGAAAAAATGGTATGTTTGTACATGTACTGCTTGTTTTTTCTTTCAATAAACTATTGTATTGTATTATATAAGAATATGATAATATAAGTTGATTATTGTCGTGAAAATTGAGTCGTTTGAGAGTAAATCTTATTTTTTTACAAGTTGTTTTCTAATTAATTAAAAAAATATATATTTATTATGACATAGGCCATAAACTGAACACAGTAAACATCACAAATTTTGTTAGATCTACAATTTTCTACTTAAGTTTAATAGATGTGTATCGAGACACCGTTGAAATTCATAAGTCATGAATCATAACTCATAATTTATTATTCATAATTCAAAAATTATGTAGCATTTTACTAGAACTAGTTATAAATGCTTTAACTTTTGGACCAATAATTATTGCAATTTTTTTATAAATACAAAATGCAACGATATACAGAATACTGTACCTTATATACCTAGTTGCTTGGGATAATAATAATTATTATTAGTTACTTGAACATTGACCATTGTTCCCAGTTAGTATTTGAAGTTTTACATACATGTAAGTTTAGCGTGAACGTGGGAGTAATAAACTGGAGCGAACAGCCAAAATTTGCTAGGGTCACAGAAGGTACTGGGAAGTATGTGTACCTTTGGGCACAGGGAATGGCTCTTACAAAAGGAAATTTATCATGATGTACACGATTGCTTTAAACTAAGGGTAAATTATATACTTATAAAGAAGGAATTGTAGAGACGCTAGAACAGAAATGTTCACCTGGGAGAGTTGCGAAGAGATTAAAAAAGTTACGGACGAACTGAAAAACTTGCACAACCGGTTATATTTTCTCAGGATTTCAGAAGGTATAGGCATGTAATATTTAAGGGCTAAAGGGCTGACTACCGTAAAGGTTCAAACATTGGCAAAGAGGGAAGAAAGTAGGCTTAGGCGATAAGAAGTTGTTGGAGGTTTGTATCCCTTATAGGGCCATAACTTTATCATATTATCTAAAGATATATGATGGAGATAGGTATTAAAAAGTATTAATAAACATGTGATCCAAAAGATGTTCAAGTCTGTAAAAGTGCAACTTTTATTCTAAGGGATATGTAATTAACTATTTACCGAAAAGACCTTCGAACACTTCGATTTTTTATTTTTATTTGTTTATTTGGATACACCATCCAGCATCCAAATATGAAATAAACTAAAACAGTTAGTGGAGTGGGGTTATTCAAATGTATCATCATTCATCATTCATAATAATTATAATACTTATAGCAGCGTAAATCAGATTAGCAACTTCTTGCGTAGAAATTTTATTAAATATTCCTTTGGAAAGTTATGATTTCTGGGATGGAGGGATTTTAAATTCCATAATTACCCTCACCGTAAATACGCCACTAGATCTATATATAAACTAAAATATTACGGATACTTCCTTCTGGTCACCCAAAATAATTATTTCAGTGTCATCTCGTATCCATCAATAAAGTAAATTATTTTCATTTTCACCAAATATTTGTTTGGACTTTATATAATTTTTTTTATCGAAAAATAATATGTTCGCAGTTGATATCGTCGTTTGATTATTAAAATTATTGGCTGTTGCGGAAAACCGGAAAATGAAATAATTTAGTAACGTTGGAGCCCTTGGGTGATAATATGTAAATTTTTGTATGTCATTAACAGAGTACGGATATCAGCGAGTCATTCCAGTTCCGCCTGCATGAATAATAAGAAATGTAAGTTTATGTCATGTGAATTTGTTTACATTGTATCAATTTTATAACCATATAAAAACTAATAAAGAAAAATAAGAAAGGTTTCTTATGCGCTATTGTGGCTGGTAAAAATAAATAAAGAGTCTGAACTTGCCTATCATTCATAAGCTTGACGCTGCGTGCTGCATTTCAACCCGTTCTTAGGAGAAATCAGGAATAGAGAAAATAACATGCTTAGTAGGGAACCTAGCCTCCTGAAAAACGCTTTTAAAAAGAGGCATTCGAGGACCTAAAAAAACTGAAAATGGTTTACTATAGAACATCATCTACTGCAACCGATTTTTGAGGTCGCCATAAGATTCGAAATTGCGAACACCACCTAAAAATCAATTTTACACCCCAAGTACAAAAAATTGGAATTATGATTTTTTTTAATATTTCTCGTGTCATATCTTCGTTATTAAAAAAGTTATTGAGCTAATTTTTTCACCAAATAATTGCTTGGATCTAGTCATGACACTGACGCTGTTAAACTGCTTTTTGTGAAGCCGTCTTGAAGAAAAATATAAATTTATAAGACCTTGTCGTTATTTCGTAGTGAAATTTTGACTCATCGAATAACGGTTGTTGTTTCTTGAGATTTAAAAATAAATCTTTCACAATGTTGTGCCGAAAAAAAACATAATAAGTTTATTAATTTTTATGAGCAAAATGTGTTTCTAACTTCAATATAAAAAAGTTACGGCGAATTGAATACGAAAGTTTTTTAGCGCGCTTATCGTTTTCCTGACATTGTTGCTTTCGCTGTGTTGAAGCCGAACAGCAACATTACGAGTTGATATAAGTAATTAATAATAAAATATTGTTTTGAGGTTTCGAGAAATACCTATTAGTGTACGTGCACATACAAAGCAGATCGAGCGGGACTGAGCGTAGCGGAAAAGGCAGGAAAAACAAGTGAACATCTTGCTGCGTGTGTGCATACCTGAAACGGAATTAATCAGGACTGAGCGAGTTGTTGCGGGTACCGACCGAGCGTTCCGCTCGAAGACAAATCAATTTTTTAGCGTGAATAATTTCAATTAAACTTGTGGATAACAAGTATTTTTAGTTAAATGAAGATTTACTTACAAAATATTATACTGAAATGTAAGGATCCCTTCATAATTATTAAAACATAACATAAAATTATTTCTTATATCTAGATTATTCTGTTGAGCTATTATTTAAATTCGCATTAACATTTATATATTCTGTTAAACAAATACCTTACTTTGTTAATTATTAAATTGTGCCAAAATTAGGTTTTTTTATTAAAGAATTTTCCAATAATAACAATAGTGTTGTTTTGTCCATATCGCGACTGTTCGTCGTCTTGCCAGAAAAACAAATCTACTTTGTAGAACGCGTTCAAGGTGCACACAAATTAATATTATACTCTATAATACTGTTCAACCTATTCAGTGCCTACAGAATCACAAAAATGATTTGGGTAGTTCATTATGAGAACTGCTGCGTAATTATTAGTAGGCAATGTACATATATACATATATTATAGGTATAACAAATTACACAAAATAAATATTATTGACCATAAAAATGAATTTGTAATTTAAAACTTTTGTTGTTAATTTAGCCGTTACCTTGGACAGCGAAAGCATGAGTTGCAATTTATTTATTATTTTTATTATATGAAACATCAGAATAATATATATTGTTATTGTTATTATTTGTGGGATCCTATAATATTTCTTCTCACCTTTTTTGGATATTAATCCACTGTCTGTTAAATTAATTAAAATGAAACAAAATTAAATAATAAAATAAAATAAAATTAACAGTTGAACTAAATTTATTTGGACTACCACTTACAAAATATTGATAGCATGTATTAGTACAACTTTATGGTACTTCAACCGTTCAACTAAGAATGCCCTCCAGCTCGTCGCTCTGCGCATCGCTACCCTGCTTAGGCCAACTCAGCGATTAGATGATCCCACTCACTGCATGCTCCGCAGAGGGACCCCCTCAAGAAGTGGTACTAACATGTCCTATAAATTATTTAAAAAAAATTGAGAAATAAGCCTATGCACCAAATGGATTAGTTAGAGGTTGTTTTTTTGAAAAAATGCTTTTTTCCATCAAAAAAATGGCACACAAAAAATATTAATGTGAAAAATGAAACTTAAATGTCAAATATTGCTGATGATTAAGAGTTAACGTTTCGGAATACTCTCTGATTCCGTTCTCAAAACTAGAACAAAATTTCTTTGATAAAAAAATTGTCTTTTGTAGCAATGTCAAACATGACAGTTTTTTGTTTATATATTTCCATAGACAGGTGAGACATTATGTTATATTCATATTTTGTCTAATTACCGCGTATCTAAGGATTGAAAACCAGTTTGTACAAAAATCTACAGAATAATAATTGGGCACATATTTATCACGGTTCAAATTGATAATTCCAGCTGAGTTGTTTATAAGACGGCTTAAACAGTTTATGATTAAACTGAAAAACTAAATCATTGTATTTTATTTACCTTTTCCCATTTCCAATAGGTTATGGGCCCAGGAACCCAAAAGTAATAAAAGTGATGGTAATATAATAAATAATTCTCCATATATAGAGTGCGCAGTTTGTGCGATATAATTTTAAACTGATTTAAATGATTTATTTAAAATTAGTGCATTGTGTACCTATAAAGTATACAAAGTGCACCAAAGAACAAAAATGGATTAAAAACAAGGTAAACATTATATCCAACCACTTATTGACATCTTAAAAGTTCCGGTGAAAGTTATTGTAGAAAAAGTCCCAATTGTATAAGGTAGTGACTAAATTTAATATGAGTGGCTGTAAAATTGTCAGCATATCACTTCCACCTAAATTAAATCTTATGGAAGTAAATAAAGAGAAATTATACGATGCTCAATATAAAAATTTGCTAGGATGTTTAATGTATGCAATGTTATGTAATGTATTCGTCCTGATTTATATAATGTTATTAATATCCTAAGCCATTATCGAAGTAAAAAAAATCAGAAATTATGAAAATGCTTTAAAACAGTATTAGTAAGATACATATACAGGGTGTCTCACCAGGAACTGCATCGATCGATATAGGGAAAAGTACGCACCAGAAAATTTTGAAAATTTGGGGAGCTACTAACGGCAGTGTGGCCAATCCAACTAAAATAATTACAAGCATCTGGCACCTCCGGTTATACTTTCTTATTATAAATAGACCACCCTATATATTTTAGGGTTTTCGAAAAGAGCATAATATTCTGAGTCAAAAAGATGTAGGATACCCTAAACCCAGCCGTTTCAGAGATATTTGATATTTTAAAAAAATCTTGACAGGTGTAATGGTTTACAATAACCTTTTATAACTTTTTCGTGTCATTTTCCTATGTCAAAAAATGTCATCGCGTTTAAATTACACCCACGAAGACATTTTGAATTTGTTTATTATTTATGGAGAATGTGATAAAGTAATAGCATGGACTTGTTGTACATTTGTTACTAGATATCCACAAATACGGAAAATAACACTAAACACTGTAACACGCCTATTAATTGGATTGAGGACACTTCGTAAACTAAAATAGCTAAGATAAAATTAACTAAAAACATGATTCCATTTTACTTTAATAATTGTTCTAAATTCAGCCCTCGAACCTCCACACATTTTTCGCACCTTCGGATTAGTTCTTCATGGGTAGCTCTTCTAATTGAATTCTGTGATAAATTTTGAAATGCATTTCTTACTCTCTGCATACAATCTTCAATAGTTGTTAATGGGCTCTCATAAACTTTATTTTTAATAATTCCGCAAATAAAATAATCTGAAATTGATAAATTGGGAAGCGAGGAGGCCATAGGAAAGGTACATTATTGGCGATCCATTGATCGTAAAAAAGTCTCTAGTAAAAAATTATTTATCAAATACGTGCTGATAAAAAATGTTTCTGTGTTCGGCATGAGGTAAATTTTCTATAGTTATTATTCAAATTTTGTAAAATATTTAGATGTCTTTCGCCTAAAAAAAAAACAAAAACAAAAAAATTAACTATGCATATTAGCAGAAGAAGAAATCTTTATAAATTACTATTTAAATTAGCCTGATGAAATTCCAATGCCACCACTCTATCGTTTCTTATGGCACAGTAAACATTAAACTGCCAACTTTCTTGAAAATTTCGCTCCCTGAACACATGAGGATTCGAGTCACTTCAATAATGCGAAATGTGTCGATTAAAAAGTCCATTTTTGGTAAATTTAGCTTCATCTGACCATATAATATTTCCCAAATAAGAATCGTCGCCTACAGACCTTGTTAGAATAAATTCACAAAAATTTTCTCTTCTTAGGAAATCTGTTTATTTTAATCGTTGAACCATTTGGAACGAAAACGGGGGAAATTTATATTTAATTAAAATTCTGTGAACTGAATCTTTGCATAGTCCCGATCCCAGAGCATTGGAAATGCATGAAAATATCCTAGAATTGCTATTTCTACGTTTTCGTCATCAACAATAAGGCTTCCGCTTTTGAATTCTTGCCTTAACAGAGCCATAGTTTTTAAAATGATCCAGTATGCGTTTTACAGTGTTTGGTGACGGTTTCCGTTTTTGTGGATATCGAGTAGCAAATATACTACAAGTTCTTGATATTACTTTATCACATTCTCCATAAATAATATACAAATTCAAAAAGTTTTCGTGGGTGTAATTTAAAGGCGGTGGTATTTTTTTGACATGAGAATGACTGACATTACTTATTATTTCTAATCATGGCTAATTTGATAAAATGATCACTAAAAATTCTTGAATTGAAGAAAATCGCAAATATTTCAAAAAGTTGTAATTTAAACCCCAACAATGCTTATATCTGAAAAAAATAAATTCAGTTGATGTAAAGAAATACAGGGTATTCTATTTGACTTAAGCAAGTTTTTGCGGCTTCAAGTTTACAAAACGTGACGTCAAAAATGGAACACTTGGTATAATATTATTGAATTTCTTTAAACTGTAGAGCATAGCTCACCTTATGGTCTTTCTGCATGCCAAAAAGCAAATGAGCATCTTTTACACGAAGTAAGTTATAAAGGTTATTGTAAACCATTACACCTGTCAAAATTTTTTTAAAATGTCAAATATCCCTGAAACGACTAGGTTTAGGCAATTCCATTTAAAATAAGCAAGTCGGTATCTAATTCCGGTATAACTGGCAGTGCCAGATGCTTGTAATTATTTTAGTTGAATTGCCAACTGCCATTAGAAACTCACTACATTTTCAAAATTTTCTGGTGCGTACTTTTCCCTATATTGATCGATGCAGTTCCTGGTGAGACACCCTGTATATGTTAAAGGCTCTCTCATACTTAAGTTAACATACAAACCAGCCACAACAGGCCTGCTGAAGGCCGCAGTGGTGGGTCCACAGGGACCCACTCACAAAAACCTAATACCTAACATACAAACCAGGTCATTACGAAAATATCATTGTTAGGATATGTTGATTGTTGATGCTGATTAGGCAGCAATGAAAATGATAGAAAAAGTACAAATGTCTTAAAGACATTTGAAAAATATGCAATACTGGAACACTAACTTCCTAACCAGAGGCTAAGCATATTGCCCTCTTTGAAGGGATAAGACAGGCCATATGGATAGTCATTATTGAATTTTTACAACCAGTAATAATATATGAAAATAATGGCTGCATAAGTATTGCTAATAATCCCACAAATCATAAAAAAAAATCAAAATATATAGATATAAAATATTTATCAGTTATCACAGAACAAATAGAAAATGTAATTAATTATCTTAACATATTATGTTCCCACAGATAAATAATTAATTGGCAGATATGCCATATTATTTAGTAAACTTTGATGCAGTTTTAATTTTGAGTGGGGGTGTTGAAAATATCAACAAAATACAAAACATCGTATTTAAATATTATGTTTTCTAACATTTTAATAATCACAATCAGTAATCACTTACTCAGTTGTTTATAATTTTTATTTTAAAACTGCTGAATTGTATAGCATGTGTATAATATAAAGGAACCACTTATGAATATTCTAGCTGAGTTGTTTACAAGACGACTTAAAGAACAGTTTGTGATTAAACTGAAAAACTAAATCATAGTGTTTTATTTACCTTTGCCCATTTCCAATATCTTTTTCCAAAACTTTTGTTAAATCCCACTTAATAAGCATAATATAATTTTTATACTAGAAAGGGACAAATTGAAAAACCAAAAATGTGTGAACACGCGTGGAGACAACAACCACATTATTAAGCGGGATTTGAAAAAGTTTTGGATAAAGAAAGTAATAATAGAAGAAAATTGAAATGTTGTCCAATTATTCAGTATGTAGTCGATGTATTATATTAACTTACATCGATGGAAGGTCACGAGCGGTGAAACTAAAAGGATTGCCGAAGCCCCAATAAATAACCATGTTTGGGTTATACATGCGTAACTAGTGCCATTGATACTTGATAAGTGTTTAAACTAAATATTTTAAAATAAGACTAGATTACTTTGAGATTTGCATTGCAAGTGTTAAGACGTGTATTCGTTTCATATTTACTTTAATTAAATAATTCCTTTTCGAAATTTGATTTAATTGAGTCAAATCTTTTTCCACCCTTGCAATATCTCAGAAGTGGGATTAAAACCCTTAAAATAGGGGTTAAACACCCTTTAAAAAAACCGGTTGTGACATAAACAATACTTAATACCGAAGTGTACAAGTGCATTATTAAATTGACTCAGTGAATGTGATGGAACCCTCCGATATGGCATCCCAGAGTCAGAGATCCGGAACTCCCCCAATATCGCCTGATTTTGTCTGGAATATGACGCAAGAACTGGAAGTATTGTGGCGTGCCGTAAGTACAGGCTCTATAAATAATGAAACATCTAGACATTCTAGTGCTAGTTGGTCATTTTTTAAAGATGATAGAATTTTGTCAGATTTTGACCCGTCTGGTAATAAGTTGACTGTGAACGATTGGCTACGAAAAATTAATGATTGTTCTCGATTATACCACTGGGACGAGGTAACTACAATTTATTTGGCCGTGGGAAAATTAAAAGGGTTGGCACGCGTGTGGTTTGACGGATTGAGTAGTAACCAGTTTACTTGGGTGCAATGGCAGGATTTATTGAGGAAAACTTTTCCCCCAAGAGAAAATTTTTCAGAATTATTTTATGATGCTGCAACTTACAAAATAGAACAAGGTCAGAATTTAAGTGAATACTGTTTTAATAAGTTGACAAAATTAAACAGATTGAAATTAAATTTCACAGACGAACAAATTATTGATTGCGTAATTGCTGGTATTACAAGTACCCAAATTCAGCTAGTTTTAAAAGCAGCAAACTGTAAGCATTTTGTTGAGTTGTCGCAATACGTGGCTAGTTTTTCATTCACAGTAGATAGAGATACAACGATGTTTAGTTCGCCTGGCACTAGTACTCAAGGATGTTTCAAGGGTGAGAAACGTGTAGCATCAGTAAACAAAGATATTAATAAAGAAAGTAAGCGCGTAAAAGCGAGTACATTTCGTTGTTTTGCCTGTGGTGAGCTGGGTCACAAACGCTCGGATTGTCCAGCCAGAGGCACCCCTAGTAATCGGCAGGCGACTTGTTTTTACTGTCATAAAATAGGGCACAAGGAGGAAGCGTGTTGTAGAAAGAATAAAAATGCTAGCAGTAAGAATAAGCAAGTATATTTGATTAGTATGAATGGGCAGTCCAATATTTATAGAAAAATTGCAAAAACCAATAATTGCGAGGTCAAATCATTTGTCGACCTCGGTAGCGAGTGTACTCTGATGAGAAAATCTGTCGCTGATAAGTTAAATGTTATACAGGCACCTCTACAAAAGGCTGTAGAGTTATATGGGTTCACAGGCGAAAATCGCATGTTACCAAAGTCACAAGCTACAGTTAATATTACCGTAGATGTAATAACAGTCCATACCCTCATTTACATAGTTGATGACACTAAGATTAAATATGATTTATAATAGGATACACGTTTACAGAAGATCCTTCGCTTTTGATCGTCAAGACAAATAAAGATTTTCATATTTCAAAATTACCGTCAATCAACGACGTAAGTTTTAGCGACCGATCTTTTATTAACACTATTGAGGTATTTGATAAATCCGGCAATGAAATTGATAAGGAAAAATTAATAAACCAAAACTTGAAGGTTGGTAATGTAAGTAGGGGAGAGAGGGGTAAATTATGTAAATCGTTGAACGAGTTTAAAGATTGTTTCAGTTTTAATTTAAAGGAAATACGAAAAACATCTACTTCAAGTATGAAAATAGAGTTACTAAGTGATAAAACCTATTGTTTACGCGCCATATCGACTATCGTGGGCTGAAAGGGAAAAGGTAAAGTCCATGATTAATGAACTGTTAGTTAATAAAATAATTAGAGAATCGAGGACACCTTATGCGAGTCCTATACTTGTCGTGAATAAAAAAAACGGTAGCGACCGGTTTTTGTAAATTTGCGTGCGCTGATACGAATAACGAAGAAATTTAAACATCCCTTGCCACGCATAGATGATGTTATAGATATGTTAGGAGGATACGCGTATTAGACTTAGCTTCGGGATATTAACAAGTATCAATGCACCCGGATTCGGTAGAATTTACTGCATTTGTCACGCCCGATGGGCACTATGAATTTCTCCAAATGCCCTTTGGCCTTACAAATGCTCCCGCAGAATTTCAAAGGTTAATGAATAAAGTGCTTGAAGATCTTATTGGAAAGATCGCCCTTGTCTATTTGGATGACATTATTATTCTTTGTAAGTCAGTAAAAGATGGAATAAGAAAATTGCGTGTAGTTCTAGAAAGATTAAGAAGTCATAATCTAACCTTGAAATTGTCAAAGTGTAATTTTTTCCAAGCATCTATTGAATATTTAGGTAGAGAAATCTCCGCTTCTGGTGTGCGACCGGGCACAGCAAAAATCTTAGCCGTAAAAGACATGCCAACGCCGAAAACCATAAAACAAGTCAGATAATTTTTAGGTTTGGCTGGGTATTTCCGAAGGTTTGTAAAGGGCTTTGTAAATATAACACAACCTCTTACCAAACTATTAAAAAAAGAACTGTTTTTGGGTATGGGGTACTGAACAAGAAAATGCTGTTCAAAATATCAAAAATATATTAACAAGTCGCCCAGTGTTGGCGGTGTTTGATCAACACCTAGATACAGAAGTTCATACGGACGCCAGCAAAGTTGGTCTGAGTGGTATTCTTTTCCAGATTGACGCAGACAAAAATAAACATGTAGTAGCGGTCAAACTTTAGACATGGAGAAGAAGTACCACTCATACGAACTCGAAACCCTTGCAGTTTTACAAACATTACGGCATTTCAGAGTTTATTTGTTAGGAATAAAATTTAAATTCATTACAGACTGTAGCGCCCTTCGCAGTATAGCAGTAAAAAAGGATCTAGTGCCAAGAATAGGCCACTGGTGGATATAGTTGCAAGAGTACGACTTTGATGTCGAATACAGGCCGGGTACAAAAATGTTGCATGTTGATTGCTTAAGCCGAAATCCGCCAGTGGTCCAAACTTATTGTATTACTATAATCAATATTACCGAAGGCGAATGGCTGGAAGCTGTTCAGTTACAGGACGACGAGATATCTAGGATAAAAGATATCTTAATGTCTAAGGAACATAGCTCCACTACAAAATTATATTTTGAAAATTATGAAATTAAGGACGGTAAGGTATACAGATGACTAAAGGATGGTCTAAAGTGGGTTGTACCAAGGGCCAATAGGTGGCAAATATGTAAACTATGCCACGATGATATAGGTCACTTTGGATTTGATAAGACGTTGGCAAAATTTTGCGAAAACTGTTGGTTCGCTGGCTTGCGTCGTTTTGTAAAAAAATACGTCAATGCCTGTCTGAATTGTACATTTTATAAAACTGCGTCAGGTAGAAAACCTGGATTTTTACATCCAATAGAAAAAGTAACGGTGCCTTTCCACACAGTACACGTGGATCATTTGGGTCCATTTGTAAAGTCTGTTAAAAAGAACACTCAATTACTGGTAATAGTTGACGATTTTACAAAATTTACCATAATAGAGCCTGTGCGAAGCACAAAAGCAAAATACGTCATACGAACTATAACCGATATTATTAATATTTTCGGAGTGCCGGTCAGGGTAATAAGTGATCGAGGAAGTGCTTTTACCTCGCGATTTTTTAAAATTTTCTATACCGAATATGGCATCAAGCACGTGTTAAATGCGGTAGCAACGCCCAAAGCAAATGGTCAGTGTGAGAGGTTTAATCGGACAATATTAAGTTCTCTGGCAGCTATGAACGGGGTTCGAAGATTCGAAATGGGATACGCACGTTAAAACACAAAACTGCAAAGAGGGTTAAATGGCACTGTACACCGAGTGTTAGGCAAAACGCCGTCAGAAGTGTTTGGCTGTAAGCCTCGGAGTGTAGCAGAGTCAATTCTATTAAACGAGCTACAGGGGGAGATCGACAGGGTGGATCTTCCTACTTTACGTAGTGAAGTTACAGGTAGAATTATTGCTTCGATATGACAAGAAGAGGTCGAAGCCAAAAACCTATGAGGTTGGAGAATTAATAACTGTCGCAAAAACCGATTTTCCTGCCACATGCGAGAGTAAGAAGTTGTTACCGAAGTACACCGCATTACCGCAAAGCTACCAAATGACCGATATGTGGCCTTGAAAGTATCGGAACGATACCGCAAGAGTCCAGTTGTAGTATTGGTGGATAAAATTAAGCCCTGGGTAACATTAAAAGATTCGGTAAGTAATTGCGCCGAATGGCAAATGTTCGAAACATGTTAAATGTGGAAATGCTTTGAGCATCGAGACACAGCACGAACATGGAAAGCATTAGTTAAAGTTCTTCTGAACAATGTTCGAAACATGTTAAATGTTGTGGAAATGCTTTGAGCATCGAAACACAGCACGAACATGGAAAGCATTAGTTAAAGTTCTTCTGAACAATGTTCGAAACATGTTAAATGTTGTGGAAATGCTTTGAGCATCGAAACACAGCACGAACATGGAAAACATTAGTTAAAGTTTTTCTGAACAATATTCGAAACATGTTAAATGTTGTGGAAATGCTGGGCATTGAAACAGCACGTACATGTGTGAAATTATGCAATGCTTAAGGCATCAAGACACCAGTACCAAGAAAAATGATTAAAATTCTGTATTGTTATTACAGGATCACGATGATCACAGGATTGAGGACAATCCAGAAAACTAGGATGACCGAATGTAGTCGATGTATTATATTAACTTACATCGATGGAAGGTCACGAGCGGTGAAACTCAAAGGATTGCCGAAGCCCCAATAAATAACCATGTTTGGGTTATACATGCGTAACTAGTGCCATTGATACTTGATAAGTGTTTAAACTAAATATTTTAAAATAAGAAGATTAGATTACTTTGAGATTTGCATTGCATTGTGTTAAGACGTGTATTCGTTTCATATTTACTTTAATTAAATAATTCCTTTTCGAAATTTGATTTAATTGAGTCGAATCTTTTTCCACCCTTACAATAAGTAGATTTTTTTGTACGAACTTGTTGTCAATTCTTAGAGACGAGGTAAGTAGACAAAATATAAATATACCATAATGTCTCACGTGTCTATGGAAATATATAGACAAAAAACTGTCATATTTGACATTGCTACAAAAGAAAACTTTTTTTCAAAGAAATTTTGCTCTAATTTTGAGAATGGAATCAGAGAGTATTCCAAAACGTCAACTCTTAATCATCAACAATATTTGACATTTAAATTTTATTTTTCACATTAATATTTTTTAGGTGTGACATTTTTTGGATAGGAAAAAGCATTTTTTCAAAAAACAATCTCTGACATCCTTTTGGCGAAGCGGTTTTTTTATCAATTTTTTAAAATGATTTATGGGACAGTAGCTTAATACCCAAAGAACATGAGAAGAAAAATCAGAATAATATTTTTCATTGGGATTAGAAATTATAACAAATAAAATAACGTAATGTCATTACCGAGGTTATTATTACATTTTTCCGAATTTTTGCGCTGGAATTGAATCTGAATATACTCGTAATGTTTGCTGATGAATACTAGTACTTTTAAGCATAGGACACACTGATTCGACCGAAATCGACACACAGAATATGTATATTATAAAATAAATGTAGAAAAGCATAGAAAGGAATAATTCAGTTTAAATAATCTACTTTATTTGATATTTTGCTCCAAAAAGTAAAATAAAAGTTATTACTCTTGAGCAATTTCCAGATTACTGATGTACACGACACCTTAAATAAAAAGCTATTTTCAGAATAAGCAGGAGTTTTTGTTAAAAGATTATTTTTGTCAAAAAATCGGTATATACCACAAAGTACTAGAATGAAAAAAGACGCATGCTCCTTTAGTTCACAAGACGAGGTTCCGACGGCGAGGATCCAACGGCTTTCGGTATTAACACGATTGGAATGCTTAAAACTCCATACGGCTGACCTACACTACATCGGCCGGAACGGAATCGGCTCGGAAATAATCCAAAACGGCTATCACACTGCCGTCCGATGCCGGCCAGTCAAGTGTGGGTTTACACATTTAAATCTATTTGTTTTATTCCTTTGGCAATTTTCTTTTCCATTCAAGCCAATTCCGGCTGGATCAGTGTGACCCAAGCTTTGGTGTTCTAACCTGATGTCTAGGTAGAATAAATTGTCTATGTTACACATTTTCCTTATGTGATAAAATATGTTTTAAAGAAATTATAAAAAAGGTTGCCGAGAAAAAGTTAGATTTTTTTAAAATTGAAAATGTTTTTAAAACTCTTTTAATGTATTTTATGATTTTGTGCTTAGGTTGGTTTTCATTGATTTTTTTAAAATATTTTCTGTTTTTGAGATTTAAAAAATAGGTACCAACCTCCTACCTATATATTTTATATAGTTTTGTTACTGTTTTTTTTTATTAATAATATTTTTTTTATAAATTAAAAGGCTTTTGTTATTCAATAAATACCTACAAAAAAATTCCACTCACTGTCAAAAATTATATTTTAAAATAATTATTAGTAATTAAATATAAACGGCGGCAAAACCCATTTTTATCCCGAGCGGCGGAAGAGCTAGATCGGGTCCTGAATATTTCCGGCCTTCTCGTACAATTTCTAATTCTTTATAAATCTAAACTAGCCTGGCTATTTAATTTCGGTTTAAACTACTATGATAATGATAGTCATTTCTCTGCAAAACACATGAAAATAATATATCGCCAGATACCTCTCCTTGGAACAATATCCGTCCGGATTATCGATGTTTTACTGTACTGTAAAAAATAGCTATACATTTATTTTGAACCTGAGTGCCTGGAATATACTGTTTTATTATTTTTTAGAAATGTAAAGAAATAGTTACATATTTTTAAATATTAAAATATTTTGTCTAATATTTTTGAAAACTAAAATTTGAATATTCTTGGGGCCTTAAAATATTTTACCCGGTGGGCTCAACTACTGCCAGTCCAACACTGGTGGTATTCTGTCCTCCTAAAAAAATGGTACATCTACAGAAAATTGAAATTTTCAATTTTTAGCATAACATAAATATTTCAATTGAATTTATAAATAAATAAAATATCTGATGTGGACAGCACATAACTTTCTTATACCAGTATATATCATCCTGATCTAAGAAAATTATTCTGTTTAATTCTTCACTTACCTCAATTAAATTTTAAAAACATACCTTAAAATGTTTCATGAAAAATTTTTAATAATTAATTATCAGCGTCCCTCGATACTGTCAATAATAATTCATGTCATATATTTTAATAATTTCTTCTTATTGATATTAGGTCTGTTCTTTTCGTCTGTTGTACTTCTACAATTTTCAGAGTTAACGACCAATAGAGGAACCTCAGATTTGAAATTGACCAATCACAGTGAATTTTCAGCTGCACATAAACTAAAGTGTTGACGAAAAGAACGGACCTATGGACATTTTTGTAACTAAATTAGATATTTCAAAAGTCAAACTGCCAGATTTATCCTAAGACCATTTTATGAGGTTATATGCATACAAAATTTCAGTTTACATTAACTTTATTTAAGTACTTGGAAAATATATTTTATTCGCCTGATATAGTAGACACGATTTATAATCTTTCACCAAGAACATATTTTTAGTCAGATACAAAAAAGTTTGGGTCCAGTGGACCAATTTGGCCAATTTTGCTCATTACCGAATTTTTCATTGTCTTTGGCCTTTAGAACAAGTGTACCAAATTTGAAAGCTTTATCTCAAAAACTGTGGTTGCTATCGCGATACTACAGACATTTTTTCCATAAAGTTATTTTATTTCATTATATTCGTCGATATTCATTCTTTTATTTATTATGTCTCTTCTGGTGGTACCACATTCATCAAATTTAATGTGTCACCTAAAATGTTGTTAACAATCTTAACTGCCAAAGTTGGGAAATCTCCCTTAGTATTTTTGAGTTTTCGCGGATACATACTTATACAAATACACACACACGCACGCACGCACGCACGCACGCACGCACGCACGCGCGCGCGCGCACGCACTCACGTACACACACACACACACACACACACACACGCACCGACAGACATCATTCGGAAAATAGTCAGAATGGATTCAGGAGAGTTCAAAACGTATAAATCAATCAAAATCTCGAGGTCGAAAAAAAATCACGATTATTATACTTCACTATATTAGGTATAAGAAAGTAAAAACAAATAATCCTCTCCTTCCTTTGTTCGCCACTTTGTTTTTTTTTTTTTTTGATAAATTTCCTTATACAGGGTGTGTCACCCCAGACGCGGTGGTCTATTACACAGTTACTATTGAATAAAAGATTTTCTCCTTTGGCCTCCTTCGGGCCTTCTTCTAACATTATTTTCGATCATACCGAGTGTTCCAGTACAGGGCGAACCAAACTTATGTTTTTTTAAATGGAACACCCTGTATATTTCAACGGTATTCGATTCGCCTCTCTTTCACCTTAAATACAATGTTTAATTTTTGCAATTTAGATGCGGCGTTGCCAAATTATCTTCAAAAAAACACATTTCGCATTGGTGTACCAAAAAATCGTTGTTTCCACAGATGAAGGAAAAATATTTGGCAGGCACGTACTACTGGCATACCTCTTGATTCTGACACATGCATTTTTTATACTGGATGTTTTCCACAGACCTGTTAAATTATTAATTTTCAAATAGTCAAATACTCGGTTTTTTCAAATAGAACATTCTGTATTTTTTGTCCTCACTGAATAAGTCAGACGAACATCGTCAACTTCTTTCTTTCCAATGAAATGTTTAAAGTTGATAGTTTTCGAGAAAATTTAGGAAATACCCAAGGTACAGTGAAATATCCACTTTACAGTAAAAGATCGTGCTTCTTGTTCATGTTATGGTCCCAAAAACCAATAAAATATTGTAGTAATTATGTATCTACAGTTTGATAACTGCATACAAAAAACATAAATATAACAAAAACAAACTTAGTAGAAATAGTAATGCAGAATCTACAATTTCATAACACTAATTACCAAATCATAAATATAACAAAACTAAATATATAGAGAATAGTAATTTTTCATGTGCATGTATTTACCAAAATTATTGCATCATATGTTCGATATGTTTCCCATTCTGTACAACACATGTTCTTAATCGGTGTCGAAATGATTGTTCAACAGGCCTCAGCATTTCAATGGATATTTCTCTGAGAGCCCTTCGGATCCTATCTTTTATATAATCTTTAGTGGAGTTTGGTAAACGATTTCCGTTACATATACCCATAAAAAAAAGTCCATTTTGGTGAGATCCGGGGATCTAGGAGACCACTGAATGGGACCACCCCTGCCTATCCACTTTCCATCAAATTCTTCGTCCAAAAATTGGCGTACTATGACACTGTAGTGTGCAGGAGCTCCATCTTGTTGTAGCCACGCACTTTGCGTAACAGCCAGAGGAAAATTATCTAAAAGTTCTGAAAGGGACCTCTCAGAAATGCCAAATAATTTGCTTCATTAAGGTGTGTATCAAAAAATATGGCCCGATTACAGTTTCATTTAAGATACCTCCCCCCCCAAACATTCAATGACCAACGATGTTGTCGATCCACATACCGAATGAAATGGGGATTTTGTAATGCATAATAATGCATATTATACCGACTCACATTTTCGTTATTATGAAAAGTAGCCTCATCAGTGAAAATCACGTTATTAAAAAAAAGTCAGGTCTTGGTCAATTTTTTTAAGACCCTACTGGCAAAATTGCATTCGCCTTTCAAAATCTCGTTCTGTGAGTTCTTGTAATAGTTGCATGTGGTAGGGATGAAACGTTAGTTTTCTCACCATTCGAGAGACGCTGGTCTGTGATATTCTCATTTCTCGACTGCTCCTTGTGCTTGAATGTGGATTCTCGACAAGGTTCAGAGTAACGTTAAAACAAGCCTCTTCATTAGTTACTGACTGATAACACTCTGGTTTCCCATAATTAAGCGTGCCAGTTTCTTCGAACTGATGTTTTATTCGCTCAAAAACTCGGCTAGCAAGGTGTCTTCTGTCTGGATACTTTTGCTTATAAATTATCGATGCAAGAAAGCAATTCCCATCACTTTCGCCTATTGCATAATCATTTTTATTTTCATTTGTTTACATAAGCGTCAGTCAAAAACATTTTCTTGGTCATGGCAAACTTTGTGGAATATTTGCTATTGCCATACTCCACTGATTTTGAATATTTTCTCAATTTTCTCGAAAACTATCAACTTTAGACATATCATTCAGAGAAACGAAATTGAAGATGCTCGTCTGACTTATTCAGTGAATACAAAAAATACAGGGTGTTCCATTTGAAAAAAACCGAGTTATAGCTATTTGAATATTAATAATTTAACAGATCTGTGGAAAACATCCAGTATAAAAAAATGCATATTTCAGAATGGTAGTCATCAAGAAATATGCCAGTAGTACGTGTCTGCCAAATATTTTTCCTTCATATCTGAAAACAACTTCATGGCAATTTTTTTGGTACACCCAAGCGAAATGTGTTTTTTTGGAGATAACTTGGCAACGCCGCATCTAAAGGTCAAAAATTAAACAGCGCTTTTAAGGTGAAAGAGAGGCGAATCGAATGCTGTTGAAATATATAGGATGTTCCATTTAAAAAAAACATAAGTTTGGCTCGCCCCTCTGCACTGGAACACTCTGTATGATCGAAAATAATTTTAGAAGAAGGCCCGAAGTAGTGTACATAATTTCCCAAAAGGAAAAATTATATTCAATAGCAACTGTGTAATACACCACCGCGTTTGGGGTGACTCACCCTGTATAATAGTTCATAGAAACAATTTTGTAGTGAATTAAATTTTCTATAAAATCAAGTGTCAAAACTTTATACCCCAGAGACCCTAATTTTCCCTATTGATGGAATATCCGATATTAAATTTATAAAAACAAAAGTAAAAAAAGGTGGCTGAGTCGAGGAATCGACCCCTGGGTGTTTGGCCAAAAAATAAAACCTTAGCCGCATGAACTAGACGCCAAGAAAAATTTGTAATATTAGTATAAGCGCCTATTGCAAGTTGGAAGTAAACTGGTTATTACATTTAAAATTGCATTTCTCCCACACCGTTTGCCACGAAAAAGAGAGAGATATCACTAGCCCTAAAGTAATACAATAGAAAGAGATCAGCAGAATAAATGGTATCATCATCGTGAATATGTTCCGGACATTACTTAGCCGTTGTCACTTCGTCTATATATATTCAAGGTCTGTGACCAAACCGCTCCGTACTTCGTACTATCTGACGTGCGTTTTTTGCAACCAGTTGGCGCCATCGCGAAATAATTAAAATATAATATATTCATCTTTAATAGTGTAAATATGTTTATAGTTCTTTTACAATTGAAAGCATCGAAAACATAAATATATGTATGTCTAATTAATAAATCAGTGTACCTTTGATATTACATTATTTATTTAATTTGTCAGTATTTTTTAATCAAACTGTCAGTGTTTACGATAGTGTCGTGTTAGATAGTATTTAAAAAAAATGGATGATGAAGGGGTGATAATAAGTGCCCTTACGTTATCTGCTTTGTAACAGAATTTCTTGGAATTGCAATAATGATGTATATCGGTTGCATGGGCTGTCTTTGGCAAATGGGACTGGGACCTGTTATACCGTCCTTTACCTTTGGTCTTGGTATATTAGCAATCGTTCAAATGTTCGCTCATATAACCCCTGTACATATCAATCCTGCTGTATCACTGGCAACACTTATAATGGGAAAAATGCATTGGAAACAATTTTTGGTTTATGTAGTCGCGCAATATACTGGAGCTATTGCTGGAATGTTCCTTTTAAAGGTAATTTTATAATTTTTGTCTCACAAAATACATATCTCATATCAGATAAACACATAACTGTAATATGTTAATGAAAAAAGAGGGAGTATTTTTCTATCATAAATATGAAGGAAACCGTATAGAGATGCAACATTTCCCACGAATCAAAATAACGAGTCACAGTGTACCTAAATGTCACTAATATTTAAAAATGAACTTTTTCGCTGTTACCAAAATCATATACATACATAAGAGAAGTGCCGTACATATATTGGGTGTTGCGTTCTGCAACATAACTGGTTTGCTCATGGTATGAGGTCCCAGACGACTTCAATACTGGTGGCCAAAGCAACGCTGATATTTGGAGAGGTCACAGGTATTTTTAGCAAATGTTATTCATATTAAGTTCAATTCAGCATCGTGTTGAGTGAACTGTTGTAATATACTGGAGAGGTGTGCAGAATGATCAATCCTTTCTGTTTCACGTAATCTTGGCTTTCACCTGCTTAGACTAAACATACAAATAGGCGGGCAAGTTACCCTTAATTTTTTGACGACCGGCAGGCGAATTTAATTTTTAATTGATAGTATACATCAAACAGAAGACGACCACGTATTTTTTATTTATTTTAAGCTGGAGAACTTTAGAATATTCCTCTGTGAAGATGGCCTGTGAGAAATATTGTAATGCTTTCCATTCTATAAATTTAAATGGTTCGTAATTTCAAATTCATCCAGATTATTTCAATTACATGTATTATCGTATCACCTTAACAAATTTTTTAAAACAAAAATTAGTTATTTTAGACCAATAAATTATAACTGAAAAGGTTTTTTTGGGTAAAAGGTCCAATGTTTAGAAAAACTAGTTTTTCAACTTGCCGACGTTTCGGTAAATTTATTACCTTCTTCAGGGCACTACAAAATATAAAATTATGAAAAAAAAATTCATGAAAATACACTAAAAATATACTTGTTTATGGCATTAAAATGTAAATTAAAAAGGTTAAATAAATTAATTTTCTTCTTTTTTTGTTGTTTAATTTATTTAACCCTTTTTAATTTACATTTTAATGCCTTAAACAAGTATATTTTTAGTGTATTTTCATGAATTGTTTTTTTTCATAATTTTATATTTTGTAGTGCCCTGAAGAAGGCAATAAATTTACCGAAACGTCGGCAAGTTGAAAAACTAGTTTTTCTAAACATTGAACCTTTTACCCAAAAAAAAAACCTATCCAACAAAAAAAATTACGTTAAAATACCATGTTTTCGTTTCGCATCGCTTCCAATAATAATTTTCGTGACAGTGCAAAAACAATGCATTGTAGCCAAAAAAAGTTTTAAAGAAAACTTGTAAAATATAATCTTCCCATTAAAATCAGTATCTTACAAATTATTTCATTAGAAATTATTAACTCTAAAGCAAATTTCATACAGGAGTGAATGAAATAAATTTGATATACAAGGTTGTGGGACCCTGCCTATTAGGGAAAAAGTATTATCCAACGTCGGAAACAAATCCGGTTTGACGAGATTTGTATGTTACATAAAAAATAATTTACCGAAGAGTAAAATTCTTTTATAAATGGAATCAAAAAGGTAGTTGTCGCTGGCGGCGGTCTTGAGCCACGTGAAAGCGCTCATATTTATCACTAACGGCAGTAGTAGTTTTTACCTTGAAAACGTATTTATGAATGGGCAAATCCGTATATTATTCAGTGTAGCCACAGTCGATTTGTATTGTTAAATCATTAAATCAGTGTTTACTACACTATTTATTACTGAGCCGCAGGCCCAACATATTAAAATTGTGGTTGGGTATTAAACGATGACCATTCGCTAATTCTGATTGGTAGGCAGATCGTAAACTGACCAGCTTACGGATTACCGTGATCTAACTTGTTCTGCCAGAGGCGTCGCATATAGGAAGCAGGTGAATAAATAAGAGAAAGGCGATTCACTTACAATATAAACATATGTATCATATCAAAGTAAGCATTGATTATAATAATTATTATTTCATGAAAATATATAAAATAACTAAAAATTGCTATAAATTGAAAAAAAAATTAAACTAAATAAAACGCAACAAAAACACGGTTAGTTTTTAAAACAGTTAAGAATATAAAAATAATTATAACAATAATTACTACACAAAACAGAACAATACCTCAATATTAAAAAAACCTATATCACAATAAAGAATGAAAACAGAAAACATAAAAATAAATAGCGAGGTTCGTAAAAAAATATAACATCAGAACAAAAAAATATACATATTAAGGGGCCTAGTCGGGAAAAAGCTTCGGATAGCTGTGTCACTCTCTAGAAGGTTTTTATACATGCGCCGCTGAATAATTTTGCTCTTGACTATACCTTCACTGGATTTTTTTATTCACCGACTTCATGAGGTGCGATTCCCGATAGAGGTAACACTTCCTTGCTCCATTTTTAGTGACAAAGATACTTATTTAGAAAATTCATTTTAACCAAATAGTACGGAATAAAAGTTTGAAACTTGCTGAGCATATTTATGAAGATTCATTCTAGAAGACATGTATGAATATTACCTCGAATTATACCGATTGATATCATAATTCAGGAGCTAACCACGTTCAAATTTCACTTATATTTACAGTATAAATTTTCCCTACATAAAGTGAAAATTAATTAAAATAGATATACATGTACCCTCTAGTACACTTTCAACTACTGATCCTCCAAATTTGGTGTAATTTGACCAAACCGTATGGAAGAAATAAATTTTGAAAAATTACCTTACAAACACTGGTTCGATTAGCCCTCTTAAGTGCCATTGATAACATAGAAAGGCATGAAACTCGGCAAAAAGTTATAATACTTGTTGTCACATGGAAGACCATGAAAATATTGGCAGCGAAACGTCAACAAAGGGCGTGTTAGTTTTCGAAAGTTGTTAAAGACTATAACCATAACTGAAAAGTCAACAAATTCTTTTTTTTTCAAATTTGACATTTAAAGTCAATCAAAGCCTATATTATACTATCAAAGTAAAAATAAATTATTTATTATTTAATTGAATTCAACTTGGTGTGAAATTTTCTTAGCGAATACCACTCGAGGTTAAATTAAAAACTAAATTTTTTCTTGGTGATGAATATTTTAAGAAAATTATTTAATTATTTTCAAATTATTTATGAAGTCGAAAAAATGTTCGGAAATAATTTAACCTCTAGTGGTATTACTTCTGATAATGTTTATAATGTTACTGTCGTCGTTACAGTAGTTATTGGTAAAAAGGAAAATAAAACGCAAACCTTCGAAACTTTACACCCAGCAGAGCGTAATGTATGTCTTTGTTTTCAAACGGCACGGTGTAGAGAGTAAAATGCAGAGACAGACATGGACTAGGGAGAATGCTTATCACATGCGCAAATGGCTAATGCCATTTTGACGTATGGCCATGGCTGCTATCAGTTTTTAGGGACTTTTGATTGAACATTTATATGAATTCAGGCGCGAAAGTGAGACTTCCATGAACCTCTTTTTTAATTTTCAGCTAGATATTGTTAATATTTTTGACGGCCTCACAAACAGCTGAAGTAAAATTTAATACATATAATACTTAATTCATAAAATCTTAGGATTTCATAAATTCAAAAAGATATTTATGTACGACTACTTTATAAAATACTGTTTATTGACGTAGTTTTGCGGCCATAAAGTACCTCTTTATAGTACTAGTAGAATAAAGTAACTTTATTTTACTAGTACTATAAAGAGGTACTTTATGGCTGCAAAATTATGTCATAAACAGTACACAGCACATTTCACTCAATAGACACAAAATTTATAAAAAGTATTTTTCTCCATAATAAGCCTATTTTAGCAGTCGAATATAAAGTTTTATATGCAACTCCTCCATAGGCCTTTATTGAATTCATCTTCTTCATGGCCTTGGTCACTACGCTCACTCAACTGGACTTGTTCAATAGAGCCTTATATTATGGACTCGTTATATAAACAGCTAATATAATAATAAATAATGTAAACTCAAAATATATTTAATTTTATTTTATTCTTTAATAAATTCAGAAATACAGAATAAATAAGGAAATAAAAACTGATAGCTACACTGAAATATTGTATACATACCAAAAGTACATTAAAATTAACCTAGTAAAAATATAGTTTTAAACGTTAAGAAGTAATAAAGTGTCTAATATTTTATTATTGGTGATTAAATAATATTCTTGCACAACTGTCTTCAAGGTAGTTATTTTTCATTTTCAGATTCTTTATAGTTTTCGTGGCAGAATATAACTTCCTCGTTCAACTTTCTGTAATTTAGTATATTTCTTTTTAATTTACGAAGTGAAATACTGAAATAATTTATTTGGTGAAAATTTTATGAAGTACTTATTTATATAAAAAAACATCCATAATTATGAATAGTTTGAATAAACTTAACTCTCTTCCTTTTAGTGCCACTGTAAGTCTCGTCAGCAATTAATTTTGCTAAAATTAAGTACATAAATTAACAATACATATACTTATTATATTTGAGTAATATCTTACACCAAACGCCTTTTTAATTTTAATCTCATTCCTGATCCAACAGTGTCAACATGAAGATGCCTGTGTAGAACTAAAAGAGGACGATTATATTGTTAGTGAAACACAGTTGTCACTTGTTCTGTAGCCTTATTTTTCCTTTGTTCACGTGTAGATGCAATACAAGACATTGTTTACAAATGTTTTTTACGAAAGTACCAAAAATATATTATTTTAACTGCACAAAGTATTAAAATGTCCTATCGTATTCATAGAAAGTCGCAAAAAATTCATATAATGAAAGAAATCGCACTATAATCACAGAAAACCAAACAATAATCATTAAATAAATGACATTTCGGTGTCAAAATGGCGTCGCCCATGGTGTCGCCAGATTTTTTTGATGCGCAAACGTCTAAGAGCATTCTCCCTACTCCATGTCTCTGGTAAAATGTCGTAATGATGGCATAATGCTGTAGTTACTGCACTTCGCTGTACGAGATTAAAGCGCATCTATTACTTGACAAAAACTGAATACGAATCTAAAGTATATTTAGACCATAAGCCGTTTTAAATCTAAGTAAATTGTAAAAAAACCCTCGAAAATTGCTAAAAATGGCAAAAAATTGTGATTATGTTGGATATTTGCTTTAAAGTCATAAATTTTCAAGGAAAACAGTCTGTGAGACATCCATTTTAAAGAAAAAACTGTTCTATACCAGTTTTGTTTAAAACTATTTTGGCTACGATGAATTTTCATTATCACGATAATTATTGGAAGCAATGTGACTTTCGAAACGAAAACATGGTATTTTAACGTAGTTTTTTGTTTAAAGAGCAATTGTTTACATTTGAACTGCGCCTTTTAATATAGTTGTGGATTTTTTTCCTTTGTACACAATGTAGATTATTAACTATTTAATAAGAAAATATCTGATTTGATATCACAAAAAAAGAAAAAATGAACGATTAAATGAATGGTTTTTGCCTGCGCCCATAAGCAAGTCTCCAAAACTTAAATGGGTTTCTGTAAGTTCTATTTATTTATAAGCTTATTTCTTTGAATTTCCCATTTTGTAATGTAATTACGATGTCAAATTATAAATAAATATTATTGTTATTGTTATTGTTATATGTATTATTTACTATCAATGATTTACATATTTAAATTTTGTGTTTATAAATTCTCACATCTTATTTGTCTGTAAATTCACACATCTTTATTGTTTCCTCATCCTATATTAATAAAGATAATATTATTGTTATTATTATTGTTATTAAAGAAACCAAATAAGATGATAATACATTGATTAATTTTAAACCGGACAACATATCAAATACGTCTCCGAAAGACTCTAAATGAATTTGAACTTTAAGAGTCATTTAAATTTACATAAACGAAAACATTATAATATCTCTCGAGGGTCATTTTTATAGAGGAATATTCTAAAGTTCCCTGGCTTAAAAATAAAAAAAAAAATACAGTCGTTTTACATTTAATGTATACTATCAGTTAAAAATTAAATTAGCCTGCCGAACGTAATTAGTCGTTCATTTTCTGAACGACTTTTAGGCCCGGTTTTTCAATCGTGGGCTAGTTAAACCCGCATTTTTAGAATTCCATTTTATAAAATTTTTCGTTTATTTTAAAAGTGTTTATGTATAATAACAAGTATTTTATATATGAGTTAACTTTTAGTTGGCATAGTCTGTATTACAATTTTATAAATTTTTATGAAAATATAGTACTGGTTAACCTCCATTTAGTTGTTAACCCGTGATTGAAAAACCGGGCCGAAGAGGGTAACTTGTTCGCCTAAAACAATGAGGAAATAGCTGCCAATTGTTCAATGTTCCCTATAACTCAGAGGCTATGGAAGAACCTTCTGGCATTTGCAAAGAGAATATAGTAATAAAAATAATCATAATGATAATGGCAATAACAATGAATAATGGTAATTGTAATGGTAATGGTAATGGTAATAGTAATGATAATGGTAACGGTAACGGTAATGGCAATGAAAATGATGACGGTAAAGTCTGTGTGTAATTTTACATATCTCTGATTGGATAAAATTCCATGCAAAAAAATTGGACCAATAGCTCTTCTCTCATTAATGGCACGCCAAACACCAACTTTCTGTGGATGAAGAGGGACTTGGGTATAAAAGTTTCAGCAGTTTTTCAGCATTCCAAAGTCTCATTCTGAGAATTAACATAACCACTGAAATGAAACCAGGCTTCGTCACAGAAGAAGATTTTTATCAAAGAGCTCGTCAGTTGATCAAAAGCTACTAACAGAATGCCATTTTACGTGGATAGTCGACTTCATAGATTTTTTACGCAAGTAAGGCAAGACTTTCTTCAAAACTGTACTTCAGTTACCTGAGCCAAAACTTGCACAGAAGTTCTAGAAGCATTTTCCATGATGTTTCTTACATTTTCAGTAAATTTGAGTGTACGATCCAGAGTATAACGAAATGCATTGTAGTCAAAAACAGCATTAGGAAATTCACTCCTAAAGATTCCAAACAGTTCACTATGAAATATTGCCATTGTCCATCAATCTTTCGCCCACCGCGAACATACGAATCGAGCATGAAATTTTTGTGTTCTTGAGAAAATATCAGTACAAAAATTATAAATACACTATTACATTAAGATACGTAATGAATTTAGTTTGAAAATATCAAATGTTAGGTCATCTTTTGTGTTTTCTTTTTTGTAATAGGTTTATGTTCTGCAAAAGTTTACATATATGGTTTATCTTTTCTATTATAATAGTAAATTCATAGAGACTCGTAAAAATTGATCAATAAAATACCCTTCGTAATTATTGGGATACGAAAAAAATTGTAAATTACTCTTTTGAGGCTTTTGAAATTTTCAGTAGACATTGAGACAGTCAGATATCAAGAAAATTTGCCTAGTTGACTGATAGTAGGTATGTTGTCTGAGAGTTTGAATATAATTAACTTTAGTCGTACGTGACCTGTGTAACAAGAGAATAATTATAGGAGACAAAAATATGATATTTTAAACACAACAAAACGTTTCTGTTGCCCAGCGCGGATGTGGCCAAATTATAAACCAATAAGAGATTACATGCCAGGAAAACTATTGGCAGATAATTTGTTAAAACATGCAGGAGTATCTGTTTTACTCACACAGACAACTAGGAAAATTTTTGATGTTTGTCAAGAACACTACTTTACATTTTAAAATAATTGATTATAATTTTACTGAAGACACTATACAGGGTGTTAATTAAGTCTGTGGATAAACTTTAAGCAGTAACTTCTTGTATGATTTTAAGACGAAAATTTCATATAAACATATGTCCTAAATGTCTAGGTTTCGGGTGATAGTTTCTTTTTTTTAGTAAATTTTTCTTATGCAGTTTTAACGATAATTAATTCAAATTCAGCGTGTATAATAGATAGATAGATAAATTTATTGATGTCAGTACACTTACAAGTATTTACACAAGTTAATTGAACATATATAAATAGAACATGTAAATAGAATATGAAAATACAACAGTGAATCATAGTCTAAAGTTATTCATTATAAATTACCCACCCCTTATCATCATTATTATTGCCTATAGAAAAAAATAGTTTTAAATAAAAGTTGTGTGGTTATGACTGAATTTTGTTAAAATGCTATCAAAAGTACAGTAGCGTGCAGATTTCAGGGGATACAAAAAAATAATATATTTTTTAAATAGGATACCCTGTACATTATTAAATTTTTGGAATGATCCTTTGTTCCTAATTTCAAAAATATACCATATATTACCCCTATCATATACCGTTTTTGAGTTATTAAACGTCGAATATCTTAGTTAAACTAGTTACTGTAAATATGGAAAAGTTAACATTATTAAAGTGAGTGAGCTATGACAATGACAACTATTATGTTTGATAAATGACATATCTTTAATGAAATGATCAAAATGGGTTATAGTGACGAGGAAAAAACCAAATATTTATACAAAATAGATAACAAAGATATATTTAGGAAATTTAAATATAAATAAATGATAACTCATAAAAGATGTTCGATGCGTCCACCATTATTGTCAATGCATAATTGATAACGTCTTTTTATATTTATAATTGCACCGGAAATGGCTCCATTATTTACATTCAGACTGTTTATTTCAAGTCGAATCCTGTCTTTAATGACTTGAATACTATTTTTTTTTTTTTCGGTTTCCCGATGCCGGTCAGTCCTCCCGTGGCTTCCGACGTCTTACGGGAGTCGCGCCGGCGCATCAACTACAGCCACTCCCCACATCCCGCAGGGTTAGCGACTGTAGATACCAGAATCATGTGCCCTAAGCAGACGGAGAGAACCCAGAATTACCGCCTTCTGCATTTGGCCTGCCAGCCACTCGGCTGATTTTTGGCAGGCCGGTATGATCTTCAGTTCCGAGAGCAACGTAGGCTTTATCCCTCCGAGTACACCGATTATAAGGACGACCATTTTTACTGAGTAGCCTGGGTACAGCACTTGGAGCTCGTACCGGAAATCACGATATTTTGTCCGTTTCTCCTCCTCCTTCAAGGTGATGTTTTTCTCTGCAGGTGCCGAGAACTCGATGACATACATCACCTAGAGTTGATGGTCGAGGAGAACTATGTCAGGCTTGTTGGCTTGGATTAGCCTGACAGTCGGGAACGAGTAGTTCCAGTAAATTCGGCATTTCTCGTTCTCTATTTTTATTATTATTATTAACAATGTCTTTTAGAAATCTCCAAAAAAAATGAATCCATAGGGGTGGCTATACAGGGTGAGTCAGTTTTTTTGTAGACAAACTTTAACAGGAGATAGAACACATGTTTTTAAAAAGAAAAGTTCCTATAAACATATGTCGTAGAACGCTTCGTTTCCGAGATACAGGGTGTTGAATATAATTTTTTTTCTCGAATTTTCATTATAACTTATAAACGAATGCTTAGATTTTTTCCATGTTTGGGGTATAATGCCTATTAATTAAAGGGCATAAAACAAGCGATAAGAATGTTCAAAAACTTGCACAGTGGCGGAGTGGAGGGGGTGCTCAACCACTTTCTTAAACAGAACTTCTACACCAATGACTATTTTTTTATAAAACTGTTATTTTCGTTATCTACATACAGTTTAACAAAAATAATGTCCCTTCTTCTCTTTCGAAATTCCTGTGCGTTTTCGAATTATTTTGTTTTTTAGTGTTTGATGTGGTACAAAATTAAGTAATTTATTCAGGGTGAGTCAGTTTTTTTGTAGACAAACTTTAACAGGAGATAGAACACATGTTTTTGAAAAGAAAAGTTCCTATAAACATATGTTGTAGAACGCTTCGTTTCCGAGATACAGGGTGTTGAATTAAATTTTTTTTTCTCGAATTTTTTAAGTATGTATTTGTATGTATTGTATGGCTTGATATAACAAATATTTATTTTGACTACATTGGAAAGAGATAAAGAATAAGAGATTTCGGCTTTTTAGAATCCTTAACAAACCATATTTAGGTAGGTTTCGTTGAAAGAATTAAATATTTAGCCGATAAATGATAATAAATAAATTACTTAATTTAGTACCACATCATACACTAAAAATCAAAATAACTCGAAACAGAAGAAGGGACATTATTTTTGTTAAACTGTATGTAGATAATGAAAATAACAGTTTTTTAAAAAAATAGTCATTGGTGTAGAAGTTCTGTTTAAAAAAGGGGTTGAGCACCCCCTCCACTCCGCCACTGTGCAAGTTTTTGAACATTCTTATCGCTTGTTTTATGCCCCTTAATTAATAGGCATTATCCCCCAAACATGAAAAAATCTAAGCATTCGTTTATAAGTTATAATGAAAATTCGAGAAAAAAATTATATTCAACACACCCTGTATCTCGGAAACGAAGCGTTCTACGACATATGTTTATGGGAACTTTTCTTTTTAAAAACATGTGTTCTATCTCCTGTTAAAGTTTGTCTACAAAAAACTGACTCACCCTGTATAATAGGTCCATTATTCCCTATCCATATTGGGAATACATTATCAAATGATCTCGAACGGGTAGGACACTATGCGAAGTTTCCCCATCCTGCATCCAAATCATAACAAGTTCGGCTTCCAGAAAATTCTGCAAAAGAATATTTTCTGCTTCTGGGATAATTATTTCCAGATGGGTAACTAGAGTTAAAGTATAATCATAAAATATAGGCCCAACAATTTTGTTTCTGAAAATTCCACACCAAACGCTAACAGTTTTTCTTCCTGATTTTTTTACTTGTTTTACCAATCTTTGTGTTTTGGAATAACTTTGACCTAATTGATTGACTGCATTATTTATACTACATTCAGAATTTTCTAAAAAATAATACAATGTTTCAAAAAAGTCTATTCGCGAATAAATATGGATGGGCTTACCTTCGAAATGAAGCAGTATATCTAGCTGTTTTTCCTGGTTTGTTTGAACTACACGCTTTTTTCTACTAAAACTGGAGGTATTATTCACCTTTCGGTAAATATTTTTGAACGTATTTTCTGATGATGTTGGACGATTTAGATACCACATATGCTCTTTTTGCTGCACGTTTATTTTTGTTATTTTGTATATAACAAGTAAATATTTGGACTTTTTCTTCCTCACTGTAAACCATTTTGATTATTTCATTAAAGAAATGTCATTTATCAAACATAATAGTTGTCATTTTCATAGCTCACTTTAATAATGTTAACTTTTCCATATTTACAGTAAAAAGTTTAACTAAGATATTCGACGTTTAATAACTCAAAAACGGTATATGATGGGGGTAATATATGGTATATTTTTGAAATCAGTAAGAAAGAATCATTCCAAAAATTTAATAATATGCAGTGTATCCCATTTAAAAAAATATATTATTTTTTTTGTATCCCCTGAAATCTGCACGCTACTGTACTTTTGATAGCATTTTAATAAAATTTGGTCATAACCACACAACTTTTATTTAAAACTTTCTTTTCTATAGGCAATAATAACGATGATAAGGGGTGGGTAATTTATAATGAATGACCCTGTATATGGCACAATAGTACCAGGCATACATACGTCAGCTTAAAATATAGCAAATTTAAACTTAAACCTAGGAACATGTAAATGACAGCAACTGAGATAAGAGTCTTATTTATGACGGAAGTTACAGTATTCATCATATGAGTAAAATGCATTTTTTACTAGAAAGTCTATAACAGTGGTTTTAAATTGTTTAGGTGGTAACAACTTGGGAGAAAATTATAAAATTTATTGGCGACATAATTTGGACTCTTGACTTTTTACTAGTCTACGCCATCTTGGTAATAGATTTGCATTATTTCTTGACTTATAGGGGCGTTTGTCACTATGTTCTCTAAACTTTGAAATGTTATTTATGACATTAAGTAAGCGTTCTCGAATAAATTGAGAAGGAAAGGTCAATATTTTGTGGTTAACAAAAGATTTCGACACTCATTCCTATAGTTAACATTATCAATGATTCGTATTGCTCTCGTCTGTAGACTAAAAATTCTGGACCAAGACACTGAATAACCCCAGGCTAGTAGGGCATATGTCATAATAGATTGACAAAGGGCATAGTATGCTGTTCTTAGCACTGTTAAAGAAGCAGATCCACTAAGTAAGCATAGGAGATATATATTACTAAGTTTACTTGCAACATTCGAACAATGTTTGATCCATTTTAGGGTTGGATCTAGAGTCGTACCCAACTTGACCTCAACATTGTTTTTAAAAGTTCCGATATCTCTCAACGTAAAAAAACATGGTTTGTGTTTTGGATAAATTTTAGATTTAGAGAATTATTTTGAAACCATAGTTCAGAACTTGTCTGAGCTTCGTGATTTGCATGTATTGCGTCAATTAAATTTTGGGAAAAGTTGGACATAGAAGTGTCATCAGTAAAAAATATTAAATTGGCCACATCGACATTTGTAGCGAGGTCATTGCTATAAATCAAAAAGTAATGGACCCAGGACAGATCCCTGGGGAACTCCAATATTTACTGCTTTTTCTTTTGAAAATTTATTATTAGATTTGGCTTTTTGTGTTCTGTTTTACAGATAGGATATTATAAGCCTTAGGCTGTTGTTATTGAAATTACAGTTTACAAATTTTTTAATCAATAAATCATGTTGGATACAGTCGAAGGCTTTGCTAAGATCACAAAAAGTTGCAACCATGTACTCTCCTCTCTCGAAGCAATCAATAGTTAAATACTTTTAAGAGTACCTATGAAGGAACGATATTAACTTTTGAAACAATCTACAAGGTCCTAATTTTTTTGGGGTCCTCCCCTTATTAAGCCCCTGATTTTTTCTATGGCGTCACTGACTAGGTTTGAGAATAAACTTTTCGCTCTCTTGATGTTTTTCATTATCTTGTACGATTTAGAATTTATTTGACAAAAACTAAAATTATATGCTTTGTTTTAAGGATAATTTAGTTAATTCAGCACATAATGCTTTTAACAGTACCCATGAAACAACGTTATTAACTTTTGAAACGATCTACAGGGCACTAACTGAAACTAAAATTACTGTAATCTAAAAAAAAAATTAACGAAACGTCTTCGCCACTGCTTGAAGTAAAATGATAATGTTTTGAACATTTATTTGTTGTAAATAATATCTATGGAATTACTTTAATTTTTGAAATAAATAAGTTGTTTATGTTTTTATTTGTTTTCATAGATCTTGTTTTAAAAGACATATTTATGCTGTTTTGAATTTAAACCTCAATATCTAATTAAGTATGAAAATTAATGTTAGTATATTTAGTAATTCAGAAAGAAATTTTCATTAAATTGAGCTCAATATATAAGGTGTATCATTTAAAATAAAAAAGTTTGAGGTAATTTCCGGTTAAATCGGAAGTGAAAAATATGAATGTGATATACGCATATAATCGGTGGATTATCACATGTTCATTTCAGCATTAATATATTGTACTAATTTTTGTACTTTCAGTTTTTCGGCCATAACGTTTTTATTTAATGTTCAATTGTTTTTTTTTCGAATTTAGATTCCTCGGAAAAAAATAGATAAGTACAGTTTTGAAATTTTTTTCTTAGGTGAAAAATAAGCAATGAAATCGAGTGAGGCACTTAAAATAATCACCCTGTATATAGTCAAATAATCAAAATGATAATTCTCATAATAACAAAATGGGCCTTGATAAACAATATTAATTCATTTAATTCATTTATATAATAACGTAAACAACATGACAGTTGTCAACACTTAGATTAGATTTTATTTTCAAACTCAGTGTCGTCGTAAAAAATTCGGTGGGCTTAAAGATGGGATAACGCCAAAAAAATTAGAACCCTGTAGATCATTTCAAAAGTTAATAACGTTGTTTCATGGGTATTGTTAAAATTATTATACGTGCTGAGTTTGAATTAATTATCTTTAAAACTGTATATGAAAAATTTAAAAAAATAAAAAAAGAAACACTATGTATCTCGAAAACCTAGACGTTTAGGATATATGTTTATATGAAATTTTTGTCCTAAAATCATATAAAGAATTGCCGCTTAAAGGTTGTTTACGTACTTAATTAACACCCTGTATAAAAATACATATACATTTTAAAATGAGAATAATATAAAAATTATTTGGGAACTTTCATTAAAAAATTAATAAGTCTTCCACATGTTTTTGTTTGATTATTTTTCTGTTAATGTATCTGGATTACTTTTTAAGAACTCCATAAAGAAACTATTCATCATATCATTTTTTATATTTTTTTCAAATAATCGGAGAAATTGGGGTTGAAGAATTATTTGAATCACCCAGTAAAAATTGGCTCTAACTCAAAATGCTTTGTACCCCTTTGGAAAATCAGTAACCATTATTTATTTGTTTTCAAGATAATGCTGCCTGATGCTCCAAGTGTATGTGTGCTACGTGTTAATATGAATATCACTGAGGTACAGGCCTTTTTCATAGAGTTTACCGCCACCTTCGTTCTTTTCCTAACAGTGGCTGGAGCTGTAGACGTACAGAATGAAAATAAGCATGATTCTACCCCGGCCAGAATAGGACTAATGATCGCAGGACTTGTTTTCGCTGCTGAGCCTTTCACAGGAGCTGGTTTAAATCCTGCTAGAGCTTTGTCTCCGGCTGTGCTATACAATATTTGGACAAGTCACTGGCTATACCACTTCGCACCTTATGCTGGAATGGCGACAGCTGGTATTCTATATCGATTTGTATTGGATAGCAACGAAAAGAATTCTTTATATTCATTTGTGAACAAGTAATTAAATATTATTAATTTTGGTAGTATTACCAATAACATCTCAATTTAATTAATTGTTAGAAATAAGTAACAGTTTAAGTTTTCCTATTTAAAATAAATAAACATAATATTAATAATAAATTGTTAATTTAGCACTTTGCTATACATGTAGTAGTAGTAGTAGTAGTAGTAGTAGTAGTAGCTACTTATTTTACTAGACAAGTAGGCCACAATGGGCCCTTTTTACCTAGGGACCTACAGTTTAGCGTGGACTCCGAACCACGGTCCTCGACTGTCAACTAACCCACCGCCTGGGCCTGCCCACCTGCACTGCTAGCAAAGTGGCAAACCTCCTGGGTAGGTCTCTTCGACCCTCCACCCGGGCTCGCCTCTCCGCCTGCATCAGGCTAGCGGCCTTCCCGGGATTATCTGTTGACAGCCTACCGACTGTTAGATGAGCTATTGTTCATCCATCCAATTGCCGGACTCGATCAGTGCTGCTTAACTTCACTGATCGAATATCGGATATTAAACGGATGTCCATACCTCATTCCCTTGCTATACATGTACACAATAAAAAAACAGGCTATTATGTTTAGTCAAACCTTTGAAAGAAATAGATCCTCGTGCAGCAGATGTAGTTACTCGTTGTAGTATATAATTAATTATACCACTTACTCTTATTTTATAATTATGAAATGTTCTTACATTGTCTTCAAATGAAGAAATTACCAACTGAAGTCTAATTTTATGTATAAAAATCAGGACATTGAATTCAACATAATTTTGACATTCATCCATCCTAACACGTTCAATATATCTTATTTAAATAACAAATATCAAAGTGCTGTCACACAGTTCAGGTAACATTCAAATAACGTCTGCATTCTCATAGGACTACCACAGGATTCTATATTGGGTCCGATATTCTTTCTGGCTTTTATTAATGATTTTGCACCGAATATAACTTCAGATAAAACTATTCTGTTTGCTGATGCGACCATATTTTTAAATATTGTGAAAACGGAGTTTGATCTAATGTAAAGAACTCCTCAAAACTAAACCAGGCATCTGAGTGGTTCAGTTCAAATCAATTAAAAATGAATGACAAAAAAAACATCTTCAGGAAACGTGGAATACAAATCAGTTAAGTTGCTTGGTATTTATATAAAAAATGCACACATTGATCAATTGTTTAGCAAATTGTTTTTCAAATTAGTTTTTCAAATACGCACATTTTCATAGTTTGCCACATATGCCATTATACTCATACTCTAGGGAAATTCCTCAGAAACCGAACGTATTTTTATAATACAAAAAAGTGCCATTTTGGCACAAACCTTTTCTTTTTATTTTTAAAATGTTACTACCCTGTATGTTCATTTACATACCACCGTTTATTGTATATGAAAGAATGTAATCACCATTCAAAAAACTAAAATAACACACAGACACAGCTATGGGCTCACCATTTTTCATGTGCAAATAGTTTTAATTTTGATAATGCCAGTATTTTAAATCATGAAAGTGATTAATTACCATAAGTAACTTTTTAGTGAAATGATTTTTTATTAACCTACATCAAAATGTGGTTAATAAACAAAAATTAAGTGTTATTTGTAACAATTTAATTTAAAAATATTTAAAAGTTCCGCCTTCCCAAAACTGAAATATAATTATTATTATATTCTGAATGTTTACATTGTTTATTATAACTCTATTATTTTTATGATTACGAGACTTTCGTCTATGAATTGATGATTATTAGAAGTTTGTTTAAGTTAAAGTAAGGATATTTTTATTTTCAATGTTCGTCATTTTTTAAATTTGAAAATTTTTTTGTGTGATTTAATTTTAATTTTTTTACATTTTATTCAATAGTCGATTCATAATAAACATATATTTGAATTATATAAAATCCTATATTTATTTATCTACCAATTTTGTAACCATACAGTACTGTGAGTTGTATTTTTTTTTTAGTTTTGAAGAAGATAAAACAAATTTATCGAAACATCGTCAAGTGAGAATAAACATCTTTTATTTTTTATCCGATCATACCGACTATTTATTGACATATTTTGTTTATATACGGATACTACGAGTATTATTCTGTTTGCATATAAAAATAATCTGAGTATCCCTTATCACTGAAATGATTAATAAAATCAACAGCCCGTAAATCATAGATCTGGGACATTAAAGTGATACTAAACGAAAATGACTTCTATAATGTTGCTGATTTCATTGATTCCTTAAAAATAAAACTACATGATATTGTTTTTATGTTCAGGTTGTTTGTTTAAATTATATCAATTTGTGTATGTATTTTTCCCATTCTCTTTCTATGCTACCTATAAATATACACTGTGAATGTATTTTATCGTTATTATACTAATACCATTGACATATTTATTACAAGACAAATAATCTCTTTGTTCTATCTAAAGCCAGCAAATGTCAAAAATGCGCATGGACAGTATGACAGGACGACACTGCTTTCTTGCGTTTTCTTCATTAATACCACTCATCTAAATTATTTGTCACAATTATTGAAACAAGTACTAACGGATTATTACCTAATAAAATGTTATAGAATAATATCAATTCAGTAAGAAGGATATTTTAGTGTCGCCTCCTGGTATTGTCCATACGCATTCTTGATATTTGCTGGCACAATTAGAACAAATAAATTATTTGTCTTAGTATAATAAATATGTCACTGCTAATACAAACTGTAAATTTTAACTAATTGAATATTCAGTTTTGTTTATGATAATATAGTGTATTTAAATTAGACATTTTACAAGAAAAAATTAACAATGTTTTGAAATTTTAGTGAAATGTTCAGAATGTACGTTACTCCATACCACAGACCACAAAGACTTGTTGCAAGGAACCAAGGCATGAAGCCAACGCGGAGCCTGGCCGGTGCCTAGCAGTCGCATGGCGATCAGTATGATTTATGCAATCGAGCTGTAAGGATCTGTTGTTTATGAGATATTTGTATGTAATAAAGGGTAAATGTGTTGTTGAAGTGTCCTAACCGAAGTGACACCGGTACCAGTGTGACGTCAAGATTTAATTTTGACAAGCGGATGTTAAAAATATACTTGAGAAAATAAATTTAATTTTCAATAGTAAAAAGTGTTTTAAATAAGTGTAGTGATAAGGGATATTTATATAGGAGTAGTGACAAGGTACGGAAGAATAAGAAGGAACGCTAGTGAGTATATAGATGAAAAAACTCGGTTAATAAATAAAAGTGACAGTGACATTTAACATAAATTATTTCTTTTCTGACACACATTTGGTTAACAAAGGTTTTTACAAAAGCTTTTATTTATTTATTTATTTTTCTAAATTAGACAGTTAAATTAAGTTAGGTTAGAAGATCCAAATTTGAGATTTCAAATAATAAAATAAGTGAAAACAAAAGATTTGGCATCCGGGTATTACCCGGAGCAAAAGAAAAGTATATGAAGGTCAAAAGTACACAAGAAATCAAAAGCAGAAGAAACAGTAAGAATAAGGAAAAAAAGAAGAATGAAGACTCGACGATGGTATCGTCCTCCTCGTCATCATCGGACGATGAGGTGAGGAGTGCAAAAATTGCCAGAACTTCCAAAAACCAAGAAACGATGGACACGACGGAGACGACACAAACGGAAAATTTGGGAAAAATAATGAAATTAAGACACCGTGCAATAGATGAACAAGACAAAACTTTTACGCACCCAACGACGAAGAAAAGGACCATTGAGAAGACAAAAGAAACAACAACAGAAAACAAGTTTAAAACATTGAAAGATAATAAAGATGTTAGCAAGGACATGAACGAGACAGTACAAGAAAAGAATACAACGACGAGCCAAAAAAAAGAGTACCACAAACGAAAACCAAAGCAAGAAAGACCACCACCAATAATAATACATGGTAAATTTGAAGACCAGAAAGGAGTAACAGCGTTCTTGAAGAATACAATGAGCAAAAGGTTTCATTTCAAAAATACCCCTAATAACACGGGGGTATATCTGGACGACATGAGAGACTACAAAAAGTGTATCGCCTATTTCGAGGATGGGAAAGTTAGTTTCCACACCTATACTCAGAAAGCAGAGAAAACCCATGGGTTTGTCCTACATGGGTTGAACGAAGACGTGGAACTTAATGAATTAAAAGAAGAAATGAGAGAAATTTATAAGATCGAAGTAAAAGAAATTTACAAAATGAGGGGAACGAGATTTCCCCTCTTCCTAGTAGTGACAGCCTCATCGGTAACATTGAAAGAGCTGACCAAGGAGGTAAAGTACCTCCAGCACACTGCGGTAGCCTGGAGAAGACATTTCAACAATAAGATCATCATACAGTGTCACCGCTGTCAAGCGTGGGGGCACGCGACTGCAAACTGTCGTGCCCCTCCGAGCTGCGTAAAGTGTGCTGGAGGGCACTTTACAAGGGAGTGTACCATAAACAAAAACCAGCCAGCAAAGTGTGTTAACTGTAAGGGGGACCATACCGCGAACTCTACAGAGTGTAAAATATACCAAAGAAAACTGGATCAAATCGAGTCAAGACAATATGTACAGCCGGCCCCCCAGACCAGGTATATCGCAGCGTTGCCACCACGGACAAACGCGTGGGTTAGACCAATGGTAGAGGAAAGTGGAGACCAACAAAACTACAACAGACATTTCCCAGAGTTGCCTGGAACAAGAAGAAGGCAAACCCAGATGGCCCAGTCAGTAATCCAGCAGCAGCAGCAACAACAGACGATGCAGCAACAACAACAAATGAGAACACCACCGATGGCAGCTGCAGCTGCAGAAAGCGTGGGGAAATTCACGGAGCTGCAGTCAGCCTTTCAGCAACTATCCGGCATCATAGACCTGGACCTGATGTTACGAAGAGTCAAGCTGTTGACAGGTAAGCTTGTTAATTGCAATACGGAACTGGAAAAGTTCGAAATATTTTTTAACTTTTGTCAAGATATCTCGAACAATGTCTGCTAAATTTTTAGTAGCTTCTTGGAACGCAAATGGTATCGGTAACAAAATTCCGCATCTTATAAATTTTCTGACGAGGCATAAAATTGACATTATGCTCCTTTGTGAAACGAAATTGACTAGACGCGATAAGCTCAAAGTCCGTGGATACACCACCATTAGGCAAGACAGAGACGGCAACAGAGGTGGCGGAGTGGCCATCCTGATAAAGTCCGACATTGCACACACTCACAAATCGATACGTAACACGACGATCGAAAACGTGAGTGTAACGCTGGACGGCGGCACACATATCACCGCCGTGTATAATAGACCTTTGAACGGCTTCACTGTGAACTGTCTTGATAGATTGGTGAATCGGGGAGGGCGCGGCCTGATCATCGGTGACTTGAACGCCAGACATCGAATGTGGAATTGCCATCGCAATAACGCAAACGGCAACACCCTGTTTGACTATGTAAATAACAACAATGTCTCCCTGGAGTTCCCGAATACTCCGACGCACTTCCCAGACAATGGTACTACGCCGACCACCATCGACATAGTCCTCAACAAGGGCGTGACTACCTCCACGCTGCCTGTAGCGTTGGAGGAGCTCACGTCCGACCACAATCCGATTTTAATTAATCTGCGTGGTGTGTCGAGGGAGGACGCCGCGATTGAGGTTACGTCCTATAAGAATGCCAACTGGCCGGCTTTTCGCCAGTTCATCAATGACCGGCTTGAAATAAATAGCAATATAAATAATGCCGGTGACCTGGAAAGTGCTGTGGACGTATTCACGACCATACTACAGGAGGCCAAACGGGGCGTTGCTGAAACTAAAACGATTGACCCGTACAAGGAACAACTTGACGACGCGGTCAGACAAATGATACGCGACAAAAACAGGCTAAGACGGCTTTGGCAAAGAAACAGAGATGTGGCTGCCAAGGCGGAGATGAACAGGCTGCAAACGTCAATTCGTAACTCCATAAACACCGAAAAGAATCGGAAATGGGGTGAAAAATTACATTCGCTTAATCCGCGAGACGGTTCGTTATGGAAAATGACAAAGCGTCTTAGAAACACGAGGCAGGTCATTCCAGCCCTGTTGGAAAATAACGCAAACGGCCGCCAGACGACGCACTTAAGAGACGGGCAAAAAGCCAACCATTTAGCTGATCAATTTGAATCAATACACAATCAAAATTACCCAAATAACGAAGATCACGACCGCATCGAAAATACAATTTCCCAAATATACGGTCATGGAGTCCAAATTCCTATGACGCGACAGCAAATTTTAGCAACCATGACCACGCCCGCAGAGTTGAAAAAAGCTTATCAGGACTCTCGCAAACAAGAAAGCGCCGGGATCGGACGGTATCGATCATAAGCTACTTAAGAATCTGCCGAGAAAAGGTATTGTCCAACTTACGCACATCACCAATGGCATTTTGCGTCTGCAACACTGGCCTAGCCAGTGGAAGAGTGCGGTGGTGTGTCCTATCTTGAAGCCGAACAAAAATCCGAAAACGGCTACTAGTTACCGTCCGATATCTTTACTATCGGCGGTATCTAAACTGGTTGAAAAGATCGTTCTGAATCGGCTAAACACTGCACAGGGCGATCTTGAAATCAACGATGATTTTCAGTTTGGTTTCAAGAAGGGACGTAGCACGACTCTGCAGATCGTCAGGATCGTCAATGATGTCAAGAGACAATATAATCTTGACAAGAGCACCGCCATGGTGCTCTTAGATATTGAGAAAGCATTCGATACCGTCTGGCTGCCCGGTATCATATATAAACTGCACCGGTACGACTTTCCGGGCCATTTAACGCAACTGATACACTCTTACTTGCACGGCCGAACGCTGCGAGTGAGAGTGAACAAAACTCTATCAACACAGAGGGACATTAGAGCAGGCGTTCCGCAGGGGTCGGTCCTTGCGCCAAAATTATATAACATATATGTGTCCGACTTTCCGCAGTTCCCGAACACCAAGCTTGCGATGTACGCCGACGATACCGCCATATACTGTCACAGTCACCATGCTCAGGCCGCTGGGCAGCTGATAAAGGCGCACATGGTAAGGGCGTCGGAGTACTACGCCAAGTGGAAGGTGAAGGTGAACGTCGCCAAGTCAGAGGCTATTGTTTTCACTAGAAAAAGAATAAATAATAAAATAATTACACCTATTTCGATGGGGGGCAGCCAAATTGAGACGAAACAAGACGTAAAATATTTAGGCGTAACTTTGGATAAAGGACTTTATTTTGGAAAACATATTAACGAGACGATACGTAAAGTTTATTCTCTGTCCAGGACTCTATACCCCCTGATGGCGGGGAATAGCAGACTAAACAGGGATAATAAAAAAATTAATTTATACGATGATAGTGAGACCAGCCCTAGTATATGCTGCGCCGGCCTGGTGTTCTGCGAGCGCGACGACGTTACACAAATTGCAGGTACTGGAAAACAAATTCCTTCGCCTCATAAGTAACTCAACAAGATATACCCCCATAAGGGAATTACGACAACTTTGCAACGACATTGTACCCATAGTGGATTATATCAGAGATACTTCACAAAAATTTTACGAATTTAAACTCTCTGATTGTCCACTAACCTCCAACATTACACAAATAAGGGAGTATAACGCGCCATTTCGAATAAAACACAAATTACCGTACCAAACGTTACCAATTTTCAGACAACATCTTTAGACCACGGTCTTCCCACAAAATGGGAGGACACTCCCACATTATAAAAGGGGCGCCAAAATTCCAAATTTTGTTCTCACTTTTCTCTTATTTTCTTTTTGTTCGTTTTTTGTTATCAAATATTCCCCAAAAAATTTATTCCAAATTATAAGCAAACCATCAGTAAATTGCGGCACATTATCATATACACGAAATGTCATTAAATACCCAAAAATAAGCGGAGTTGGACATTCCCGCTTCCCAATTCAGTATTGTTTAGAGGCGAGCTTTTTACTGTGACAGTTTGGCTCGTCGAAGCATTGTCAAAATTCAAAATTATTATACACAAATTTATACAATTTTATATATCCTTTTTGCATTATTTGAAAGTCTTATATCAACGGCGCATGCTTTTGCATGCGTCTTTGTTTTCTCGTTTTCGGAGTTATTATACAATTTAAAAATGTTTTTTTTTAGGTGTTGTATTTGTTGTTAATGTTTTAGTTTTAAGTCCGGACTGGCCCTGCCCGCCCGACCTAACAATTGCCCCGTCGCCACCTTACGCGGGGATGCTAGGTTGGTAATGGACCGGGTGTCGAGCGAGGACCATATACATTGTTTTCTTTAACTATTAATAAAATTGTTTTG
>JANEYF010001503.1:235000-275068 GCA_029963845.1 Rhamnusium bicolor | reverse complement strand
TTTCTAAAAACATAGTTTTCTTTAACAAGAGACTTTAACCCAAGAAAGCAAATCGATCAATAAATTACCAAGTCGCAAAAATACACCAGTTATTATTATTATTACAAGGAAATTACTGCAAAGTGCATCGGACCTTTATCATATCCTGTGTATAAAATTCCTTTAAGTGAGTAGTTGGAAGTTTCAGATAAACTAAAATACAACAGACCAAACTAATATTAGATCAGTGTCCTATGCAAATAAGTTCTATAAACCGTTGCAACCTGCTGTGAGGTAATAATGTCTGGTTTACCAAAATGTTTTACTTGACCCTTTGTATTGTGAATTCTACAGATTGTCCACCTAATGCGCGGAAGTCCAATATCTCCATTAATAAAAGTAATAAATGTATTTTTTTTGATGTGCTTACTTTCTCAAGCTGTATAGAATCAAAACAACACAAATTGTACAGGGTGTCCTATTTGCTCTATACGAAAAGCAACATTGTTTTTCTTGATGGCAACCTATATTTTTTATATTCTTTTCAGAATCTACGTGAAAAATAAAAGGTACTCAATGTATGATTCTCATGTGAAAATATTCACATTTTTCGAGATACAGTGTGTCCTACACACCCTTCCTCATTTTTTTTCAGATCAATTTAAAATTTTTATCAATTATGCAATTAACAAAATTGAATATATTTTTGCCTACAAAAAAATTTACTTCGTTCATGGCCTACTAAGAACGATTAAAATATATGAAAATTTAGGAAAACATAGTAGGCTTTGTTTTATTGAAAAATTTCATGTTCAGAATCGCAAACTTAGCCTATATATAAAGTTTTAGGAAAAACATTCATTTTTAGTATTTAACATATTCTAGTTAAAACATCAATTATAGTAGTCATTTTTACAAATACACTAATATTATTAGTATCAAGAAATTAACGAAATTTAACAAAAAGAACTTAATTAGCTAATCAAAAAAGAACTTAATTTGCAGAAGATGCAACTCATTTTGCAAAAATTCCACATAAATGTTTCCAGTTAAATTGTCTTCAAAAAGTATAATAAGTGCAGGTAGTCTTCCTCTGGTAATAACCTGAAGTTTTGATCATAATCCGGGTGTTCAAAAATGATGATTTATCCGTGAATAAATATTAGAAAAAGTATTTAAATACTCTCATTTTTGTCATAAAACTGCAAATGGTTTTGAAAATTCAGGTTCGATAATGATTGGTGGTACTCGAGGTGATAAGGATGAAACTTATTCATTTTCAGCAATTTATGCACCAAGCTCTTGGAAATTCACTGACATACCTGACGCTATATAAATAAACAATACCAATACCTACAACGTTCACCATATTTATCAACTCTTCCCTAGAATAGTTGATACTAAACAACTCGAAATTTTATTTAAATTCACTTTATTGAAGATATTTTTCTTGTCCTCAAAACTTTTTTCACGACAAAGAAACAGCGAAAAGATACTTTCATTTTTACTTTATTTTACCTAATATAAGGAAGTATAGTAATCGTGATTTTTTCCGACCTCGAGATTTTGATTGATATATACGTTTTGAACCCTCCTGAATCCATTCTGACTATTTTCCGAATGATGTCTGTCGGTGCGTGTGTGTGTGTGGATGTGTGTATGTGGGTATCCGCGATAACTCAAAAAATACTAATGGGGGACTTCCCAAATTTGGCAGTTAAGATTGTCAACAACATTTTAGGTGACACATTAAATTTGGTGAATGTGGTACCACCAGAAGAGACATAATAAATGAAAGAAGAAAAAAGGTACAATTTCGGGAAAAAAATTAAAAAATGTTGTTGCATTTCTGGCTGAATCTCGACGAATTATAATAAAAAAACATAACTTTATGAAAAAAAATCTGTCCGCATGTCTGTAGTATCGCGATAGTAGCCACAGTTTTTGAGATAAAGCTTTCAAATTTTGTACACTTGTTCTAAAGGCCAAAACAATGAAAAATTCGGTGATGAGCAAAATTGGTCAGCTGAAAGGGGTCCACGGGACCCAAACTTTTTTTGTATCTGTTACATTTCAATTTATTACAACTATTATTATTACTATTATATCACGCATTTTTCGAAATATAGCATTAGGTTTAAAAACTTCGTTTTGTGACGTACTTCGGGTCTATACAAGAGGAGAAATGTCACTTTGTCGCTCTAGAATACGGCGATAAGCTGAACTTTTATTACGGTGCGATCGCGAGCGCCTGTTCCTGTATTAAAGTGTAGAAACCACTTTTCTCCATTAGCAGGATAATTGAGGCCGGATAACTACAGTGAAGATACGGAAATGTCCAGGGGTCTAGAAAAATTAATATTATTGCTTTAAATACATTACACTACATACAGGGTTATATTAGCAAACAGATATACAGTGACGGAATTTAACGGTTAGCAAAACTGTATAAATAGCAGACGATTAAATAGTCAGAAGCAATATAGCAAAAATGACTACACCAGGCAATGTACGAATACTAGAAACGAGGAAGCAAACACCAATAGTAACATAATATATTTATAGGGATTTGATTATTGGTTGGTACTTGGTGAGTAGTATACCTGTAAGAAAATGTATGGATTAGCAACAAGGTGCCTTAAGGAATCGAATAACAGAACACGTTAATATGGCTACCTTGAGGATCGAACAGTACAGGTTCTCCAGCAGGACTTCGGGTACAGCAGAGACACGAAGGATATGATCTGTTAGAAGACAGTTACATTAAAACAATGGTACTTAAGGAATTGAATAACAGAAGGTGCGTATGTTAATACGACATTACCTTGAGGAGTGAACAACACAAGGTCGCCGGCACAGCTGAGGTACAGCATAAGTACGTGAGACGTGATCTGTTAAGAAGAACCTAGGAGAAAAATAAAAAAATAATAATATGGTACCGGAGTGTCAACAATAACCAACTCGCCTGCTTTGTCCAAACTTTCACTTACTGAGATTGAGATTCCCTTACTTAAAGGTAATTCCTAGGAACGACTGAGGATTGGCCCAACTGCTGCACACGGTGCTCGGACTGATCCCACGGTCTGATATTACTATATTAATAATATCAGTTAGAGTGGACGGGACGCAGAGAATCGACGCACTAGATAAGACTTATATCACAGTGACTTGTATCTTTTGTAGCCAGCTTGCATTAATGACAGAAAATTTTACAAGACATGTCAAAACTACGGTAATATTTTTTATATTGACCTGTAATATTTTTAAATCCGGATTTTACTTATTGAACGATGCATCACAAGAACTGTCACAACTGCTGCTCACGGTGCTCGAAGTAAGACTGACTCTACTGTCTGAAATTCCTATAGTAATTATTATTACTATATTCAGTCTCCTTTGCCTGCTATTACAGGCAAAGGAGACTGAAACGCAGAAAATCAACACACTAGATATTACTAATGTCACAGTAACTTGTATTATTTTGCAGCCAGGTTGCAATAATGATAGATAATTTATCAAAACTTACACCGACTTAGAAAAAAATTACTGACCTTTCTCAACAAAAAAGTGCGAATATGTTGAGAACTGCTGGAATCGAAGTTGATTGACCGTGTCCCAACACACAACAAATTTCACAATCACTGTTCAATGTTGCCACATCCTTTGTCAACACACAAAATGAAAATCTTGTTGTTGTAAAACGTGAATGACCTCTTTATACATGAAAACGGGTACAATTAATTTCCCCGCAGGGTGTTCCATATAATTCGATTAGACGTGCTTAAAGTTAGATTGTAGCCTTTACCAAAATTAAAATGTTCTCAGCGTTCAAATTACACCAAGGCCTAGCAGGACCTCCATCACGTTCTCAACGGAGCCATAACTCAGAAATATCGCTTGCTCGTTGTACAAGGGGTACAAATCATGCGGCATTTGGTGCACCTCTATTTGGCAAACGAGGTAGACGTTGAGCAGCATCTATAAAATATAATTAGTTACCCAGTATGCTACTGGAAAAATAAACCAATGCGCTTGTGACTTTACGTTAAAATATTAGTCAGAGGGTGGTAACATTTATCGTGTTTATTTTATGATTTCTTTATATCCTGAAAACGATTGATCTTTCTTGGAGGGAGAGGGTAGGCCGTTGGAACCAAATTACAACTATTGTCTATGGGCCAAATGAGGCCAGTTCTACCCTGTACAGAGTACGAAAATGCTATACACTACTATGATGATGTTTGTTTGTAATTTAGGGATATTATAGGTCTGCAGGTTTGCTTGCTTGCAGACCTGTGAATTCCGTGAATCTGTGTCTATACCAAATAGTAATTTTTAAAATGTTGTGTGAAAAATTTACCACACAATGTACTCACAAGTCACAACGTATTTCTTTTGCATAGAGGAACTGAAAATAAAATCTTTGTGTGTTTGTATGTGAAGTGACCATGTATCGAAACTCCCATCAGCTGTAATCGAATAGCACAAATATGTCGCCTAGTTAACAAAATGTGTTGTTTTAAGTGTATAATGCAGTTTTGAAAACTAATATTAATGGTTATTGGATATTTAAAACTATTTTTATCGTTTTATTTCGGTAATTTTGTGTGCTCAAAATAGAGACACGAGTTTGTATTTTAAGGAATCGTCTCCTATGTACAGGTTTATACATGAAAAAAGTGCCATTGGTTTAGATACTTTTATACCTTGAAAGAGAAGACTACAATATTGAACATGGAGACATTGTTAATTATTTAGTTTTTGAGTATAGTGCATACACAAAGAAAGAATTGTGTGTTTGTGGTTGAGTAAAGGAAGTCCTTTAATGAATTTCCCGCAAGAGAAACTTATTGTAAAGGTAAGAATAAGTTCAATTATATCACTCTCAATATTAGAGATTTCTTCACTGTAATTTATTATAATAGATTGGGTATATTTTCATTTTTAAATTGTACAATGCACACAAAGATGTAAATATTTTGAGTTTCCCATTTTGTATTTGTACAAGTATTTCCACAAAAACACAGATAAAATGAAAAATAATAAATTTAATTATGTGAAAAAATGTAAATCAATCAATCAATCAATAGTGAGAAAAATTTTTTTATTTGTAGTTGGATTCTTTAAAACAATTAAATTGAATCCATGGGTTACTGTATTGTACTTGTCTGGCTGTTACAAGATGTTTAATTTTTGAGTAAAATATTTAATTTTAAAAAGTGAGTTCGTTTTGACCGGTGGCTCAGTTAGATGTTATTTATCTAATTATTATCTGCTGTTGGAAAAATGAAAAAAAAAAACTGTCGCTGAGTATTGGACTTTGAGATAAAATATGGCAAAACTGCCAGAACTTTCGCACACGGCGAGGTCAGCGGTTCTCAAACAATTTGGTGTATTATTTAAAATATTTTTTTCTGCCACTTCTGAGGAACTTTTACTAAATAAAATTTTTAGCAATTAACTTCTTTTACCATGTACTACTTCCCATGAAAAATATATTCCCAAGTTCGTAAACACCCTGTATATATTGGGGATGCGCGCAATAGTCTATATAATATAGAGAAACAAATATCGTATATTTAAAATACCTGCATACGTGTATTAATTTTTATACTAAGAAACAAAAGGCATTACATAATAATATTCAGATAATATAAAATAAATTGTAAATTAGTTTCATATTTTACTACTAATAGTCATGCTAATACGAGAGTGTACTAAAACTCTAGTAAAATTAAAAGAAAATATTAAAAAATAAATAACTTCATTACAATCTCTGAGACTACATCCATATTTCCTATGTCTTTTAACAAAACATGCTCATTTTTATTAAAAATTACGTTTAAACGTATTTAAGTTATTAAATGATTTAATCTTTCAGGACTCCTTTGGGAAGGATTTTTCAAAATTTTGGCATGATTTTATTTCATTATAACTCATATAATCTAAATACTATAAGGCGCGACAAAGCGAATTTTCGAATATCCTATATGTCAAAATAATTTTTTTTCCTATTTAAGCGTAACCGTTTCGTGAATTATTTTCAAATTTTTTCTCACATAATAAAATATTTCGTCTATAAAAATACAGATTTAACTATTGATAAATGCATAAAACCAGTTAAATTGGCGATATTAGTATTTGCTAGGGCAGCACCTCATTCTGTTCAACCATCCCTATACCCATTTCAAAATTAAATGAACGGATTACAACCAAGAGAATATAAAAAGAGCACTCAATAAAATTAATTTCAATAAATCTGTGCCAGCGAAACCTTGTTGGTTGAGGGTAGCGTAAATGTATAATTTATCAAGGAGTAAATTGATTTGTTCTGGGAGCTCTTCTAGTTGCGGTCACTTCGGCCAAATTAGATTCTAATCCAATTAAAAGTTTGCCAAGGGTTATCATTGGTTGAGACTGACCGTCTGTACTCAATCTTTGTCCTGAAGTAGCACGAAGGACGAGAATTCGAGCTGCATGCAACATTGATGAGCAGGTGCCCACATGCCTATTTCAAAGAAAAATAAAACTCATGTCGGGATCAAACGTGATACCCAGTTAACAGACCCTGGCAAATTAGTTTATTCTTCTTTGAGTGAAACAAGTAATGCTAGTTTACTTGTTTCAATGTTTTTGTGGGTCGTATCAAAAGGTGTGTTGGTGTGTGCATATATAAAATTAGTCAAGTACCATGTTAGTAATGTACAAATAAAAGTTAGCCATTATACAAAGAACAGGCTTGCTAAATTTTACAACATAGTGTTGGTAATTATGTTGTATTATACATATTTTGGATATATTCTTGGTTGCAGTAGATTTGGTATATTTTCGGGGGTTACTTCGTGACTTGAGGGGCAGTTAAAAAAACATTTTTAGAAAATAAAACAAACAAGAACAAGGCCATATCAAGAAATAATGGTAGTTTTTCAAGCTTGTCTAGAAATATTTTTTTTAGCTTACTAAATTTGTTTATTCATAGCCACATTTTTCGCAAAAATTATTACTATATTCGCAAAAAGTTTGACTAACAAGAATATTTTAAAAAATAATTTGGTTTTAGTAGGTTTTTATTATTGTATCTATCAGACATATTTATAGAATTTAGTAGGGTCATAATAAACATTTTATAGCTCTTTTAACGCAAGTGTAAAGGACATTTAATTCAGAGGATATCAAATGCAGAGAGTTAATATGACAGCTTTACTACTTTATCCGAGTATTATTTCTCGCAGAAAAATAAAAAAGGTGCGATAAATCCTTCATAATATAAATCTAAACGTTAAACCAGCCAATCATCCTGTCTTCGAACTTCCATCCGACAAGAGTCGAGCCCGGATTTTAACTTAGGAAGATAAACATTTATTTCTATTGTGTTTTTTCAGCTTAAAATTCTTTTGTTAAGGCTAGACATTTCAATAGCCTTCTGGAAGCAACTCTAATTAAAAATATCCAACCAACTTGAAATGAAATAACAAAGTAGTACTTATATAAATTAGAATTATTTGGATCTTTAGAAAATAAATATTTTGCCGATTAATGATATCCAACCCTCTCTTTGAAGTTCCTTAAACAAGGAATGCTTCAGAATACCTAGTAAAATATGTAAATAAAAACTTTATTTAAATAGTTCTAATTCTAAAAGATTGGTTTTATTACACAGCTTAAAGAATTTCTTTATATTGTCTTGGTAATACACAAATATTAATTTAACTGGTTTGAGGCAACAATCAAATTCTACCAAAACAATTTCATTAGTTTTGATAACGGAATTAGATTGCTTTCCTAAACGTCAATTAACCTAAATTATTTTGTATTTAATAATTTTATTTTCAGATTAATATTTTTTTAGGTGTGAGATATTTTGGATAGGCAAATATTTCTTCACAAAATCCAATCTCTGATTAATCCTTTTGGCGCAAAGGTTTACTTAAAAAATTTGTTGAATAATTTATAGGACAGTAGTTTAATATCCAAAGAAGGTGCGAGAAGATACTGTAGCTGCCAGAAATAAAGAATTAAAGAATACCTGCTAAATTTCATTTACTTTTATGCAAAACCGGATAAGTCCAAATAAAAATTTTTTACAAAAAAATAAATATTTTTATAAATTTTTCAGTGGATTAAAAAATTTTTACTGAAATTAGGAAAGTTTTCTCTCGGTTTTCTGGAAAAAGTTTCTATACTATAAAGATACAAAACAGGCTAATTAAAGAAATGTAAAATATTTGGGTGTCGCTAATACTATTAAAATAAATACCTCCCCTGAAGTCGATTTGGTAGTTGAAATGCGATAAAATGGCTACAATACTTTCCATAAAAATAGATCGGCTTTACTTTCAATTTGCTATATTATGAACAACGTGCGATTTTTCTGGCAATGACCCAAAATGTATTATTCTAAATGAAATGTATATTTTCACCGATTTAGATAGATGCCTTCAAGACGTTTACAATGAAATTCCCTATATGATATAATTATTATTATGAAGAAATCTGGATATATTAAATTAATTATAAAACGATATGGTAAAATGGTTCTACTTTCATAAAAATAATATATAAAAATAAATTAAATTAAGTGTTCGAATTGTCGACTCGAAAAATTATTTCATCCTGAACGTTTTCCATGAGAGCTGAGATAATCATTATTATTTCCGGTTGTATGTGATTCTTTAAGTCAACCAATTTATGAGGCCTATTTATGTTAGGTTAGGTTAGGTTTCTTGTAAGTGGGTCCCTATGTACCCGCCACTGCGGCCTTCAGCACGCCTATTGTGACTCACGCCAAGTTATATTTCACCCAATAAGTTCAGTCTCTTAATGAAACTGATGACTTTATTGGGTGAGAATGTGTCCAGATCATCTGGCAGTAGTTGCCCTTTGCCAAATATTGAAAATCGGATCCTCTCCACAGCGGAACAGGTACATAGGATGTGGTCTGCCTTCTCATCATCTTCCAGGCACAGACGGCACTCGGCGTTGTCCGCTAGGCCGAGTTTATGCAGATGGTAGTTTTGTCAGCAGTGGCCCTATTTATGTTAATTTTCCTTTTTAAATAACCCCACAAGAGAAAATCAAGTGGGGTTATACCCGGTGATCTTGCAGTTCATTCAATAGACCTTCTTCTTCAAATCCATCTGTTTGGAAATATCGTGTTCAGATACTTTTGGACAGCCCGTTCATATTGATGTGGAGCCCCATCTTTCTGGAGCCAAAGTGAGTCATTGGAAGGATCAAAATTTTCTTGGTTTGAAAATAAAGCCGCTAATGCAGGAATCAAATTATTATCAGATAACGTTAATTAGTAAGATTTCTTTAAAAAAAGTAAGGTTCCAGAATTACATATAATTCCTGCCCATTGACTTTATATGAGATTCCAAATTTCAGTATGGGTTATCCTCAACTCAGTATCTAAAATTTTGTTCAGGAAAAATATCGATTCATAGGAAAATATTATTACTTGTTTTATAAAATTATTATTATCAATATGCATTCCAATTATTTCTTCGCAAAATTGTGTTCTATCAAAATTTTTTTTCTGATAACAAATGGAAAGGAAGTTATCCTGAAGGTGGTTGGAACCTTTGATGTTAAGCTATGTCTATTGGCATTATTTGGAGATAATTAAAACTAGTCAGTTTTAATCATCTTCAGATGGTGCCAACTTGGTTGGCAAAACGCGCGTCGTATGCAGTATATGGTATTTTGGTGTCAGTAAAAGGAAGTCAAATAAAAAACCCCCCTTACAATAGAACTTTTTGGTATTCACTGTATATTTCAAGAAAGTTATAGGGAATATGCAAATTTCCTGGATTTCATGATATAGTACAATTTAAACATGTAGATGACTAAGTGGTAAACCTCTACAACTTTCGTCAAAAACTAAATAGTCAATTTTGTAACACATTGAAAATAAATTAACTAGAGCTAATTTATTTTCTCTTTTAACAGTTTTCCATGTTTTTATTAAATTAGCCTATTATCTGATAAATTATAAATTTTAAAAGTTTGTTAATGGTCTATTAAAAAATAATCGTTATTTAATAAGAATTAAGGGAAACGAATTGTTCTGTTAAGGAATCTAATTGTAAGCCCAATTAATTTTCACAAATGTCGGATGAAGGATAATTAAGATTAATTTTTGGCCACTGGCAAACAGCACTGTAACAATTTAAATATGAATTATTTATTTCAGTACAAATATTTTGTAATAAGATATTTTCTTTAATATTTTGTAGAAAGTTTATTACTACTAAAATTACACCTACATTTTATTACCGAGGATTATCTGATATTTTAGTGAAGTGATATGAAACTAATGAGGGTAAAACACGCCAAATCTCGGGTTGGGACCTTAAACAAGGAACCGCAGCACATTTGAGTCATAAAATGGACATAATGAGTAATACTAATAGGTCTTATCTACTCGAGTTCAGATCATATTCACACATGGCCGAACTGCGGTCATCATGCGAAAGGCAAACGCTGCACTTTTTGTTGAAAGGTATAGAGGGAGGTTTGAAAAAAGCCAAATAAATGTACGAAAATAATGCTAGATAATAGGACTATTTATTTATAATTTAAAACACTTAGTAAAAACTAATAGAAGAAAATAAAATTGTATATTATTAGGAATCAATAATAATAATTAAAGATGGTTGGTTGTGAGAAAGTCAGGTGTAGCGACCGCGTGAACTTCGCCTGCGCAAACTCACGCAAAATTACAGTTATATGGGTTTACGTAAACATCAGTTCACTTTGTCCAGGCATATAGTTTGTTTATTGATTAATAAGATAACCTTACCTTTATCATCGCGTATAATAAATTTATATCTTAATTTGTCGATTTACAATGGGTATACCGGAACATACACACAACATAATGTTGTGTTTGTCAGCACCATTTGAATGAGTGGAGTACATATGATTGTAGGCTACATATCGCGAGTGTCAGCTATATACAATACAACAAACTAAAATAATCCCTACTAGGCGTTTATTTTCGATTGAATTTTCATGTTGAGTATGTGTGGTATTCCACAATAGATATTAAAGAAAGAACATTTTCTTTAATAAACAAGTATGGCTAACTGTTGATGAAACCTATGAAGCAAAAACTAATAAGAAGGGTAATGTATTAATTCAAATTTTAAGTCCAAAAGGGCCATCGAAGGGTCATAAAAGGTTGGAAATCAATAATGGGCAACATGGTTGCAAGCGGCGTTTTATTATAATAAATATTTCGAACAAGTTAAATTGGTAATTTCACATTCAACCCCAAGACTTTAACACTATAAAGGAAAGTCAGCAGCACTTGAATAATGTACAGGTCGCTCACAGGAGTTGCTCACTATAAATAAAAATTATAGTATATTATTAACAGATGCCGTCGAAAAATTCCAAAGTAGTTGACCCCTATCTCAATCTTCGGAAAATTGGACAAAATAAACTTGGCATTATAGGTGTCAACGGATTATCCTGGAGTTCCCAATAAATTTCAAAATATGTAAAAGCAAAAACCCGGATATAAGAAAACTGCATGACTTTAAAGTGTACCTAAGTGTAAAACACTTACGTAGTTCTCCACGAAACACCAAAACACTATATACTGCACTCGACGCGCGTTTCACCAGCCAAGTTGGCATCATCTGGAGATAATTAAAATTAACCTTTTGCTAACAATGTACCCTATTTATACCTAAACTATTGTCACGGTTCGGTGATCCGTGACCTACTAACCAATAAAGCGGGCTACCTGGAATTGGCCCTTTGTCACTATTCGTACTATTTTTACACTTTGTGACTTCCAAGCTTTTACATGCATCCACCTGTCTAGTATTTGTTACATTCCTAATTAAACTTAAATTGCTATTATCTATTTTGTGGTTTTTCTCAAACGAATCTTGGACAACACTAGACTTACCTGTTCTACCATATTTGAGATGGGCCATATGCTCTTTGAATCTAGTTTGAATTGATCGTCTAGTTTGTCCAACATATTTTTGATTACAGTCCTTACAGCTAATTTCGTTTGTTTGAATTTTGTCTTTTGGATGGCCTAAAAGTTGTTGTAGTTTATTTCCTGATGAATGATCCACTGCCATAACTATATCTTTAAAAAGCTTACCAATACCACGGGTGATTCGAGGATCAAATGGAATGGATACAAATTTCGGATTTTCTCATTCATTTTGAAAGGTCGAGGAATTTGGAAGTGACTCTTTAAATTTTCGTTTTCTAATTTTTTCATCAATTAAATTTGCAGAATACCCATTACTCGCAGCTGTATCCTTAAACAATGTCTTTTCTTTTTAAACTTCTCCTTATTGAGGGGGAAGCTTCCATCGTCTATTAAGCTTTTAGGCAATCCAATAGACAAAATTCAAACAAACGAAAGGTCGGGGATTTACGAAATTAGCTGTAATTACTGTAATCAAAAGTATGTTGGACAAACTAGACGATCGATTCAAACTAGATTAAAAGAGCATATGGCCCATCTCAAATATGGTAGAACGGATAAATCTAGTGTTGCCCAACATGCGTTTGAGGAAAACTATAAAACTGATATTAGCAATTTAAGATTAATTAGGAACGCAACACATACTAGACATTTGGATGCATTTGAAAGCTTAGAAATCACAAAGTGTAAAAATAGTATAAATAGTGACAAAGAGCCAATTCCAGGTAGCCCGCTTTATTGGTTAGTGAGTCACGGTTCATCGAACCGTGACAATAGTTTAGGTATAAATAGGGTACATTGTTAGCATAAGGTTAGTTTTAATCATCTCCAGATGATACCAACTTAATTGGCGAAAGTGTTTTGGTGTTTCATGGAAAACTACGTCAGTTTTAGCTTCGCATCAAAGGTTCCAACCTATTCCAGACATACCTAAGTGATGGAAGTGCTACTGTCAATAATATTTTGCATGAGCAAATATTACATCTTTGTTTGTAGACCGTTCATTTTCAAAGTACACGTTGACGTTTGCAGCAAAAGGTAAAAATTTATCAGAGGATATAGAAACTTTATTAATGATGCAGGTGTTTGCTGAGCCACAGATAGCCATTCATTGACAAAAAATTAAAGGTAAGCCTTTGTAATTAGTTGCACATACGTTAAATGGCCACGGTAATCCGGCGCACCAGTGGAAATCACACGTTCAACCATCTTTAATAATAATAAAAAATTAACATGAAATGTCTAAATATTTTGGAAATTAAAAAGCTTTGTCAAAATATCCTTTTCAAAAATAAAAAATTCAAGGGAATGTGATGTTTTATAATTACTTAAAAATATAATTGATGTATTCTTTTCTGAAATCCTACGTTAATTAGTCATAATCTCTAGTCATTACAACAAGTACAACACACTATGGGAAGCGCCTACACAGGAGCAGGCCAAAAATGGTTTTGTGGAAAGTCCAAGTGAAGGTACAACAAGAATGAAATATTATAGCATAATGTAATGTTAAGCTTAAAACTTGTTTTTATTATATGTTTCCGTAACATTACTATGTTATGTAAATGCTCATATTGACATCTGATCCTCGAAGATCAATAGATCTCGTGGAATAAAATAATACCCTTTTCGAGGCTCATATTCATGGCGAATTTATGTATTAAATATGTACTAAATGGCGGTATTTATTACATCAACTTTTATACGATATATAATATGAAAGTATTTCGTTTTAATTCCCCTCTTTTTTTAACAATTCTTGAGAGATTTCTCTTCCTGGTAACTTAGGTATTTGACTAGAGTTTTAAATATTATCAGGGTGTGTCCGGGTAAAACTTATTATGCTGATGTCAAGGGCATAATATAATGTATAACGGCATGAAAGAAAAATCTTGTATTTTTTGCATTTCACTTAAAAAGATGGTTCATACAAAATAAGTCATGTAGGTCATTGCGGGTTCTCCCTGTTGTATCGGTTGTAAACTTTATGGTCTATCATCCAAAAGAAGTCGAAAACGAAAGCTACTAAATTATTTCATGATTCCGGGCTGCATCACATTTATCATTCATGTATAAGGGCTGCGTTCTATTGGAGATAAGTTAGAGGCTTCTATTGTGAAATTTGTACCATGTTCATCACCAGAAACTAACACAATTGTGCACCAAATACTACTTAAACAAGATATTTCAATTCTACCTTATATAAAATACAAAGCGTTGAGTATATTGTTGACCTAGGTATGACGAGAGTACAGTTTCAATATTTTAGAAAATATTTGGATGAGAAGGAGTGTCAGTTTTACAATCAAATAGGGAAGCAAAACAAGAGTACTATCCAATCACCAATACAAGTGCAAGGGTCATATTTTCGATCCTCCTGGATGACACTTTGATCGGTTTCAGTTGATATGGCTAATCGGATGGAGTTAACGTTGTACAGCAATAGGGATACGACGTATTCTCACGGCAAATGAATACAAACAGTTGCTTCCAGGGGACAGTATAATAAGATCAGGTGCAATATTATTTGCTGCGTCTGTCTTTCATACCAAACTTGTAGACGAGGTGAAAACTGTAGTATGGCAAAATCCTACCCAATCTTCTGTACGATATTGTCGGCCGATTTCGATAGAGTTACGTAAAGTATCACCAAAAAAATGAAAGCAAGAAATTGAAACCCAAATTATAGAGCTAAACCCTTCTTTGGTTGAAAAAAAATGGCTATAGCATTTCAGTAAAATATGAAGAATTTTATACCATGATGGAAAAATTTCCCAGATATTGAGAGATACTTCATCTAGAGCTGTTTGTGAAGTATGTGGAGCTAAACCCATAGAAATAAATGATTTAAAGTTTGTACAAAAGCGTCCATAAAACGAGGATTCCTTCAAATATGGACTTTCTACTTTACATTGTTGGATACCGCTTCTGGAATTGGTTCTCTATATTTTATATAACCTTTCGTTTAAAAAAGTCTACAATATATGAAAATAAGATTGAAAGCGCAGCAAAGAAATCAAACTTGCAAAAACGTTTTCGTGAAGAAAAGAATCTAATTATCGACCAACCACTTCAAAATTACAGAACCAACGATACCAACATCACTGGTTCTGTAATACTGAAAGATAATATTTTCAAAATAGTACAGCTGCTGTAACTAGTGTTGACGAAGGTTTAATATAGAAATTTCACTTTATTCTTCAGACATTGTCATATGGAATAAAAATGAACTGACATAAATTTGGCGAATATGCCCTACAAAGAGCAAAACTTTAAGTAAATAAGTATGACTGGTAATGAATGCCGTCATCTGTGCACAAAATACTCATCCGTGGAAAAAATATCCAGACTTTTGATACAAATCTTTAATGTATTTTCCTGAATTATTTAGATCATGTTTAAATATTTGAATAAAAATAACGGATTAATCCGTTACTCACTAAAATAACATGCCTCAAATAAACCCCCCTGCGAGTTAATATGTACTTTTTGAATAACTTTCAATTTGTTAATTGAATTAATATTTAGACTTAATATAATAATAATTTTGGTGTTAAAAATGTTTGTCTAAAATTCACTCAATATTATTAATGAAATATTATACAGGGCGATGCTCAGAGACTAATCTGGTGAACTTCATCAATAATTTATGGGAGTTAGATCCAAAAGCGAACAAACTGAAAATTTCAAAAAATGTCGGCAATTTCAAATACTCAGATATATTTATCTTAAATCACAAACACAAGAATACTTTAAGCATCATAAGGAGGATTTGAAAATAAGAAATTTTCCTCTTTTTAAATTTTATCGTAGTAGTTGTCATTTTTAAGAAATTTAATGAAACATTGTTATAAGGCGATTAATCTCTATTATTGCATCTGTTTGTTAATCGGCAATTATGAATCATTATCTAATATGGATATGTCAACTTCCATTTACTAATATCTAGAATATGATGGAAAGTTTTGATTTTTAATTATCTCCGAAAGACATATTTAAGAAAATAAACTATTTTCATGTAACAGTTACCTAAAATGTAATAAAAAATGCAATGTGTTAGTCAGAAAATATAAGAGGTATATACATAAAAAATATATTTACTAATACGTAGGGATTAGTGACTGAATTAAACAAATGTCAGTGATAAATAACATATTATGAAAGTTGTTTTTATTGATTTTATGTCAATTATTCAATATGAACATTTAGAACAATGTTAACGAAATATCCCACTTCTGATTATTTCCTATAAAAAATATGCATAGGCAACTGGAACATCTAATAGTTCTCATGGGTAAAATTTAAGAATAGCAACTCGCACAAACAGAAGAAATTAGTTTCAAACATTAACATTCCACCCCATTCCTGAATGGACACTAGATCTAGATATAGTATGTATGGCTCTTAATTTGTACAGTATACGTATATTTTATCACTGATTCCAGCGAACTTGGTTTTTCTTCCTTAAAATCACTGTATTAATCATGTATATAAAATGGCGAATGCGCCATGTTAAATTTATACATACATTGTTTGAACACAGTAGTCTCAAATCCAAAATACCCATTTTTTAAAGAACGTATCTAAGAAAAACTACATAGAGACTTAGAATATAAGGAGATGCTAAATATTTTCTTGCAATATTTCTTTTAAAGGTAAAATTTTAGGGTGATGTTTGATATATGATACATATTCGACCTAAGATGGAAGGATTCTGACACTTCTCTTCATTAATTAACATAACTAAAGAATTATGTTTACAAAGACAACTCAAATCACTCGCAAACGAGATTAGCTGCTAGCACTGCTCACGATATTCCGAGGGCTTTTTATTTACACTCATGAATGAGATGATCTACGAAAAAACTGAAAGGGGCAAAAGTTTGAGATAAAATGGTGCATCCAAATAAACAAAACGAAAATGCGTTCGGTTGCAAATAACTTTTTTATGTAAAATTCTATATATTTCGTCTATACTGCCTCAAATAAAGAAGCTGCACTAGTGTCTCACTCTGTGTGTGATGCGCGCAGTAGTAGCCTTTTCTATCTCACTACGAATCATAAACCTATTAATTACAGAAACTCCACTAATACTTACTTTACCAAATTTATTTTTATGTAAAAGTTGTGAAATGAAATTTCTATTTTAGTATTAAATTTCGAATTGTGTACGATTTTTTTTTTTTCGTCAACGCTGATTTATAATTTGATGACTTTAACTACTATAATAAAATTTTAATTAATGTGTGTCAGTGTACCGTTAGAGAAAACTCTATCTTTTACATCAAGATCCCACCACTTTGTGCCTACGAATTTTGACCAACATTTTGGTAGTTGGAACCAAGGTATCGTCACAATGCATTATTAATTAATATATTAATACAATTTTTAATATTGGACTTATCTTTTAGTTAGATTTTTAGCTTCATTATTTTGTTACGGGATCCCTTTTGTAATACACAGATTTTTGACACCTAAAATTACCGTCAACATTACTCAACCTCACGAAAATATTTTCTCACCTCATCAAATGCAGAACGTTTTCGAAAGGACGAAGGAGGTAATTCTAAGGATATAGCACATTCGCGACTAGTACATATCATCAACCACTTCTGCTTAGATTGACATCCTACCGTAGTAAACCGTAACCACTTATACCTGGACATTGCTGCACCAACCGCTTGCCATAATACCGTTAGTTGCTTGATGTAGATAACAGTAGTAATAGATACCGTAACTTAGCTAGTTTTGATTCGCCGCTTATTTGCTTGTGTACCTATTTGTAGTAAACATTTAAAGCATTCCCTGCTGACAGTAATACCATAGAGTAGTTTCAGTAACTTAACTGTGTTTGATATAACTGATCACCACTTTTCATAACCTCTTGCTTGGTTTCTTTGGTTGCTTCTGTGTATCATAGATCACTATTTACGTTGTATAAATATATCTAGTTCTTTTGTTGTGTATTTTATTTTTTTATTATTCTACTGTGAAACCAGTGCTGAATATAATATAGTAAGTAAACTGACAACCATACACATCGAGACCCCTGGACATTCTGTTTCTTCATTGAGTTATCCTCGCTCTATCATACCGCTGATAGAATAAAGTGGTGTTTCTACACTCTAAAACAGGAACTGGCGCCCGAGACTGTACCTAAATGAAAAGTTCAAAGTACCTCTGTGGTACTGAAGTGACAATACGTTACACAACAAAATACGACATTGTTGTTTAGCACGGTTACGTCACAGTATTAAATAATTCACTAGATAATTATTTTAACAATTTTGATAAAGAATGATTAAATAATTTTCTCAACAATAATGTAGGTAATCACATATTTTGTAAATAATAATATTATTATTTATCTAAATATATAGTTTAACATGCAAAATAACGTTAACATGTGTTAAATATGTATACGTTGCTGTTTATCAAACAATGGTTAATTATCAATTTGACCTAAACTGTACTCTGACCAATTCAGTTAAATTATCAGCATTCAGTTGCTTGATGAAAAACATTAACATCTGATTGTCTACAAAATAATTCTCTTATCTATTGATTTTTTTATATTTTTCTGATATTGGAAAATGAAATAATATTAATCCTTTTTTTTACATATTAATTAATTGAGTTATTACAACAAATAATTCATAAAAAAAGATAAAATTGCATATGCAAATATAGATTTAGGCTAACTTGTTTAGTCTGGTGGCTGATGATGAAATATAGGACAATATAGTGTATCCGGAAATTCCGTTGCCATATTTCAGGGGGCAATTGTTCATAGGAAAATATGAAGAAAACGGGTTTTTATTTAATATCTCGGGAACTCCTCAAGCTGCAGACACGTGCTTTAGCCCACAGCTCATTATTTATGAGGCCACCATTTAATGGTGTTAATCAAGATAAACCTCAACAGGGCCGTGCGGAGCAGTGGTAGCTCCAATTACTTTACATCCCTTTTTTTGTCTTCATTTATTTATTTTTATACGATTTCCAACTTATTTTAACACAAAAAGATCCTCTTCTCCCAAGATCGTAGGATCAACCGTTTTCAAGAAACTTGCTTAAAAAAATGTATTCCAGGATTTATGGAATTTGACCAAAATAGCGAAGTAGGCTTGTATTAATTAACTCAAAAACGTCATTTTGTGATTTTCAAAAGAGAAATTGTTAGCGTTGTTTGTACAATTGTTATTTTAGCCCGAAATCTAAAAATGCCCGAATACACATTCTCAGAAATGGCCGACATGCATTTCATGTATAGCAAGCTAAGGGAAATCATCGCGAGGCTTGTTTTATTGTACTAAGAGGTTTCCTGACCGCCAGATTTCTTGCAGAACAACATTTAGCAATTTAACCCAACGATTTAAAGAATATGATATCTCTAAACCTAGACGAAACTATTGTGGAAGAAATCGTTCAGTCCGTATCCCGGAAGTTGAGGAGAGGGTCCTAGGTCGGGTTGCATATAGTCCGGTAACCAGCACTAGGAGAATTGGATTTGAGTAAAGGCTTTCTAATAGTACTCTTTAGGAAATTTTGAGTGAACAACTACTCCGTCCTTATCATTTACAAAGGATTCAATCACTCAAACCTCAGGATTTTCAACCCAGGGTACAATTTTGTGAATGCTTGAGAAGAAAGTGCCAACGGACCCTCTTTTTATTAGCAAAATTCTATTTACTGACGAAACAGGATAAACCCTGCTTACTATGGCACTTGAGGTTAATTAAAATTAACCTCAAGGGCCACAGTAAATTTCCACAATAACCTCGTGTGGGCAGACGAAAACCCTCATGTCGTATTCTTTGAAACCAGATTTCAAGACAAACTCTTCATTAATGTGTGGGCGAGGATTTTTGATGATCGATTAATAGGACCATACATTTTGACCCCACGTTTGGATGGTCCATATTATCTAGTATTTTACAGGTTTATTAATCGTATGCTATGCCAAACAATGCAAGAATGTTCTTTATGTATGACGGTTCTCTACCATACTTTAGTATTCTCTTTAGACAACATTTCAATCAGGTCTATCCTAATAAATGGATAAGACAAAAATGTTTAGTTTGTTTTGGGGAAATTAATTTCAATAAAATTTTGTCATAATAGTCGAGGCTTATGAGAACCCTAGACTTTCATTTATCATTTTTATTTTTATATGCCGATGATACTTTGACAAATATTCCAGAGAACAAAATTGAGTATACTTTACAGGTGTTCAATAGTGTAAATGATAAATTACAGTTTACAATCGACGTGGGAAAATATAATTGTTTCTAGATATACTTATAATAAATAAGAACAATAGTTTAATACCAAACATATAAAAATCCAAGAAGTTCCAACAGAATTCTAAATTTTTATTCGGAGCATCTATTTAATCAAGAAATAAACTTAATAAAACATAATTGAGATAAAATCTTTGGCCAGCCATATGAATTTCAATCAAAAAAATTTAAATGTATTGGAAAAAATTGAGTGGTAACAAATACCCCAAAAAATGTGTACACAGGTTATTAATAATAAAACCAACATTACTAAAAATTTTAACTACAGTAAACAGGCAAGAACTCAAGTACTACAAAATCCCGTACATGAAAGAACTATCCAATTCTTTAATTCGAATTTTAAAAGCGAGTAACTCAAACATAGCTCTATACAATACAAAAACCATCAAACCTGTACACGAATGTCAAAGATGAAATTAAGGACGAAAACAAATTAAATATTTTTCATTTTTCAAATATCACACATTGTAATGTATATAACTAAACAGCTACTGAGAAATAAACAGAAAGCATAAGTATGACTATAATATTACAGAGACAATCCTCAAAAAAGTAGTCTCAGTTTGCACCATTTTGAGACTGGGCATGTTTTTCTTCTCAAAAACAAAAATTTTAGACTCGAAATAAACTATCAAAAGAGGGTTTCTCTAGAATGTATAATTAAAAATTTAAATAGTAAATTGACGATGCAATGTTGATTATGTAAATTAATTTACATTTTCTTATTATTATTATTATTACTATATTAAGACATTGATCCATCCATATAAAGTTTATTTCAAACTTATTTGCACCATAACAAGCGTCGGCTTCTTTGACGGCGGTACACCAAACGAAAGAAGCCGAAATTTTTTATGTTGCACATAAGTTTGAAATAAACTGTACAGTAAAACACGAGAGAAAAAAATTAAGAAAATTGTAATAAAAAATATCATATTGATAAATATTTTAATCTGCAGTGCTTCTTTACAGTGTCTGGTTGGATGCCGACTGTTTAAATACTTGTTTATATATTTATGTGAAGAAATGTTTTTTTCTTTATATATATTTAAAAAAAAAAAATAAAATATATATATATATATATATATATATATATATATATATATATATATATATATATATATATATATATATATATATATATATATATATATAAAATGTGTTCTTTTTGGGAAACGATGTCAATTCTAATTTATTTTGTTTAAACTATGGTAAGAATTTTGTTTCACCCATTAAATTAGTTCCTTGATTGTAGCCCTTATCAAAAAATTATCGAAAGGGTTTAATTTAATAAATTAGTATAAAATTCGAGGATAAAGAATTTTTACCTTTGTAATTATTACAATAACTGAAAAAAAATAATTTTAAATTGCATGTTGGTAAAGACAGCATTTATATATTCTATAATTTCTATACATCAATATGATAATTTATAAATCTTCAGTTCACTGCTTAAATTAATTTAAAAGGCAAGTATAAATATACATCTATTTACCAAATAACAAATGACTATTTTGTATTCTGTCTAAAATAGAAATCAAATTGTCTTACAGTAGCATCATTTATTTGAGTAATAGATAAAATATGGTAGTAAATATACTTAATAAAAATTCATGTTCAAGTACCACCTTGTAAGCTACGGAGAACGTGCACTGAAACATGGAAAATTAAGTTAAATTGAGCTGCAATACTTGCACACTTCGTTTTCGCACACGTAGGCGTTTAGTAATAGTTTTAAAAAATGGAGCTAAATCCAATTTTCATTAATCTTATCTACCGAAATAAATTTGAATTCTGTCAAATATTTAATGGTTTTACTAAGTTTTAATTTCCATATTGGTTTTGAGTTAAGATTTTAGGTTTTAAAATATGACGCAAAATTCTATAATTTATAACGTGTTTTATATTAACATCACAATCTTTAACAATTAATTACATTGCAGGGGTAAATAAATCATTACCAATTAATAAAGACACACTTTGCTCAGAAAGATGTGATATGATTACATTAAAATTGTCTTCATTTTAGAGTGAATAGAATATTATGCGCAAAATGAAGGATTTGTCTAAATTAAGAACCTCTTTTAAAATGTGTGAATACTTTTAATATTATTACATTCTTTTTTTCAGAGAAACTATGTAAAAATTACCAGTTTCAACTTTCACTAGTAGATAAAAACATAAAGAAGAAGACGGAGAAAGAAATTGCCAAAGACAAATATTAGGTATAAATAATATTTTATATTTTTTAAATTTCATAGTACAGTGAAATTATCACAAGTTTCGACAATTTCTTCAATGTTGCGAAGAAATTGAAAGTTTGAAAATCTGGGTATTATAAACATGCTACTCCAATACAGATTGTTCCAGTTTCCAAGGCGACAACTTCAGTAATCTGTAGGGTATATAAAAATAATTGGAGTTTCATCTATAAACATAATTCGAAAAATGCACCATAACTTAGGTAAGGGGGTTAAGCTTTAGTAAAAAAATTTTTAGTTTAATATCTAGGCGACGACACAAACTATCGTTTTCCAATTTGGCACACCATCTTTCTATGTAAATTTTCATCTACAATTCAATTCAAAAGTAGTAACAAAAAGTCATTGGCGTAGATACGGGGTAACATTTTCTTTTTTATAGAAACATGTTATACGCCAATGAATATTTTACAAAAAAATACTGAATTACCAAATTTCCTACGGAATTCTGAAGAAAAATAGGGTTTCTATAAAATTTTGATAGAACAAGCCGTTTTCGATTTACTTATTTGTAGTTAAAATCTTTTGTTCAGACATTTCATATCATTACTTAAAAGTGAGCAATACAAAAGTTAACTCTACAAAACAAATAACAAGAGAAGTACCACAAGTATTCTGTGACAAAAAAATACTCATTTTCACGCCACCATGAGAGAGGTAGAGTATACGACGTGTTTTTTTAAGTGGGGTCCTCTATAGACCCAATCCAAAACAAGAGATAAATTTTTTTTTTTTTTTAAGAAACTACTTAAACTATAATCCGCCTATTTCAATGCACTTCCGACACCATCACATCAATGAATTAACAGCGGCAGATATTTGAACTAGATTTTGCCGCATTTTATTACAAGCTTGCTCAATCCGTAAAACTAATAAACTAATTCATCTTGGATATACTGGAGTATCATAAACCTAATATCACCAGACGTGCAAGCCTAATTGGTTGAGATCCGGTGATCTTGGTGGCCAGGTTACTGATCCAATGTCATTAATTATTTCGTGATGCGTATCATTTATTCCTAATCGACCAATCCAATGCTGTGGATAATTTGTATGTAACAATTATGTTCCAAAATGCGCTGGAGCACCACCCATTTGTATCCTGGATATTAAACAATTCGTTCCACGCAGCACCACCATTGTATCCCACTATCATACTGAATTCATCTTGAAATGACCGCGGACCAATAGCATGAGGATTTTCCTATGTGAAGATTGTGGCAGTTCATTACTACTTGTTCTAGTGAATGTCGATTGATCGATCCATAGAATTTCGTAAAAAATCAGGATTTCTTGTGCTGAATTTAAAGTCAAAATTTCAAGCGCTTTTCAACATCCCCAGGACAAAAGTATTGCACGGGCTTTTGATAAGAATGTCTGGGGTTATCTCGTATTATTATTAAAAGCTCTAAGAATACGATTCCGTTTATTAATTCTACAATTTCTGTTCTGTTCATTAATCACATGTAAGTCAGAAGTTACAAAAACGGTAATGTCTTCTAACGAAAATGCGAAAATCTGGAAGCCTTCTATTTAAAAAACATCTTTGACACTCTCGCCTTGGCATTTCCATCACAGAATCCGTAACAGTACGATTATCTACATATCTTTCGTTATTCAAGAGCATAACTTTCAGAGTTACAATTACAGAGTAACAACACAACTAACCTCAAAACACACACAGTTACTGCAATAGTGACTTAACAATCATTAATCTTTATTTGAATGATAAATAGTGTTAATTGTTTTGCGGGGCCAGCTTATTTAATGCTCTCTTTTAAGACGATGATATGAAACATTTGTATAAAAGAGTTTAACTACAATTTATAGAAACACTATTTTCTTCAGAATTCCAATGTCAATTTAGCAATTCCGTATTTTAATCAAAAATATCCAATGACGTTAACATATTTTTAAAATAAATATAGTTTAAAAAAACTAAAAAACACGCTTTTAAGGCACATAAAACTAAAAAGTGAAAAATAATTATTAATATAAACTGAAAACAATAATGAACGAAATATACTAGTATTTGTGAAAAAAGTGGGTTGCTCGATATACGAAAAAATGGCACAAAGCGCCCCACGCTTTTTTCACAATAATACTAGTATTTTTCGTTCATTATTGTTTTCAGTTTATATTAATAATTATTTTTCACTTTTTAGTTTGATGTGCTTTAAAAGCGTGTTTTTTAGATTTTTTTAAACTATATTTATTTTTCACTTTTTTAGTTTGATGTCCTATGAAAGCATGTTTTGTAGTTTTTTTTAAACTATATTTATATTGCTTATTGATGCTGATATTATAACATATTACGATCCAACAGATATTTCTGAAATAAAAAAATATTTTTTTTTCAGCCATTTTGAACTCACGCCCGAGGAGTCCGTCGTTTCGCGTCGACTAAGACTTGCCCGCTTGGCCAACGACCGAACTGAGAATCACGGAATATACTTACAATATTAAGCCATCTTGTTCTCACGCAGAGGATACGTGAGGAAAGAACCGGCGATCCTGATCAGGATAATGATATAAACTTATCAAATTATTGTATTGTTACCGGTTCTTCGTAAATGTACACAGTTTCAATTAAATCTGTCCGTTTAAAGTGGGTCAAAATCGAGTCCAAAGAGTCGGTTACAAACAAACAAACAAACAGACAAGTGAAGCTAATAAAAGCGTGTTATAAATATAGTTTAAAAAAACTAAAAAACACGCTTTTAAAGCACATCAAACTAAAAAAGTGAAAAATAATTATTAATATAAACTGAAAACAATAATGAACGAAAAATACTAGTATTATTGTGAAAAAAGCGTGGGTTGCTCGATATACGAAAAATATGGCACAAAGCGTCCCACGCTTTTTCACAATAATACTAGTATTTTTCGTTCATTATTGTTTTCAGTTTATATTGATAATTATTTTTCACTTTTTTAGTTTGATGTGCTTTAAAAGCGTGTTTTTTAGTTTTTTTAAACTATATTTATTTTTCACTTTTTTAGTTTGATGTGCTATGAAAGCGTGTTTTGTAGTTTTTTAAACTATATTTATATTGCTTATTGATGCTGATATTATAACATTTACGATCCAACAGATATTTCTGAAAAAAAAATATTTTTTTTATTTCAGCCATGTGATTTGAACTCACGCCCAAGTAGTCCGTCGTTTCGCGTCGACTAAGACTTGCCCGCTCTACCAACGACCGACCTGACAATCACGGAATATACTTACAATATTAAGCCTCTTGCTCTCACGCAGAGGATACGTGAGGAAAGGACTGGCGATCCTGATCAGGATAATGATATAAAATTATCAAATTATTGTATTGTTACCGGTTCTTCGTAAGTGTACAAAGTTTCAATTAAATCTGTCCGTTTAAAGTGGGTCAAAATCGAGTCCAAAGAGTCGGTTACAAACAAACAAACAAACAAACAAACAAACAAACAAACAAACAAACAAACAAACAAACAAACAAAAAGTGAAGCTAATAAAAGCGTGTTAAAAACGGTATATAACTCTGTATCTAACTTTCTAGCTAACTAGTTTCTGTTACCATTTTTTAACTTGAACTGTAAATGCGGGTTTATATAGAAAAGTGGTATGCCAAATTTGATAATGAGAGCTTTTGTAGATATTGAATTATATATTTTTTTAATGAAACTTCTATGCCCTTTATTTAAGTTATACGCATTTTTCGAATTATGTTTATAGATGAAACTGGACCACCCTGTATATGAAAATTGCAATCTTTAAGTAATTTTTTAATCGCTCGATCTTGAACTAAAACAAAACCAAACCTATCTGTTCTATGCATATACCTATCTTGAGCAGGGTTTTGCAATTATAGATATAATTATTTGATTGTATAAAATACGTATACTACTATACAATATGAAAGAAGCTTTGGAAAAATCTATCAAATTTAATTTTTTTTATTCTAAGTCGTTGCAGATTTGAATTCTAATAAGTGTTTTAATTTATTTTTATTAGATTTTCAACATTAACATTAAAAACGTCTTCATTACAACTTACACCGAACTAGAATAGTAATTCATGAAGATAACAATTATAGATATAAAAATCTAAATCGTTCTTTAATCTGAAATTATTTCGCATTTCGTGTTTGTCGAGAGTTAATGTGTATATTATCAGTTTTAATACAAGGGCTCGAACACGATAGTCTTCGAAGGCAAATGTACCGGAAGACGGATATCTTTGTGCATGCTTAATTGCTGTTTGTAGCTTGCTATTGTGGGGTAGATGTAGATTTTCTGATAATTCTGAGTGAATAATGATTGTTACAAGAAACTTTGGTCAATTTATACTAACATCACTAGGTGGTACTGTTTACACTGTTAACTTGTCACACTGTTCAACATTTACAATTGATTAATTGTTCATATAATATCATTATTAATTTTTTAATAACAGATTATGTTGAAGCTGAAATAAATAAAGGTTCAGCTTGGTTTTTGATAAATAACAAATACCTACTCAAATTAATGATAAATAATAAAATGGAATTTTTAGATATTAACAAACATAAAATGGTTTTTAAATTTGAAAAGTAATTTAAAAAATCGACCACCTTGTTTAATTGAACGATTTACATAATTTAATTGTTTTTTTTAGACATAATCTTATGAAAAAGTTTTCAGTAATTTTCAGTACATTTTTTCTTTATTAGGTAAGGTGTCTTTAGATGACACACTTGATACTGCTAGGTACTAGAAAATATCTATAAACAACTTTCTGCCATTCAATATATGTCACAAAGAAAAACAAATTATACTTTTTTAAACAATTACATGTAATACATCTAACTTTTTCTTATGTATTTTCTTTGTACTGAAAAAGAAAATGTATAAGAAATTATGTGTTATCATAAAGAAAACACAAGCTACAAGACGATTAATTCAAATCAAATGAAATGTAAGGTTACTATTTTAATATAAATAATTATTTTATAGAAATGAGGTGCTCTCCAAGGATCTGTATTGGGCCCATTGTTATTTATGTAAGAAAACTGTTAATTGACAAAAATTGTTACAGTTTAAGAGCATATTTTCTATCATGGTATTACAATTAGAAAATGGACTATATTGCAATATTTAAATACTCACAACTCCAAAACGATAACTCCTATCGACATTTAGTAAGAGGATCATTTTTTATGCTATTTTAACACTGGTGCTTTTTTTTCATTACAAATGTCTAAAAAAATAATAAGACAAAAAATTTATGGCGAAAATTCACCTCCACCTCTACCTCAACAAATCATGATATTTAGATAAAAATTTGAGATAATACGTAACATTGAAATTAATAAACGGTCCAAATTTAATTTTGCGACTTAAGAAGTTTCTAATAACTATTTTGTACTGACCCCCTTTAAGGAATTGTAGCTCCCTTATGAACTGATTTAAAGCAAATGTTTATATACAAATCTCAACTTACTTTTTATGGTTCTATCAACCCCTTGAAGGAAGCTACTTAATTATGGGACACTCTCTGTATAATTGCCGGCCCTGAAAAATGGTAAATATTGTCGCTGCCTACTAATAACATAAGCTTTTTAAAAATAGATATCTAATATAGAATAAAATCTCGTACTCTCTAAACTAGGTACTTAAATAGATATAAATGTCTTGTCCTCACAAGTTATAATCATTCTTTTTAAATGTTTTTGACTTTGCCGTTCCATTTCATTATATAATTTAGTGACGCATGGAAGACTAGTCTATACGTTTAACTATATCAGATTGCATGCGAATGCTTTGTAAGGAATTTTGTTATATTCTCTCATAATACATTTTCTGTGTTGACTTCGATCGATACGGGTTAAATACTGAGATTATAAATACATTAATTATACATTTCACAGAAATGGTTATAATTAAAATAATTGATTTATAATTGTGGAATATTATTGATATATCAGATGATATCAGATTAAATCTTATGAATAATTTTAAAAAAATTGGTGAGAAAATGTAAAACATAAATCTGTAATGTTTTTATATGATGGTAACCAAAAAAAATTATCCATTTTAAATAAAGTATAAAGTTTATTTTAAATAATTACTAAGTATAAAGTGTAATGAATAAAAATTATAACTAAAACTACAATATCTTGTTTGTGAGTTTTTATACTAAGTAAGTACAACATATTTTCTTAAATATAATAATAAATATAACAAATTTCCTAAGATAATAAAAACTTAAAACAATGGTGGTATTTTTATTTACCAATTAAAAGTGACATACAAAATATTAATATTTTATGAAGAGATCGTATAGTATAATAATATTTTCTTTAATTTTAAAGTTTATAATTATATGTATATTATTTATATATCATATGATATCCCGGATTATATCTTATATATTCATATTTGTGAAAAAAATTTGTATAGATATATATAAACCTATATCTGTAATATTTTTTATACTTATGGTAAACAGAAAATATATATATCCATTTTATATATATATATATATTTATTTATATATATATTACTATGTATATATATATATATATATATATATATGTATGAGACACACATAGCTCTATATATGATGCTTGTTTATGAGTTATATATATAGATATATATATATATATATATAGATAAATATAATATATTGTTACTTGAATATAATAATAAATATATAGATATATAATTCCCTAAGATAATGTATATATCTTTGAAATATATGGGGTACTTGTTTCAAGGGGACGTAATACTTGTATACCTATCATCATCACTCTACCCTACACGGCCACCCCCTCAAAACATTCAAATGGCAAGAAGATCATATACATTTTAATTTTAATTGTATTTTTTTTAACTTTTATCGATTCGTTCTTAAGGAAAATAATTTTATTTTTGATGATTACACACAATCAAAATCATTTAAAATACAATACCGGCACTGGGTATTGGAATTTATAAAAAAAACTGTATTTTTTAGTGCTCTCAAATCAACAAGAGTTTTTTTCGATAAAAAACACTTTCCTTGTCCGTTTAGTTTTAGAATAATAAAAGACTCAAAAATATTTGATAGTCCTTGAACATTAATTTGTTCACAACCAATTTTAAATCGAGATACATTTTACCAGAATGAGTTCTCAAAATGGTTTATACCCTTCAGGAGAGACTAGAAATTGTCAGCATTTAATTTAAAAACGATAATTGTGCTAGAGCTATGGAGCGCATATTCAATAGAAATCACCCAGATAGAAGGGTTGGTTCTCAGTATGTTTTACAATTATTTGACAACATTTATGGAAATAGGTTCTGTAGGAAACAAAAAGCATGAACCTCAGCGACCGATTAAGAATGAAGAACTCGAGGTGGCAGTTCTGTGGCATTTGCAGATGGATCAAAGTACTCAATCGATCAGGAAAGTAGCCCAGGCAAATTTCATCCATATAAATTTAAATTGATACATGAATTAACTGAAGATGATCCCGATCGTCGGCTTGAATTCTGTGAGATTTTTAGTGAACAATTAAACAGTGATGCCAATCTACAATACAATACGTGTTTTTCTGATGAATTGACATTTCAGTTAAATGATGGGACGTAAACAGGCACAATTATAGGTATTGGAGTGAAACCAATCCACATTTATTCATGGAAATTCATACCCAAAGGCCTCAGAAGTTAAATGTTTGGGCTGGCATCTTAGGGGATCACATTGTCGGGCCGCTTTTTATTCCTGACAATTTAAATGGCGAAAGGTACCTCGATCTGTTAGAAAATAACATCGACCCAATGATTACCCAAATCCTCGAAGAAGACGATAATCTTTTAAAGTGCGAACTGTTTTTTCAACAGGATGGGGCACCCCCACATTTTGCTATAGCAGTCCGTCAATTTTTGGACAATCGGTTTCCTCAGCGATGGATTGGAAGGACGAGGTCCTGTGGAGTGGCCCGCTAGGTCACCCGATTTAACTCTCTTGGATTTTTTTCTGTGGGGACATTTGATATCGAAGATATTTGCAACAAAACCCGTATCTCTGGAAGAGTTACGTGAAAGAATTGTTCGAGAATGCCGTTTATTGACTCCAGATGTGTTCAGAAATGTCCGTACAGAATTTCAAGACAGATTATACTACTGTATGGAAGTCAGTGGGGGTCATTTTGAAAATAAAGAAATTAAAAATGGCCCCTTTTTTTTTTTTTCCCCGAACCTAAAATAATAAAACATTAAGGTAATTTAAAACTTTCAGTCTTCCCTTTTATTTTTTTTCCACCCGGAAACCTAAAATAATAAAAAATATATTTTTACCAGGTGTCAACATGTATCAGCCCGCCATTTTTTTTAAACTGAAATAAAATTTTAAATTTAAAACTCAGTATAAATAAAAAATAAATTTTTTATGTAATTAAAATTAATAATTGATTTAAATAAAATTTTAATACTAAATGGTAAGAAATAATGAAAAGTTTAAAAAATTTTTTACCACTTTTGAAATTTTTCAAAGTTCCCCTTTTCGATTGCAAAATTCATATTTCTTGTATTATCAGTCGTGAACAACTCCTGTCCAAATAAACCCCCTTTTGGGAATGCCATTTTTCATTTGATTGGGGGTTAGTTAGAGGCAAATCCTGACTGATTCGATAAGGTATGGGGCCCCGATTTTTTCGGCCTTTGCTTACTGTAGAACGAGTAATTGGTCCTTTATTCAAATAATTATTATTAAACAGGTATTACATCTTTTTAGATATGTCCCCTTTTTTTTTTATGAACAATGACAAGGTTTCAAACAAAAAAAAGTTCCCGAAATTTAGGCTAGTGATAGTGAGGGAAGTAGATGTCATCTTGTTAAACATATTGTCAGGCCCGGCAAATTTTAGAATAGAAATCGACTATTCGAGGATTTTTCCTACAAATATACCACTTATTGTTTTTTTACAAAATTTGTTCCCTACATTAGCGACGCCCTGTATAAATGCTTACTAAACTTTTTCATTGTCGTTGCTTCTTAGGTCATCAAATGACCCAACAAAATAATTCTGCGAACTTCCTCTGTCATGTAAACACACAACACCCTAGCAGTTACGAATTTATTATTAGGCCTTTATACAAAACTTTGTTCACTCACCCAAAATCAAATTCACTTCTTGACAGTTGTTAATAGATTTATCTACATCAAACCATATATAGGATGTGCTCGAATTAAACTAAAATATTTTATTGATGGATTTTTAATAAACTAGATAACTAATCCGCCTCCTTGGCCTATTAATGGAATTCACATTTTCCGCAATAGATTTAATAAACATGGCTTACAGTAAGAGGTATTCGGCTGTTTATTTTTAATGATATAGTACAGTGTACAGATAATTGGTGCTTTTTGACGGTAATGAAAGAATGCCATTTAACGTTCAATTTTTTGTAGCGAAATGTGTTCTTTGTTGTGCCGATGCATTCCAAAAATGCAAAAGTGATGAATACGAAATTCATCGTCAGTACTATACTTAGATAATTCAGTATGTTCTATGGTTATGAGCAATCAGGGAATGGAGCAAAAAACATGATAAATTTCATTATTTTACTGTTAAAGAGAACCCTGAAAAAAATTTAAATATATTGTACGAAAAATAAGAATTTAGGAAAATTCTATCACTTATTATGATCAATTCAATTGATTGGTGAATTTATGCAAACAAAGCAAATATGCCCCTGATGCAAGAACGTCAGTTATATTATAAAATAATCTAAATGGACACTTTTATCTAGTCCGCGTGGAATTTACACGTAAACCACCAATAATAATGAATGAATCATGAATAATGTACCTCCTAATGGTGGGAGTTTAACACATCACAAATAAATCTGGTATAATAGTAGTATAATAAAAGAGATCCACATTTCTTCTTTGTTACTTACATAATTCTGATACACACCAAATTATTTGTACACTAGACTAAACCATTAACTGATCTCCTAAGAACAAAGAAATGTTACGATGCCGACAAGAAAAAACTAACTGCAATTTATTTTCTTTTTTCAGAAGAATTTTTGTTTTTTTATTAACCAAAATAAAAAGTGAAAGTAGTTCATAAAAACGTCATGATTTACAATTAATAATCAAAATATTTCTCATTCAAAATTGTTTTTTATATGTAAAGATTTTTGTACAAAAAATAAGGAGCATTTTCTAGTCAACCAAATAAATAGTGAAAGTGGTTCATAAAAATTAACAGGCTAAACATATTTATTTTATTGACATATTTCATAATATTAGAAGGAATTAGACCTTCATAATATTAGAAGGAAATAGACCTTCCATGTACACTATAATTTAATGAAAATGGCAAAACATATGTTTTCAAATATTATAATTTTCAAAAAATTATATTGCAATATTGTTTGTTAGCTCTGCATGATAATAATAAACAACATATCAATTTAACCTTTACCCTGCTAACATAGATAAGAATTTATTTTCCTGTTTAATTAAACTATTTGTATCTTATTTATGGTGCCGCAAACTTTTACTGCAATTTTATGTTAAATCATAGTAGATCATATTAATTAATTAGTCTGGACGTATCTATTATAATTGTAAATATTGTTACCTTCAGAGTGAAAAAATTGATTGTGTAAGTCTATAAAAGAGCTTAAAAGTTTTCATAATACTCGCCTACCACGATCTTAAATAGCAACTTTTGCAAAATTCATATTAGCGATAGAGATACAGTTCAAGTGATTCCAGAATTGAAATCTGCATAGCCAATAACCCGTTTTGCACCAAAAAATTTTTAATCATTATACTTTTGTTGCTATAATGGATAACTGATATAGTAAATAACATTACGAAATAATAATTTATTTTCAGCACATAATATAACAAAGTCAAATTAAACTAAATTCTGTTTTGGCATTATCACTAGCATCATTATCATCATCCTTTTAATCTAATACATTTTTCAGTCCTTCGTTTATTATTTTATTATTAAAGTTCTTATAAACTCTTGGCTGAGGTATTCCATACAAAACAACCAAAATCATGAGGTTGCCACTCGATTACAGGTTATTCCCACTAATCAGTTTTACAGAAAAATCTTCTATGGCTAAGGGAGTCTTTAATTCAATATTTAAAAAATTAAAAAAAAAGTGGGTACACGAAATATGAAAAGAACAAGCTTTGGCGAAATCAGTTTTAAAATAATAATACTGATCAATATAAAACTTTACTGTATTGATTATAGATTTATTTGTTCTGAATAGCATTTTATTGAAAAATAAATTGCAATGCAGTCGCATGATAATAAAAAAAACTTAATCTTATGAACTAATTTCTACTGAACATGACTCTTTTTCTCAAACGAAGAATATCATAATAATACAACTATGTAATAATACAAGAAAACTGAAAGAATCGACCATTATTTTATTGTACGGTGGTAAATGGTGTCCAATTATTCTGTAGATTTTTGTACGAACTGGTTGTCATTCCTTAGAGATGAGGTAAGTAGACAAAATATCAACATAACTTAATATATCACGTGTCCATGGAAATACATAAACAAAAACCTCTCATGTTTGACATTGCTACAAAAAACAATTTTTTTTCAAAGAAATTTTCTTAGTTTTGGGAACGGAATCAGAGAGTATTCCGAAATGTCAACTCTTCATCTTACCCATTTGCATATTGTATTCTTGACATGTGAGATATTTTTTTGGATAGGAAAAAGTATTTTTTCAAAAAACAACCTCTGACTGAGATGAGAAGAAAATTTCTTACAACTTTTGAGTTGTTATTTATTATTATTTGTTTCTAGAACAAGAAGTAAAAATGTTACGCAGGGGACAATCTTTCGTGTATAACCCTGTATATCCCTAATTAAAATATTCAAAGAAGCCTTTCCCATTGCAAGCATGATTTTAGCAGAAATTTCATAATTTAAAAAATCGCTATTCTCAACAATTTTCGTGTTCCTCTTAACCACATTCACTGTGTGCAAGGAGACAATTGAGTTCGACTAGAATTTTAAGAGCCATTCCCAAAACTCGTGAAATACGTGCCGTCATTGCCTTGCCGAATACTTCGTACCCCCAACGAATACGTACTGAGAAATTACTGTAAAAATTAGGAAGCCAAGTGCTGTTAATTTTTTTCTCGTTCACTTTGTAGTCTGTTTGTATAAAAAAGGGTAAGTTAATTTAATATAAGCTGGGGCGAAAAATCGAAATCATTCTTGCTTAAATTCATTATTTTAGGAACAATAATATTCATCAGGTAATATAACATACAGTTAAGGTTTTGTGCAAATAATAAATGAACCGCGTCATGTGACACAGAATTCTACACCTTTTATTTCTGATATTCTCTGTTTGTTTTTATTGATTAATGCAGACAGATACGGAAAGCGACCTTATGTTTGTCTACTACTTTTTATAAAATTTCGCAATATACATTAATATACAGGGTGTCCCCGAAAGGTCTGGATAAACATTTTGGATAATACGGACCAAAATAAGTTGACTGAACCTAATTTGCTCGCTAATTTGCTTCCATGCATGCGAATTGACCTTTGGTATGTAGTTTTGTATTAGTTCCTATTATTAATTTTAGAAAAAATGGCTTAAGAAGCAGTGGGTGGCGTTAATGGGGTGTTTTATTCCTTAAATTTGTTTTGTTCTTAGTAAAATAAAAAAATGAAATATGCTGTCTTCTAGATAATTTTAACAAACAAAATTTTTATTCCTTGTATGTTTCGTCCAAGATTATTAACTTTTAAATACACTGCAAAAAACCAATTGCATGATTAGATGACTTATGCCAAGATTGTATCCTACCATGAGACACTTTCTTATGAGGTCCAAAAGTGGGTTGGAACTTTTGATGTGAAAATAACTGACGTAGTTTTCCACGAAACACCAAAACACCATATACTGCATTCGACGTGCGTTTCGCCAAACCAGTTAGCATCATCTGGAGATGATTAAAACTGATACTGATGAGGCTGCTGATATCTATCAATGAACTGCTCTATTTTCGATCTTATTCAAACTATCTTACATCTTCAGTGCTTTAATAAATTTCTATATAGATGGATGTGCAGAGTTCAGAATCGAAGAGAAATTATAAATTGTGGCGGTTTTCGGCGCCGTCGTCTATCAATGTGATCTACCCAAGTATCCTCAAGTAATTTAGTAAGAGTAACAAAAATTTTTCGTTTTTTACGTAAAAATCGCTACCAAGAAGATATTCAAAGGCCTCAGTTACATAATTTTGTTGAAACGAATACTAGAGCTGGCAATAGTTGAAATTACAAGTATAAAATTCAGCATCTTACTTGTAATTTTACTTGTTGTATAGACCTCTATTGCATTGAGTTAAATGAAAAAACAACCACGTACTTTGGAATGCGAAAATTCTTGAATAAAAGCATTTATTGCAACTCTTTCGAAACCTACCAAAATTGAATTTGGTCAAAAGCCTGGTTTTGTTAACTTTAACCCTTCAAGAAGTCGAGTGCAGGTAGCTGCGATTTCTCCAGACAAGGAACGTATACAGTTGGTATAATATTACTATACTGTACTGTGTGGTATATAACTAACTGATAATTTTGGAGATGATTCAAACGTAACATCAGCCGTACCAGTGAATACAATAGTTCATTAAATCCAAATGTCTTCTGGTTGAAAACAACGAAATTCCTTTATCACCGAGACGGGACTACTATCAAATAGTAGAGAAACATTTATATTCATACATTTTTCAGGAAAATTAAGTTCCATCAAATTTATGGGATTTGCTGAGACATTTTCCTCTACTTTCTTTACACACTGAATTGTCATGCTTAAAACACTAAGTTGAAATGCCAATGGTAAATCTGAAGATACCAATATGGCTGGAACAATAAGCTCAATCTGGTTCGAAATTTATTTCATGTTTTCAATAGCTACCTTGTCTTGAACCCTTGCGACATGTAGATGCAGTGTACTATGAACTACTTTTTCTTGTACCGTGTGCACTCATCCTAGGCTGCGATTCTTATCGTAATCGGCACACTTCCAAAGTATCTTCCCAATATTTATTTTTTCTTGTGAAGGAAATCATCGTATAATAATTAGATCGCTCCTTTCACTTGTCACAAACTGCAGAACCATGTTAACACTTCAAAAATATGTGATACTTTAAACATTGACATTGATATTTACATTGAGGAATGACAGCGGCAACATGCATACATTTATTGTATATGTCCAAATGTCATATGGTCCTTCGACACATGCATCCAAATTTTGTGCGTCAAATTGACCGTCCAATTTGCCGAGTTTAATAGACGCAATACGAGAACAATGCCAGTTATCTACTGTAGCCCCTTTGTCATGCAATCTGAAAGAAATTGATATAGACTATCGTCGAAAGGTCAGTCGCATGTGAGATGTTCATTTTGGAAATGAAAAAGAGGTCTTTTTCCCACAGAATTCTTTATTGATGCTACCGGTTTCGTTAACTAATGTTTGTTGCCTTATGATGTGGAACAAACATTATAGCATTAATAAAGAAGTTTGTAGGGAAGAGACATCTTTTTTCATTTCTGATACAGAATAATTGTCTCATCTATTACATCTCTCAAAAATAAGAATGAAGGCTTTATTCTAGAGGATTCCTGATTTCTTTATATAAATTAAGATGGTTCCACCACTATTAGGAGACTATTCTTCGCAAAGGTGTAAATTTTCATGTGGTCTTATTCTAACTACGCCATTCATTAAAATTTATGCTACATCATTCATAATTACACTGTTTATACAATATTTATATTATAATATATATTAGTGATGAGTAATTGGCTGCTGACGACGTTTCCGTGACTGACCGAATCATCGTGACGGATCAAGATGAGTCACGAAATCGTCATTTTAAAAATGAAAAATAAAAGTGCCCTTCGATGACTCATAATTTTCTCATCAAAATGGTGTGTAATAATTGTATAATTGGGGCTTATGTTGAAGGAAATTATGCAAATTAGTACTTTTTTTGCGCCCATCGTCTAAACTGAGATCGACTGAATATTTTTTTATCACAGATATTCTCGTTGCGCGCTGGTTTTTTTTACGACTTTATCCAACAGAACATTTGAGTTGCTCTCAATTTGGGAATCATATTTTTGGCAAGTTTTTACAATACGTTTTGTTAGGCAAATAGCATGCAATGCGGCTGGTGAAATTTAGCTTATATCAGATCATAGTCTTGAAACATGGAACCCCAACGTTGCTTTAAGGTCTATCAAACTAAATTAAGAAGTTTTGCAGAAAAAAATTACGACTGAAATTTGAGAAAAAGTTTAAAAAATTGTGTGCCTCCATAGGTTATTTTCTAAACAATTTTTTAAACATTTGCAAAACATTTTATTTTTTTAAAAACGTGAGGAAAATATATCACCAGACTTCAAATTTTATAAAAAAAATTAAAAAATTGTATGCCTTAAAGTATCGCTTGAGTTCCATGCTCCAATGCTAACATATAACCTAAATTTCACCAACCACCACTGGTGGCATGACCTTAATACTTCATTCCACAGAATGAGGGTTTCTTTGCCAACGATTGGCATAATTTAAACAAAAATAAAATGAAAACGTGTACTGGTCTCTCTTATTACTGAGGATTTCTTTCAAGTTCTTTGTCCAAAAACAGGTTCGACAGTTACACACCAGTTGTCAAGTGTCATGATTAAAATTTCAAGAAAAATGGCAGGAAAATTTTGGACAACTTAGACAAGTTGACCGGTCAATTTGACCGTGCCCGTGATCACCTTGGACACGTTGACCAGTCAAATTAATCGTGACCTGACAGGTCCCTGACCGGTCATTGACCAGTCAGTCATGGTGACCGTGACTGAGTGACTGCCAACACTGATATAATATATTAAATATTAACTCTTATTCGCATGAACTAACAAAAATATTATTTTATCTATATTAAGAATGTGTGCCATTTAGAACACCCTGTAATTAACGTTTGAGATTTTCATGGAACATTCGCACTCATATACATAAAACAATTTTTAATAGTAATATTATTCACCATGCATATTTATGTACTTTGAAAGTGGTTGTGGGAGTATAATAATAAAATATGAATTTGAGATTACTGGAACAGTGCCAAATAATATTGGTTTTACATAGCGTACTCAGTCCTATTTTCATGTATTATTGAAAATGAATTTAACTATTCCTGTAGCTCTCCATTTTGAATTGTTCTGAATAGAAATGAAAGAGTGGACGTATATTTTTAACGCATAAAAATGTTTATTTTTGGAATATAGATTTTTCAGCTTCGTTTTCTATTTATTTTGAACAAAACATAACATTGATAATACCTTGAAAAGAGGGAATAGTCTGAAATCCATTATACAAAAATTTTACGAATATCGTGGCTATATTTTCTTGAGTATTGTGATAATGTATGACGTATTTAGAACTTCAACATAAGTACGAGAATATACAACTTAATACATCAAATATCTTTTAAGGCCAAATGTGATGATTAAGCTTTTTTCCATTGATGAAAACCAGAAACAAAAACCAATTGTAGATTTCTTTATGGCAAAGCCAAATTCTAGACAAACAGATATCTGCAAAATAAAAATAAAAATGAAAAATATTGTGATTAAATTTTTTTCTTTTTATCACCGACCCGTTGAAATAGTTGGCAAGCGTGCTAGAAATCTATTTGTTGCAGGTTGTGGGCTCGAATTCTTCCATCGGTACTGGTAATGTGGATGAAGATGGTTGTATGTCCACGTATTTCTAAGTGTAACCACCTTCTAGACCAAGGTTTACAAAGAAGAGATTAGATAATACACAATATGACGTCAGTATTTCATTCGAGTAAATCCTCAAGGTAGTCCAATGTCTGTGGTATCAGAACACGTGGAAACAATAAACAAATGTCAAAGAAAATTAAAATTTGCAGTTGGCTATTTTTCATCTTATTAATGAAATCATTGGAATTAATTGGAATAAACGAAAAGTTGGGGATTTACGAAATTAGCTGTAAGGACTGTAATCAAACGAATGTTGGACAAACTACACGATCAATACAAACTAGATTCAAGGAGCAAATCCTCAAATACGGTAGAACAGATGTCGTGTGTTGCCCAACATGCGTTTGAGAAAAACCATAAATAGATAGTAGCAATTTAAGATTAATTAGGAATGTAACAAATATTTTACAGCTGAGTGTATTGGAATGTTTATAAATTACAAAGTATAAAAATAGTATGAATAGTAACAGAGAGCCAATCCCATATAGCCTCTATTCATTAGTAAGTCACAGTTCACCGAACCATGACAATCGTTTAGATATTTATAAGATAGGATATATTGTTTGCATAAGCAAAGTTTACGGAATAAATAATCCGTAAACTTTGGCATAGGTTAATTTTAATCATCGCCAGATGATACTAACTTGATTGGCGAAATGTGCGTCTAGTACAATATATTATGGTGTTTTTGGGGAAAACCACGTCAGTGATAGGCTTCACATCAAAGGTTCCACTAGACTTTAGGTCCAAGATGTTTGTTAAGT